>CM043012.1:11732848-11760348 GCA_023678885.1 Pogostemon cablin
AGAGAAAGGTTTGGAGTTTTTGCCCCAACCTAGGTTAGGGGGTCGTTAGACCGTAGCTTGCTGCTGAAAAACGGAATAGGCTAGCGCGGCTCGTTTCGCTCTTCAAGCTCCCCACCCCCTGACTCAACCTCAACATCTATAAAAAGAAAAAAAAACCCTTTCTCCTATTCATAATAATAAGGTAAGCTTGAAAGCCGTAGCTTGCTGGTTTTTCCATCATCCAATCCACAACAAATCGAATGAAACCTGGCGAAAAAGAAGTGAACACTTTGCTGAGGCATCCATTTTTGGACGTCTTTGTTTTTCTTCAAAGCCCCAATCCGCTCTTGCTCGCCGCTACTAACGGGGTCTCAGTTGATTTCCCTTCCTTTAGCTACTCAGATGTTTCAGTTTGCTAAGTTTGAAAAGTCCAAAGAGTTTACTGGAAGACTACTAGCGTCCTGCTCTTCGGATTACTCTTTCATTCTGCAGGATCAGATGACGAGTCCATACAGAAGGCGAACATTGAGGGACGGTCTATCAAGAGGCGATAAGAAGTAAGAAGAGTCAATAAATCTGACTCTAATGAGTTGGAAGGGCAGTTAAAACCATGTTTGGAATTGAATCAAATAGGCATCCCGAAATCATTCTAAAGCAAGAGGCCGGCTAAGGTAATGAAATTCAACACTGGACATGGTACGAAAGTGATCGCAGAGAAAGAAGGCTTACCTATCTTGTCTTTCCTGGAATCGAATGTTTTTTTGTTGTGTTGGGCCGATTGGTATCACGTCACGGGAGACCAAAACATAACTAGAGAGCAGCTGTTGGAAAGTCAGACGGATCTTTCACCTTATCGTTTTCCCCAATCCATATAGTTTCATGCTCTGATCAACAAGATTCAAAAGGTTCCTCCCGTAGTAGAGAGAAGAGGGCCTAGCTGGCTGGACCAGAGATGAATGTTGAGTTGAGGAGAAAAGAAGCCTACCTTCAAAGCTCGATCGACGGGAAGGGACTGAAGCGTACATACAAAGATAGCGCTAGTTGGAAGATAGGCAGGTTCCACGCAATGAAATTGTTTTTGAATCACTTTGCGCTGGAAGAACTGAAACTTTTCGTTTCATTGATACCGAATGAGGCGATGCTAATCATTTCATGTGGTATGGTTATAGACCGTGGGAAGTAATGAAAATGCTTCAGTGGTCGGTCTCGAAAGGAGGAGCAGGTCTATTGTATAGAAGAAGCACAGCCGGTCCATGGCCAACCATTTCCCTGGACAGACTCGACAGAAAGCTAGCATTAGGTCTAAAGACGAGTTTACCGGAACCCGAGTCCTCCTCTTGGAATATCTCTGACATCGTTATTATTGATTTGAAAGTGGCAAAGAAGGACTTATTATAGGCCAGGCAGAAGCCCTGCGTCTTACACTTTGATGAGTGGAACCTCTTGTCCCCTCTAATCCGCTGTGTTCTTAGCGTAAGGGATCATTATGACTGGAGGAATCCCATTCTCTTGTGAATGAAGCTGGTGCTCATTGTTCTCATAGTAAGAAGAGTAAACCAGGGAAAGTCCCATAAGGAAGTGCAAGGGGCACAGTAGTAAACCTTAGTCTAGTTCTGTGCTGTTCTCATTAAAAAGAAGAATCGCAGGAAGAGCAGTTAAGCGAACTAGGTCAGTCGTTCTCTCTTTCTTTATGTAGATGCCGTGGCTATTGGTATTATTAAAGATTCTAAGATGTGAGTTCCTGGTGAACCTTACACCAGCGGGGAGACTTCTATTTTGCTATTTAATGCACTAACGGAGACTACGAGCTGGAGGGATAAAAGAAAGCTGGAATCGTTCAAAATCAAAGAAAGAAGATCATACTTGAATTGGTCATTCAACCCATAAACATCAAAATGATAGTCAAAACCAGCTAGCCCACCTCAATAGGTGCCTTTTCAAGACCTACCTGTGGAGTGTTGAATAGTACATCGTTCAACTAGTGAATAACTTACTAAGATAAAGAGAGGTTCATAAACATATATAGGATGGAGAACTAAAAGACTTCGTCTTCAAAAAAAGCTCTTAACTCCGAACTTTAGCGGTTAACTAATAACTTTTCACTATGGTTGACAGCTAGCTTTATTTAGGATCGAATCAAAGGGGCATAGCTTTGTCCAGCTTCTTTCTTGGATTCAAAAATAAATAAAATCTGTCTATCACTTGACTTCCAAAGTAGCTGAATGAAAGAGTCTACCTTCCGAAAGTGTAGGGAAAAAGAATACTGACTTCAGAGGAACTTCCTACTGAAGCATCCACTACTGATACTACTGATCCATCTTATTTTTTTATTCACTACTTCCAAGGAAACTGCAGGGAAGCTATATCGGCTTTAATTGAAATACTTGGCTAGTAGGTAAGCTATCAGGTATAGGAAATGGTCAATGTCTCGAAAGAAGCGAAAAGAAGTCAAAAACAACAACGTGACATCTGAGCGTTAGTTGTGCCAATAGAAGGATCGTCTTCAGTAAAGGTCAGACGACCGGAGCCAATATCAGGCGTGCCATAGGAAATCTGATCAGATCGGCCGGGTTATTTTCTCTTCTTGCAGCGGGCACGGGACCCCTGCGAGTGGCTTTTTTTCTCTTGAATTGATGGGGTCTGACTGGAATATCGCTATCACGAACAGCGCGGAATATGGGTAACGACTCATGCTATTAGTATATAATAGATGCTATAGTTCTCACTATAAAATAGGAAACTGGGAAAGACCCGGCTGATGAATCAACCGGACGAAAAAAGTAGACCAGTGGAGCTATAGCTGGTACACCTACAAGGCTGTTTGCCGGTTTGCTCCATCTATTCTTTCTTTATCATAGGGTATTGAGAATTACTTCAACACAACCCTCACGCTAACTACTTGCTGCCTGAGAACCTTACGCACAAAATGGTATAATTAGGATAAACATATTCTATTCAATAATAAAGGGGAGAACCCATTTACTCTTTCCTAATTTCCTATATTTGTGGAATGTTGACTGAAATTATATGGAAGGTTTTCGAGCCATGCATGAGAGGGAGAACTCTACGAGAGGCTTGCGAGATTGGGCTTCAAAGGAAGTGGGTACGGAATAGATATCAGATAAAGCGTAGGAAGAAGAATTCCTAGTTCAAAAAATGAATGCATACGGATATGATGAGGATGGAATTAGCTCTTGCAGAGCCAGAAGAAGGAATAGGTCATAACGACTTGGAATCCTGCCCTAGTATCAGACTGAAAGCGCTTGGGCCATTCTTTACATCACATCCGCGCACTATCTCTTTCCGACTTTCTGAGGTTTACAACGTTGAGCGCAACGCAAACCCCACAAGAATAGAAGTAAGGAAAGGTTTTTGACTTTCCTTTTCACCCTCAAGTGAAAGATCTCATTTACTACCTTCTCTTACATCTCAGTCACTGCATCCGCCGCCGCGAAGAATCTTCTACCTGCTCAGTAGCAGCTTCACCCGCGAAGTAGCAAAATCGAGCAATGGATCTTAGAAGAATTCCACTTTAAAGCACGACTCTTTCTATTTCTGCACTGGCATTTGAATTGTCTACATTCCTCTTTCAATCGAAAGACTCGATGCTGATAGCTCTGGTGGCCTCCGCTTCTGCCTCTATCAGGCGGCGACAGAACCCACCTCCACAGCCACAGTATGAAGGAGCTGCTCCTTAATCCGCACTACAACCAATCCAAATTTTCTCCAGATCGATATATGATGCTAAACCGAGACCGAGATAGAGAGAGGGCTTCCCCTTTGTTGTCTCTTCATATGAATGGTGCTAATTCCCATGTTCTTTCTAATCTCGTTTAGTTTCGAGAGCATCCCTCTCCCCGTCCCTTACTCGTTCTTTTGAAAGCCGTCATCCTGGATTTTCTTTTCGTATGCTGGGGAAAGTACCTCACCTTTATACATGAATTTTGATTCCAATTTCCTCCTCGGGTCTCTATAAAACAGAATGAAAAGCCCGGGTGGAAGCATAAAATGAGAGAGGAAAAGTAGAAAGGGGGAAGAAGTCTAGTGCTAGTTCTTACTGACACTTCTTTATCTAACTTTCATTTTGGAGTGCTTTCTTTGTTCTCTTATTTATTTGGATTGAATGAAAGAAAGAGAAAAAAGCTCTTCCAAATCGAATAGAATATATAAATGTTGGGTTCAGGAGATCCGACCAGACTACGGCTACGGCTCCTCGTGAGAGACAAGGATCTCTTGGTTCGTCAACATCTGAACAACGGGGTCTAAAGCCTCTGTGAAATATTCCCTTGTCTCTGTGAAAGGATCTTTCAACTCTTAAGATCTTTGAGTTGGATGTAACAATTCTTTTTCTTCTCCTATGATAGTTTCGCCTTGGTCCAACCAACATGGGCATGGGAGTTTTTATAGAGATAGGAAGGACTCTCGGTTGCCTAGGACAGCTTAGACGGGTTGGTTCCCGATAAGCCTTCTGGTGGCGTATACAAGAACAGAGTTAGCTTCAGCCAAGTAGCTAGTTTAGGAGCAGAAGCTGCCTTCCTTAGAATAGTACACCCTCTCTTCGACTAGAATATAGACCCTACTGAGGTCGTATAGCCAGTTGTACGGATCTAATCTAAAGAAGAATAAGATGCTGAGCCAGATGATCGATTGTGGTTTCTTGGTGTTCCCGAGTCCGGACATGAGAATTGGATCTGTTAATAAATGTAGCTATGCCAACAAAAAAGTAGCAAACATATGCATACGATTTAAAAGAGAACGTAGTGAGCTAAGGCTAGCGAGCGAGTGTTGGCGCAGTAACTCCTGGTGTTGATCCCGAGGTTTTCGATATTGGAGATCTTTTTTTAGTAAGGGCGGCTAAATGATAGTTTGAAGTTAAGCCGTCAACCTATAGCTAGGAAATGCCACCGAGAGGCCCTTTGTTTATGCACGGGAGTCCACGCTATGGGATCATTTTCGACTGGTGGAGATATTAAGCCAGGCGAGAGGAGATTGAAGCTGGTGAGAAAGAAGTCATATGACCGGGACGATCTTGATGACAGTATCCGAATACGACTAGTCTTTTTGGTAGGTTACGCCATTGAACAGCTGGAAATATCCATTCTAAAGTTAGAGGTCGAATCGTGGGTCTTCTTTATATACGTCGCGGGTTGACACCGACCTAAGAAATAGATCTTGGTTACGTTTAGCTGCTCTGTTGTAAAGAAAATGTGTCTGTATATTGACTTTCTTTTAGACTAGCCGTGAACGCTAGAATGATCAATTGAAATAAAACCATACGTATTTGATAGGAGGGCCTCCCTAAAGTAAGAGAGACTGAGACTTCATAGAACGCTTTTAGTAAAGACGAAAGTCCCTAGTCTATGGATTTTGTTTGAAGGAACACCTTTCTCTTTCCTATTAAGTCCTCAGAGGTGCGGCTCACTTGGTGTCGGATCAGCTCGACAGGTCAGTCAATAGTCTTTCGCAGAGTACCTCCTCTTTTAGTGAACCCTGGGAGTTTTCGGCGGCTCGACGATCTATATTCCAAAGGTTTACCGAGGTGAAGCTTTTGGCATGTATTCCCGTAGCTGAAGATATTAGATATACCGATCAACAGGGATAGGTCGACATCTGATTCGAACGAATAATCCAGCCGATTCCGGACTAATCACACTATTGATTTGACTCTACTTAGGGAAAGGGAAGCTATGATCGGTAAAGCGTGGAAAATCTCCTATACATGCCAACACCAGATCCTGCCTATTTTATATAAAAGAAAAGCTAGTTTTCACAACCTATATTTCTATTTATAAAGCCTTTAGGCGTACCTATTATGGCGGCTTCCACGGAGGCTTCAGCAGTATGACTTGACTTGTTGATTACCACCTCCTATACCGCCCTTCCAGTTCCTCTTCTAAAGACCCATCTTTGGCATTAACCAAAGAGGCATAGCCAACACCCTCTGATCTATCAATAAGGGAAAGTCCAAAAGTGGCAGATACAGTGAAAGAGTCATTCCCAGCTACCGGAGCTGTCGAAGAATAAGCTGAGCTCTCGACTGAAAGAAAAGATAGGAGCCCTCTCCCCGGTCATAGGCAGTCACTCCGAAAGCAACTAAAGTCCTATTTATTAAAGAAGTCAGAGTCTTTGACCGCTCCGGAGCTTCCTCCATCCGTCCAGAGATGGCGTAAGATAAGATGGAAGATCATTCATTCATAAATGAAGCTAGACTTTTCTCCTTCAAAGAGCAAAGAGTCCCCAGATTGGTCGTTTAGTCGATATAGAGTTAGGCGAGCTAGACAGCAAAGTCGCTGCTTTGTAGCTTTCCGGTTAGCGTTTAGAGGACAACTGCTTTTACGCGGTGACCATTCCTTATGAAGTCATGGAAGTTGGGTATACCTTTCTATGAGATAGAAAGAATGGATTGATGAAACAAAACAGATGACAAGGCCGGATTGAGCAACCTGACTAGTTAAACAATAGCCTATTTTCAACGGGATTGAGAATTCGGAGCTTCCTCAAAATATCAAAATATCATAGGAGAAGATAAAATCCTAGTTCGCATCGAAAGAAAAAGAACAAGCGAGATCACACGCGCTAAAGAATGGAGAGCTTCGGAAAGAAGAGACCAGCAGGAACAGAACACAAAGAATGAAGAGAAGTGGATCACTTGGAAGTGGAAGAATGGAAGGAAGTTCAAGCACACCTTCAGACGATACCTTCTCCTAGGCACGAGGTAACTGGACTCTCTTTGATGACCTATTCTACGCATGAACTCTGACTCCCACTTGAAGAGGCAGTAGGAGATAGATCCATTCCTTCCACTTCGTTAAGATTTGGTCTTTTTGTTTGGCAGAAGTTTATGAACACAGCTCGAATACAAGAAAAGCAACTATACCGGCAGGAACAATGGGATATCTTGCACCTGAGTATGTTTATTCGGGTATTCCCACCGAGAAGACAGATGTTTACAACTTTGGTGTGGTAGTGTTAGAGGTGGCAACGGGGAGAAGGCCTAAGCATAAACCTCTTCTAGCTTGCCTTCCCGAAGTCTCCGTACAAGCTTTAGTTCTTTCTTTTCTTTTTCCTTGGGATGTCTTGCCCTAGAGAATATCCTTTCTTAGTTAGATGGATCTTATCTTATCTGCTTCTTAGCTTAGTTATCTTAGTCGAAAGCTAGAGATTTCTTGCCTTTCACTTGAAGTAAAATAAGTTTCCTCGATCAAGCTTATCCCTTTTCCTGCATTAAAGAAATGAATAGAGTGGCTTAGCTGGTAAAGAGGTAGATGGAGAGGACTGAGTTTAGGGTTCTTCCCCTTTAATATATGGAATCCTTAAATTGGAAAAGCAAATTAGTCATTCACAAGATCGAGCTCGGAAACACCAGCATTTTGTCCTGTTGACTGTCAGTCTCATTCCTGTTCAACTCAGTAAGCTTGAACGAAAACAATTCCAATCATCCGGCTCAGCATCTTATTCTTCTTTAGATTAGATTCGCTCAACTAGCTGTGCGTCCTCAGCAGGCCTATATTCTAGTCGAAGAGAGGGTGTACTATTCTAAGGAAGGCAGCTTCTGCTCCTAAACTAGCTACTCGGCTGAAGCTAACTCTGTTCTTGTATATGCCACTAGAGGGCTTATCGGGAACCAACCCGTCTAAGTTGTCCTAGGCAACCGAGAGTCCTTCCTATCTCTATGAAAACTCCCATGCCCATGTTGGTTGGACCAAGGCGAAACTATCATAGGAGAAGAAAAAGAATGGTTACATCCAACTCAAAGATCTTAAGAGTTGAAAGATCCTTTCACAGAGACAAGAGAATATTTCACAGAGGCTTTCGACCCCGTTGTTCAGACGTCGACGAACCAAGAGATCCTTGTCTCTCACGAGGAGCCGTAGTCGTAGTCTGGTCGAATCTCTTGAACCCAGCATCTATATATTCTATTCGATTTGGAAGAGCTCTTTTCTATCGTAAAATTTCCTCATTTAAAGATCTCGCGCAATCTAGGTTTGAGCTCTGATTTGATCTCGATGGCCGATGGCAAAGGGAGCGAAGCGCCAACCGCGACTATGTTCCTAGTGTGGAAGAAAGAAAATGGAATTTCCCCAATGGTTTGCGGAAGAGCTGTTCGTTACTATAGATGCATCTGATCTGAGCAGTAGATCATGATGCCGAGGATTTGTTCACAGCGGAAGAATCCCATGAATACCTTCAAATGGATCAGACAACTATGTTTAACACACCAAAATCGATCTTTTTAGCTACTTTAGTAAGGCGTAAGCGCTGCAAGTCTTTTATTTGAGGAGAGATCCTTTTATACTCATTAAGAGAGTGTGTCACTCAAATAGAATCTTTGCCTTCTCCGGATATAGCATATCAGTGAGTGAGAAGAAGAAATTCCTTTGGTCGAATGGACTAAGGACTACTTTCGATGGTGTCCCTCTCATTGAGTCAGCTCTTGTGCCAATAAGCGAATAAGGGGCTAAAAGAATTATTTCAACACTTGCATAGACAGCCACTTTAATATTCACAGGATTTTTCTTCATTTCATTTCAAAGATTATTTAGACATTTTCTTTTTGAAACAGAGTTCGAAAAGCGTGGAAAAAATGACTCTCGGCGATGGCACTTGATCGGAATTTGGTTTAGCAGTTTCACTTGCTAGCAGCGTGGAGAGCTTATTCTAATAAGGAGGAGAATAGAAGGCTTGGCATACACACTTTCATTTTGAGACTACATTCGCTTCGCAACAACCAGAAAAGGGAAAACGATTCGAGCCAGTTGATTGGAGGTGCTATAAAAGAACTCAACCGGATCCTGGTTATGCCACCGCCCCAACTCTTTCTTTTCCCTCTACGCCCCCTACTTTGAACAAAGGGTTTCACCGCTCCAAATCCGTTCAGGGATCTAACTCGTATACTGTAGAGAGCATACTAGAGAGCATAATCCATTTCGTAGAGAGATAAAATCTCATAAGAGAAGCAAGGAATCTCCAGAACTAGAAGCTGCTCCTTTGTTGCTAAGGGACAAGGTATGGAAAACCTCCCAGGTAAGGGAGTTTTCCCGCCGGAATCAGCAGATCAGCCAAAGAGAAGAGATCAGCGATCAAAGCACAGATAGAGCTATGGCATGTTAGAAGACACCATGGAAGAGATACGCAAGAGAAAGGCATTGGCAAGAGTCCACCAAAAGGGGAAGGTTTGAAACCAATCCCCGACTAGAAGTGTACTTACTCTCAGAAAGAGGAGCTTTGCTAATGAGCCTAACAAAAAGGGAAAAATCATACATGACTAGGTTTCACACGAGTTCTCTTTCGAAGGTAGAATCTATCGCAAGGGGTCGGAAACCAAAGTTTTTCTTTACTGACTTTTTGAGAATACCTAGGCCGCCTATAGTCTATAGTTGGAATTTCGACTTCGATATAGATCCATTTAGACCGGGCTAAATACGGATTAATAGGAGCTTCCATTTGATACGCCGGGAACTACCCTATAGGGTGGGAGCACTCGTCCAAAGAAGAAGAGAAGGAATCGAATCTAATAAGTAGCAGACATTGATGAATTACAAAGGTTGGTGCCAAAGGGATGATCTACAAGGCAAAAAGAATGCGCGATTTCGCGACTTTCAAGACCCTGTAAGTAACTTCGTTTAACTCTAAACGTTGGTTTGAAGCTTAAAGAAAGCAGTCTCGTCCGAAAGAAGATATAGAAATATTCTTGTGCCATCCATCACTGCAAAAGAGATTGAACTGCTAGTACCGCTATGCGTCCTTACGGCGGGCTTAAAAGGGATAATAAGGGACCAAGAAGGGGGAAGAGGAGGTCACTTACGAGATTGAATTCGCAGGTCAATGTGTAGCTAGGCTTTTCAGTACAATAGAGATGGAATGGAAAGTCTACTTCTCGGAATGCTATTCTATTCGCCCCAAGCGAGAAAGAAAGAAGAAATAATATCAATCAGCAAGCAATCTGAAGAGGCATAGACTTGGATTTATGCCACACCGACACTATTGAATTTGCTTTCTTTGCTCAATCTTTGAAAGAAGCCCGCAGCACATCAATATCTGATATCTTTACCCGCCTCATTAAAGCACCAATCACCCAAGCAGCGACTTGGATTGGCTCCTGGTTACAGTTACTAGCGAAAAAGAATCAATCCGTCCGAATTCCACTTCATGAAGAATAAAGAATCAAGGCTTCGATCCATTGTGATTTGGTTTATTGGTGTGGAGAGCTTTCTGCAATAAAAGAGAGAGCTCCTAGCCCTTTTCTGCAGATCAAAGAGCGACGTAATTCCCCATTCATCCGAAATAGTTTAGTATATAACAGAGGCATTCTGGACCGACTACTACAACTACATGCCCATCTAGAATTGTGGCTTGGAAGCAAGCTACCTTTCAATCCTTATTTGAGGGGTGTTTCCTTATTAAGATAGGAAGCCAAGGGCAGCGCCTCTATTTGACGGTAGGAAAGATTTCGAAGAATGGTCCACTATGGGTTAATTAAGGGTTGGCTACGGTACTGTCGATAGAACTATTGTACCCTACAGAACCCTGATGTGATAAGAGTTTTCAATGCACCTATTGTAATCGGAAATGGAAAATCACTCGGACAGATCCTCATCTTGTTCGATATTGTCACCACTTACCGTTATCGATATGGCTAGTTTTCTAGCGATACGATATTTCTAGCTTTCATTAAGGCTTCGAGAGCTTCGATCGAAACCCTTTCCTATCTAGTGTCAGCTGATCCTTCAGCGTCTGCACCAACTAAAAATGAAGATTCATTCGAAAGACTAGAGTAGGCTCGAGGAGGATCAAAAGATTGATTCTAGGTCCCTAAAGTTAGAAAACAGGTTAGACTGCAATGTATGCCTATGGAAAGAAAAGTCACGAAAAGCGATCCATATGATCATAAAGAAAGGCTTGCTTATACGTCTTTCTAGCGTACGCGCGTTCGATTGGAGCCTGTCGCTACCTAGATCAATCATCCTATTCTAGTTCGCCTTGTGTCATCCGAAACGATTTCCACCCGGGACTAAGGTTTACTACTGTGCTAATAGTCCTTCCCCTTCAAAAGAAAGACATTTTATACGAGTTCTCGCCTACTATTACCTTTACCGGCACTTTTGGAACCTGCGGTTACCTTCGCTATGACTATGTGAGGATTGCCATGGAGCTCCTTCTTTATTCCATCGGCATTCGCGCTTCTTGTATTTATGAAAATTTTCCATAGAAGATAGAAGCCCTAGCCTAGATAGAAGATAGTGCGAAAAGGGGGCAGGCTATACTCTGAGTTGTAGTTCTAATCTTTTCAAAGTCGAGAAGGGGTGTAGCCATCGGCTGAGGAGGAATTGCATCTTTCGGGCTAAATCATATCATATAAAGAACAAGTCCTTCTATGAGATAGAAAGGTAGACCTGCGGTTTATTTCGCTAGTGTGTCAGAGCCTGCAGCCGTTTTATTTCGATCTGGTGGGGTAATCAAAGTCCTTCTATCAGGCCTTTCATGTACGAGATTCTGCCACGGGATTGAGTTTGACCAATCCCCATGGGCGACACATAGGAGCATCCGTGGTCAATACCAGTAAAGGCTTCAGAGCCAATCTCGTGACCTTTCCCTAAAAGAAAATTTCTGGATACCCTGACCGATCGACAGGAGCGAGGAAAAAACCTTCATGCCATTGACTACTTTACTAAGTGAGGGAAAACAGAGATTGTTGACGATTTTAAACCTCCCCAGCAGCTTTGTCCTTCTATCCATCAATTGCAGTAAGAGTGGAAGAAAGGTCGAGTCTATTCTGCCATATCGTTCTATGTAGTATAAAAAAAAGTCTCAACAAGCAAGGGATTGAGCGTTAGCGAAAGCCGTTTCTTGTTTGATGGAATTTTTTGCTCTTTGCTGCATTATACACCAATCAGAACTCAAAAATTCGTCGCCAACTTTGGGAGTCTATGCCGAACTTCGCTGACTCACATACTCTACCTTGGTTGGTTGCTGGCGATTTCAACCAGGTTGGTTCTTCATCGGAAAAAACATAAGATTTGCTGGTTTCACAGAGGAGATGTGCTGAGTTTCACGAAGTTATTAATCACTAAAATATTATTTATTTGGCCTTCTAAGGCCCAGCTATAATTTGACTAATAGTCGTCATAGTCTGGCAAATAGTTGGGAGAAGTCTTTACAGAGCCTTTGCGAACCCGGAATGGAGATTGTTATTCCATGAAGCGAGGGTTCAACATCTACCTAGAACCCGGTCGAATCATTTTTCTTTGTTGAAACATTTATCTGGTTTACCTCCCCATCGCCCGGAGTTGCGCCCCTTTCGCTTCGAAGCGGCGTGGTTAACTTATCATTTCCAAGAGGGTGGCGAATTCTTTGGAAAAGATTGGTTGGTAGAAGTCGGGGATAGGAAGGGATTAACGGATGGTCAACTTACCTATATAATAGGAATAATTCTTCTGCAGCTGATCCAGTGGTAAAAGATTCTCTTTCAACCGAGAGGCATTAGTCAATCAATGAAAGGGAAGAAGTCGTTTGGCTTCCATTCCCGAGTGTTGGTTTGGAGTTGACCCAGTAGCAGGAGTTGAACACAGCGGATATTCATCCGCCGCTGGATCAGCTGAAAGATCTGTTGCCAGTTCTGATCGATGGGATAGGCGTGAAGGCCAATCATTCCGGTTATCTTAGTTTCCCTCGACAATGCCAAAGATGTTCTCAGATGCTCTTAGATCGGAGTGAAGCTTAAGGCTTACAGTCCCGAGTTGCTTAAGTTAAGAGCATGAAGGTTGACTACTTTTTTTTACTATTTGGCTTTGAGGGTTATATAAGGATCATCCCTTTCTTTGGTGAGGTCTCTCGAGCCTTCTTTACCTGATTCTTTCTTTCCTACGGGATTCTCTTTCTTTCTGTTGAGGGTCGATGTAATTGAGTCGAACCTCTCCCGATTCCACTGATGACTATCTCCTAACGCCTTGTCCCTCTCTTACGGGGGTCTTTTTATCAATCCTATGCCTAGCTTCAGATTGGTAAAGCTGAACAGCTGCATCGGATAACTGCTTGACTTCGATTTCCTGAACATTTCTCTTTATCTATGCTATTCTAAGATGACTCCGAAATCAATGTTGTCCTTTAAGCAAGAAACAAGAACCATCACAGGAAAGGCAGTTCTTACAAGTTCACAAATTCTCGTATGAGAAGAATATAGTCGTTACATTAAGCGCTATGAATGAGCTCTGAGGGATTTGAATGCTGAGTTTTCACCACCGGTAATGGGAAGATGAGCTTCTCCATTGGAATGGTATCTGCTCGAAAAGCCTGTCCCTGCCTGCTTATCCAGACCAAACAGCAGCCTTTGGTCCTTCGGGACAAACCTATGGAATTTCGTACTACCTGGGTAAATGTGAGGGCGATCTCTGTCTTGATCCCAGGAAGTTCGAATGAGGATGTCCCTGGCGAACTCAATCAGGCATTCTGTGGCTAGGGTGCGACCAAGGAAGACGGTCTTTTCTGCGGGAAGCCAGAGGAGAGGGATCCTCGAAGTGATCCCAAGCGGCTTAGCTACCCGTCCTTAGTAATAGGCATGCGAATCTCCTCTTATCTGAGGCTTTTTACCTAACACACAGGATTCGACCGGACCTATGAGCTTCTGAGCAACATTGCCCTAGGCGGATAGGACCACGAAGGGCCCAACGACTTGAACTTGAGGATCACAATGAACTATATGCCTTGCTCAGTCAGTAGTCGCGGTTGAGCACAAGGATCCATTTGTTTAGTTAGCTTGATAAAGTGACTAGTATCACGAGATTGGCTCTGAAGCCTTTGCTGGTATTGACCACTGATGCTCCTATGTGTCGCCCATGGGGATTGGTCAAACTCAATCCCGTGGCAGAATCTCGTACATGAAAGGCCTGATAGAAGGACTTTGATTACCCCACCAGATCGAAATAAAACAGCTGCAGGCTCTGACACACTAGCGAAATAAACCGCAGGTCTACCTTTCTATCTCATAGAAGGACTTGTTCTTTATATGATATGATTTAGCCCGAAAGATGCAATTCCTCCTCAGCCGATGGCTACACCCCTTCTCGACTTTGAAAAGACTAGAACTACAACTCAGAGTATAGCCTGCCCCCTTTTCGCACTATCTTCTATCTAGGCTAGGGCTTCTATCTTCTATGGAAATTTTCCATAAATACAAGAAGCGCGAATGCCGATGGAATAAAGAAGGAGCTCCATCATTGACGTGACGTTGATTTTTGCCACGTTAGCTTTTAATTTATTGCAAGAAAAACACCAACATTTACTTAAATTATAATTTAATCTTAACCTTTAAGATTTTAGCAAAAAAGACCATCAATTTTTTTATTTAAATTGCACCATCTAATAAAAAATTTATATTTTATTTTTAAATTTAAATTCATAACTAAATGTTATATTAAATATTTATTTTTATTTTATATTTTCTTACTAAGATTATATTAAATATTTATTTTTTAAAAAAGCCTTTTAAATTTTTATTTATTAATTTTTAACTACTCCCTTTGTCTCGTAGTTATCTTCATCAGCACTGTAAATATTTAGTTTAAAAATAATTATTTTTTTGACAATTTTTTTTTAATTTTAAGGGTATTGTAATATTTTAAGACAATAAATAAAATATAAAGTAAGTTATGTGTGTTAGGTGGGAGTGATATTTTTTAGATTAATATATAATTTTTTGAAGTAACGGGATCGAATTTGGGACCGAGGTTCTTGGTTTCTGAAACCAGGAGTACTTCGTTTGCAAATACTTATCCCGAATCAGCTTCTTCTATGCGTGCCCCAAATCACCGTAAGCGCCTTTCTGCGATCATGTGGCTCCATGAAGAAAATAAATCCAATAAACAATAAATAAGGGTAGGAATACACTTTTTTAGGTCTATCTCTACTAAAGTAGTCGGCCTAACCTTCGGTTCCCATAACCAAGTTTTTCTTTCTCACTCCTTATGTACTTTTGATGACTTCATCCATAATGACTTTATTTGTGTTCAAAAAACCCTCTACTTCTAACTAAAGGCGAATAGCCGGCATTGCAAGCAAATAGAGAGCCCCCGCACGTTTGAGCCGTTGCGAGCCGGAAAGCGGTGAGTCGCGAAAGGGCCGCTTGCTTAAATTATTATATTCTAATAATAATAGACATATAATATTCTATATCTATCTATAAACAATAATAAAAAAAATGAAATAGAGAAATCCTTTTTTTATCCAATTGTTCATTCCTGGGAAGAGGAAGAAGCAGATAGAGCTAAGGGCTTATAGTTTAATTGGTTGAAACGTACCGCTCATAACGATGATATTGTTGGTTCGAGCCCTACTAAGCCTACCTCTCACCTGATACAAGGCAGTCGAAGTACCCGCCGCCCTTTCGATCTAGACCCACCAAGGATTCATCTTTGTATGTATGAAAACAGATTCATCTCAGGTCTTGAAATTTCATAGTCAAAAGTCGTCTACATATCGCAGTCTGAGGCCTATTGTTAGCGATGTGCAGCAACTCCTGAAGTCCTACCACAGCTGGTCGGTATGGTATAAAGGGTGAACAAATTAGCTAATGCTTCGGCCGATTGGGTGTTCATAATCTGAAGTAAAAGGATTCGAACCTTTGCATACCGGTACCAAAAACCAATGCCTTACCACTTGGCTATACTCTAACATTTTTGGACGGTAGGAACGGGGATAGGGGGAAGGGAGAAGCTGGGCTCGAAGAATGAGCCGTGCAAGGACGCGGGGATATAGCAAGTAAGCAGCAAGATTATCCCTTTATTAGGACCGACTACAACTAGCTTTATACTCTAATAGAAAGAAAGGGTAAGCTCTCTGCTCTATTTGCTTGCAATGCTATGCCTATCAAACAAAGTTGGCGAGGGCTTCTGTAACCTTAGACTCATTATGTTGTTCGACTGAACTCGTTGGCTCTGCGTCTACCGAAAGTCGCTTCGTCGCCGTCAGCATTTGGTACTCTCTCGATAGCTTCAATAGTTCACTTCAAGCTTTGGTGTAATGAACCGCAAGCCCTTCAGAACAGAAAGAAAGACATAATATAGAATAGTTTAATGTTGATTCAAGTATCCTTGAAAAGTCTTTCTCACTATTCAGAACAGTGGAGCTTTCGATCAAGACCTTCTCGCCTCCCCAATCAGATCGAACTGGCTGGCACTCCCTGATTGGCTGCTTTATTACTGATCAAAGAAACCTATCTTACTTTCCTTTCATCCAACTCGAAATCTCATAAGAAAAGAATTGTTCGTACTACGTTGCTTTCAAGGAGCTTGCTTCCTAAAAAGACTAGTGGTAAGTCACCTATTACTAGTTGACCGCCAAAGGACGAATCTGAGGTCAAATGGAGACATACATATACGGCGTGGTTGGATAAAGCTTAGAGCACCTATTCCGACAACGCGCCGAGCTCTAAAGGAATCGCCTTTCTTTTCTCTAGCCTTTCGGCAGTCAACCTAGGGTTTCCTTATGATAGCTCAGGTTGGTTAGTCAAGCCAATAGCGGCTATAGGAAGACATAAAAGATGAAGCGGGGAAGTGGTTCAACACTAAATAAAGCATAGCCATGGCCGTTCATCCTTCACCGCTGATGACTTCTGAAGATTTATTCTCGCGTCATAGTTTCCCTTCATCGTCTTTTCTTCACGTGATGCCATCTTATTTCCCGAAACTTGTATGGCGAGTATGCTTGGTCCTCCACCGACAGCTTTTGACTCTTCCTCCCACTTGCGAAGCTTGCTCAATATCCCGACGAAGGCGGAGCCCATGACACCAAGTCTTGAAGAGCCTTTCTGATCCTTTGTTTGATAGGTGATGCCTAAAACTCGCGGATCTTCGCAGCGTCTGCTCCACCGCCCACGATGTATCCTAGTGCAGCTTTTTCGATGAACGAACATTTCGTCATTCGCCTCTCCTCCCTCTTTAGAAAGGGGTTTCCAATCATTGGTCAAGAGAGACCTGGAGTACTTTGATTCTTAATTACCTAAATGATGAAATCCTTCCTGCAATGGTTGAAAAATCTTTTGATCCAGATGGGCTTGCCTAGATAGATCCTGATTTTTGATTTATTATAGACTACAGTACTACAGTGAGCAAGAGCAAAGAATCTCAAGAATCTCTCCGTGGAACTCCACCCGAACATTCAGAAAGCGGCAAGAGATACCAAAACACTGCGTGTTAAGGTCCCCTCTAGACCTCCCTCATATTTCGTCTTTTTAGGGCCGGGTAGTGGTATCGTCTGAAAGCCAACAGCACTTGGCTCCCATTCCGCCCTTGGAAAAGCTGATCCTGAGAGTGGCCTTGTTGCAAACTATTTAGAACCTTACGAATTTAGTAAGACAGGGGTTCAAGCCCGACCTTTGGGTTATATCACTCGAAGGGTCGATCCTGACTAGAGGTCTCTTCGCTTACACATGTATTGTTGATCGCAGCTATCTATGTTTTCAATCCTACTGCCTAAGGGGTTCCAAACTAATAAAATAAGGTGCTCACCTGACTGGAATCTGTCATCCAAATCCTCTTTCCCCAGGTGATGACAAGCACAGAGTGGGTCCTAGAAAAGAAGAATGTTTCGGAGAGTCGGGACTCAGCTTCGGAGGGCCGCTCTTGTGTGTACCCGGTGTGAATGAAATAGGTAGCATCTAATACCAATTATAGGTGCAGGGCCACTTTCTTGGAGGCTTCGACACACCTAGTCGGGTGAGACGGATCTATTGATATCCGAAACCCCTTTGATTCTGGTTATGAGGGTCTAGCCTGGTCTAAACCTTCTAGTTCGAGTAGATCCGCTATCCTTCCTCCTAAAAAATGGGGGTAGGCCTCTTGTGTAGTCTATAGTTGTAGTCAAAACCTATTGTTGTTGTGTCGAGGAGAGCCAGAAGGGTCTGCTAAGTGTGTTATCTAGGGACCTTTACAAAGAAAAAGACGGCGGGCGGCAAGGGGGCGTGAAAGCTAGTGATATGGCTCCTACAGGGGACCCATAATAGATAGGGGCCGATTGACTCTTCTCTGATTTCGTGCTCTTGGGCGGTTGCTTCAGCGAACCTTCTAGTCATGCTAAACGGGATTTTGACATAGTTTCAATACTTTTTGCGAAAACACTTTACTATACGTTAAAAGAAAACAACGGTATAAGATGAGATGAAGTCAGATCGCAGACCCACTTCTCAATAGACTCTATACGTAACGTTCATAATTGCATAAAAGAAGAAAGAGAATGGCGGAGATAACTGCTAAGATAGAGAATAAGAATGAGAATTGCCCTTCTTACAAGGATATAGTAAAGGTACTTTCACTTCGTAACTTCTAAATTGCATTCTTCCACACCTTACCTAACAAATAGACACCTCGGAAGCAATTATTACCCTTCCCTTGCAAACGACTTCAGCATTGGGCTTTAGCCCTTATTTCGTTATACTCAAACTATGGTTTTTCCGCTTCTTTCCTAGAAGTTCTTGCTGCAATCTGTCCTGAAAGATAATATCAACTTTCCGGGAATATTAGGAACCAACTGACGCTACTGCCTCGTGAAAGACCAAGTTAAGACATTGCAGTAGAGCAGGAAAGCTTGATTGAGGAGTTGGCTGAAAGCGTTACATCAATGCATCAGTAGAGCGGCAGAAAGAACCATGAAACTTTCCCTTCCCGGCACGACTAGGGAAAGCACAGAAGCCTAAGTATCACGAGCATTGATTTGTTCCTTTGGTTTACGACCTTTAACTTCTTTTATTTTAATAGGCTTCATGCCCTTTAACGAGACGGGCTCCTACTCGGTTCTGGCCTTTATTCAATCGAATTTAGCCCTTCAATCCATAACATAAGGGGAGAAATCTATTGACTGAGGAAGAAGATGTACACCCCGGCTTTCATCATCAGAGTGGACTACTCCCCTCTTGTTGTTGCCCAACTCTATTCATAAAGAAGGAGTTCCTTCAGTTGCTTTCAAATACGCGATCTTTGCTCTTATGCTTTCGTGTTGGGGATTTCGGATTTCTCAAAAGCTAGAACGGGGTTGATTCACTGACGAGGAAATAGCTGTCACAGAAGAGGAGGGCAGGGCATGGAAATTGTACTCACTGATGGCGCGGCTAATCAAAATGCGGTGTCCAGTTGCATTGGTAGGGAGGAATCGCTGAGCATACCTTCACTTGACCGAGCTCGAGTTAACCTTTTTTAGAAAAAGCTTTTTCTACACCTACCGCTCACTAAAACCCACCGGCTTCTTTCTCTATTCCCGCTTACCTGCGCTATTTTATGAACGAAGACGCCGGAGGAACTCCCGTTCCTTACTCATTCACATACCTGTATATTCAACCTATGCAACTTAACTGTTGAGTGAGGAACTACTTTTGTTTGAGATTTTGCAGCTCCAAGTTCATATTAGGCCTTGTGCTTGTTCGCTCATCAAAGAGACCTACGAGTACATCTTTTACTTTGGTTTGGCTGGCCTTTAGCTAGCCCATAGATCAAAGCTTTTACCTGGACCACCTTCATACTTCAACTTAGACAGCCGTTTGCTCGCCTCTTGACCTGGCCCGGTCGGACCTGGTGGGAACTACTACATGAGCCAACACCTTTTCAAAATGAGAAAAAGGAAAGCTACAACTATTACTCTTATCCTTGAAGTCACTTCGTGAGCGACTAACTCACCGTATTCCATTTAACCCCTCGCCTGAGGGCTCGGATGGAACGGACAAGACAAACGGGGAAGACAGCTAACAACTCTCGGGCTAGAAGCTAATGCCGTGAGTGGCAAAACAAGGAGAGCATGATCGCAGCGTTTTAGTACTTAGCCCATGGACGTAGGGAAAGATCAAGCTTCTGTTCAATACTGACGGTAGGGAATGAAGATCTCTTGAATTGGTTGATCCAATGAGTTCGGTCGGCCAGGACAGCATAATCTAAGCTACGATCATTAGATGGGACCAATGCTCTACAATGATTTATCCAAGTAGGATGGATGAGACAAGATCGATCAAATCGCTCATGTACACAACCGCTCCTGCCTACTCGCTTGCTATATTTTCTTAAATATCTACATATGATATGAAATATCGTGATTCCAATCCCGCAACTAACAATATAGCATAGTTGGATGATGGTCGGCTGTGGAATAATCAAAAGAACGGGTGCGAGCATATTAGGTTATAGGTTAGGCGAACTACCAGAGCTGTTGATCCTGGTGAAAGCCATTCAATGGTGTCTCCAATTTCTCTACTTCTTAGGCGAATTGGATATAATAGAATCCTCCCTCCCACTAAGTCAAAGGAATGGGTGAATTTCAAAGCTCGCTGGATGCCCTATAAAGCTAAAATCATATGCGGTATTGTGAGTGGAACGGGATCCACACTAAGGGAGCTCGTGCAATAAGTAAGTATTCAGTAGTGCATATCTTTCGAATTCTTCTGTTAGCATCCCTCCTTTCTATGTAGGCCGTGGGTTTGACTCACTCAACCACTTTATCTTCTATTCCAATAAAGCGCGGAGAGCAAGCAAGAAGGGAATATAAGCTGAGTACTAGCACAGCCTACTGCACGTGTATATTCTCTAAGTAGGCCAGCACCTCTTAAGTAGACTCGGGATCGTCTAAAGTCCCTTCCCGGTTCTAGCCATTATTCTATATAAGAAAGTGAAATGATTGAATTCGACTTTAGGGTTGAAAAGAAAGGAGGCGTGTGCAAAATCCATGATTATTCAAGCTCCCGGGATCTAGGGTGGATACCGTCAGCGAATAATGAGGGAAATTTATTTATTACTATTCCTTTTTTCTTTGCAACGAGCATTTATTGCAATTTATCAATTGGAGCGAACCTCCCAGATTCTTCATCTCCTGAGCCTGGTACGACGATCAAATAATTTTGCTAGCATTGGCATTGTCTTTTTGAGATCAATGAATGGAAACGGAATCTCCATCAGGTTTAGGAAATCTTTGTCGAAGGGTTTGCGGAGACGTGAGAATGATAGTTCTTTTTTTCAGCGCTGGATGAATCCATCGGGCTGGAATGTCTGGATTGTTTGACTATTGCCAAAGTGTTAGGCAAAATGAATGACTATTGCAGAATTTAGCTAAGGTGCAGAGATGAAAATCCTAGTTTTGGATGAGAAATTTCCCTAGGTCAACCTTTGCTTCACAGGGTAAGACCAGGAATAACAGATCCCGATCGTTGTAGAGTAAACCGGATTTCCAGCTCTGTATGGGTGAACCAGGATGGAGAAAATCAAACCCGAACATGGAATGAATTCGTCTTTGATAATCTTGAAATTCAAAGAAAGATGGCCATAGGTTCGAATCACATAGCCTCAGTGTAATGAAGGATAACCCAGCCAAGATAGAGGGACGAGGCCAATAAGAAGGCAGAAGTTTCATACAAAGGTGCCTTTAACATGCTAGGATTTGAAAAACCTCTGGCTTCAAATCCCTGATGATGATGAACTTACCATAGGGATGAGGACAAGCGAAGGAGCTGATAGGTGGAGGAGGTTTCCATTTCAGAGCTTCCGAAAAAAAAGCCTTATTCCCTTTTGATGTATACTTTTCAGAACTGGGAGCAGCAATTGAATCAATCCTTCTTTTTTAGAATGATAAGAGGGTTGTATAATGAAAACTTCCTCATCAATCCTTTCTGCTACTTCCTTTATTTGAAGCAAGTCTTACTCACCCTGGAGAAGCGTCCTCTTTTGTTATATAGTTGCAGATTGCACCCCAAACACTCGCCTCATCTTCACTGCTTAAGAAAAACTGGAAGGATTTGCCCCTAAACGGATAACTGTAAGGGACCTACAAACCCAAGCTCTTCTCCACTCAATACAGAAGGAGAAAGAGAGGTGGAACTTATTCCTTACTTTTTTCAATCTGGTTTGCTAGTTCGCCATTTAGAATAGAAAAAGGATTCACCTTAGCTTCTTGCTTACCTGATTGATAACTTTGCTTCCGTAAGGAACTTTTGCTCTTGCATTCAATAATGGGAAGAACTTCTTAGTTTATTCTCTTCGGGGAGAGAGCCATTATTGGGCATATAGAAAGACGTACTCTTCTGTGCACCGACTACGAGTTTGAGCTCTTTTCTCAACAGCTTTTCTTCGCCGATAAATCGATTACATTATGTAGCGATTAACTCGTTGGTTCAGAAGATGGATTGGACTTGGTATTGGATTTGCCTTCTATCTTTTTCTCTCTCTTCCCCTGCATTTTCAGGGTGGAGTCATCATTTAGTGTCGAAAATGAAGTATCATTTTATAATTCCTACAAACGATGAGTGGAATGATCCGCTTGATGAAGGTGCTTTTAATCTGCAAACCCATCTCTTGCATTGTTTGATCCATGAAAACGGGTTTGGCCACCTGATTTGCATCAATGGGATTGAAGGGGGTTGTAAGTACATCTATGGTAGAGAAATAATGGATCTCTGGGATCGAATCTGCACCACTCTTGGTGTGAGGTAACTATATATGTTTAACTGTGCCCTTTTATGTGTGCTTGAAATCCTTTGGTGATTGATATCTGTAACTTAGTAATGAATACTCAACTGGTAGATAAAGAATGCATTCATTTGTTCATTTTGCAGGCAAATTACAGTTGAAGATTTGTCAAAGAAGCATATGATGGATATGCAGTTGCTCTATGGAGTTGCTTATGGCCACTCCAGGTTTGGTAAGTGGGGATATCGCTTCTGCCATGGGAGGTTCGGTGTGAAAGAGTATAACTATGAAAGGGCAATGGATGTTCTTAGCTCTCTTGAGCTTGATCAAGTAATTGATGATTTCCGACGCGCAAATGTAAGCTCGGATATCAAGCAGATGATCAATCATTACAGAGATATGAGCGATACAAACTTTCATATAATCAGGGACTTGTTCAAATTTATGCTGACTCTAAGATACACAGCTCCATCTGGTAGATGCTCTACCATGTCCTGGACTGTGAAGAAAGACTTTCATGCTCCTGTCCGCCTTAGTCGATCCAGTCTTTCAACTATATGAAATTACTAAGATCAAGCATCTAAAGGTTCACCAACATGTGTCTTCAAGCTTCCTAACGCTGACAGGTGAGGTGTGGATGTGACACGTATACCGATATCTACTGGATCAACGGTTCTCGACATCCATGCGTAGAGTACTACAGTTGAAGTTAGGAGGCTCCCCGGTTGAAGGAACACTGGCGGGAGAGCAAGTGTCATTGTCATGTAGTACGTCCTCGTATGGTGTGATTGAGCTCGACACCACATAAACAAAAGTGCTCTGGCAAAGGGAAAGTCAAGGAAAGAGAGTATCTAAAGTAAATGTTTCAGCCTAAACTAATAAGCCGTGCTTGGAGCTTCTGAAATAGTCAAAGCATACGATAGGCAAAATACGCCAAGTGGAGCTCTGCTGAATACAATGACTCTGACCAAACGGAGCTCTGATAGTTACACGAGGCCGTCACCCGGATGTGATGATGTGCGCGAAAGCCAGTTAAATTCAAGTCAACCGAGGAATCTTAGTCTATGTCTTGGTCACCCAAAAAAGTATGAAGAGATAGTTGCTAGTTGAATTGAGGGACCTCTACTTTTACTTTACGTACCTCTGTAGTCTTAAGAGAAAGTAATACACTAAGTCTCGCCGTTAGAGGATATATTGGAGGATCTAGGGCGTTAGCCCGAAGCCATAGAGAGAGAGTCAAAAGACTATAGCACTGCAGGACGACCGGGACAGATTCAGTTGATTCGATTGAGATCGCCTTTAGTGTACGGTGGGCATTGAAGATCTAAGTGCGCCTCCGCTACTCTCTTTCCGCTTACATTTCGATATCGGAAGAGTTCCACATCTCCTAATAAGCACGCAGGTTAGGGGTCATCCATTCGTAAGTACTGATCCATCGCTTCGGAGGTTTGAAACAGCTTTTTACGGGCGAAAGCCTATGAGTTTAGCATTAATATCTTCCATAATAAAAGTGATAGAATAGAGAAAGCACTTTGAATACCTCAAGTGACCTATCACCCTAAAGACTGGGATATCGTTTAATATGTATATATTCAGTTGGTCATCCTTAGAACTCTGACGCCTCCCTTGCTTCTATCTTCGCTACTTTATTAAATAGAATATGGGATTCACCTACTTCTCAGCTTCGCGGGACTTTCCTAGGATCTTTCCCCGGCCCCCTAGTTTTAGAGTTTTTTCGGTCTCTTTCTTTCTTTGACTTTTATTCTATTACCGCAGAGTCGTACGCTGACAACCTTCCTTCTTGCCTTATCGCCTTAGTAGGGCCAAAGCCTCACCTTTGACTACTTGCTTCGTGTCGATCTAAGCCGGATTCCCCCTTTCCTACTGTAGAAGCGTAGGGGACAAATCTACTATTGAATTCCTTCATTCAATACGACAGAGATGTCAATCCATTTCATTGCCTTAATAAGACCCCGCTCCGGCAGACTTTCATTAACAGACAGGCAGAAGAGGACTCTGGAAGGAAGGAATATGTAACAGTAGGTGCCTTACTTTGGGGTTTAAATAGGTGTACAAGAGAGGTCGTTGAAGCTAAGGCCCAGGCTAAGCAAGCAGGATCCGGGCTCATTCTCGGGACTTCGTTTAGCTCTCTCCCGGCAGCCTTAGTGCTAGGCACGAGTGAACGAGCGAGAGTCTGTGAGCGCTCATGCTTGTAAGCATGGACGATCAGTCATCCAGGGCAGATTGCTAAGAAGCAGCCTACCATAAATAATCTATTCTCCTTCCTACTCCCATATTTGACTCGTCTTAGGAGAGGATTTAGAACGCTTTTGCTCAGCGCTTGTCTTTTCGCACCAAAATGGAAAATCTATCTATCTTGCTCGGGATGCTTACGTGCTTCCGCACCATCCCTGACTTTCTTTCTTTTGAATTCACTAAACTTGTCCTTCCGCTGCTCCCTTATCAACGTACTTTCGAGTTTGAGCCTATCTCTCCCTTGTCGAATCGGCCCCGGTCTGAAAGGGAATGGCCCATGCTCTATATAGCATAAGATAGATTGATGAATGAATAGGGCCAAGTCTACCTCGATCCCTTGGCTTTTTCCAAAGAGCTAATCGATAAGTGCAGCTAGTGCGATTAAGCTAACCTAAAGGGGTGTTGAAACATGCCTTAAAAGCCTCTAAAATAGAGGGTTGGGTTTGATACCTCGTCAAGTCGGGTTAGCTTCTTTATACCCTGAGAATACACGATACTAAATGATTTCCGAAGGCCTATTCATTAATAATGAATAGGGTTTCATACAATTGCTTAGTAGTGCTTATGAGTTGGGAATTTTTTAGTAAATGGGAGCCAGAGTCCAGTATGGGAGATGGCAGCCGAAGAGACCTTTAAGAAGGAAGCCCATTCTGAAAGCCTAACCTTATCCCTTACTTTCGGATATTTAGTTATATGCATAGGAAAGGAAAAAGATGCAATCAACATGTGTTAAGCAAATTACAAGACCGAGAAAGCAGAAAGATCAGCATACCAACTCTCAAGCAACGAAACGAGACAGTGAGTGGTAGAAGAAGTTCATTGGTATGAGACGAGGCAATGGCCTATGATTAGCCCAGAGATCTTCCTATTCCTAAGCAGATATCTCCGAATTTCTCTATTGAAGAGAGACTGGACTTTCTGCCTTCCACTGATAAGCAACGAAAAGAGCTTAGGCATGCGAGCCAAGTCGTATAAAGGCGAGCAGCCCTTATAGCAATAGCAAAGGGCCTACTTATAACCCTATACAAACCTTAGAAAAGCGCCCACGGGTAGTGAGACTTTCTATCTATTAAAACCTGAGTATCCATACATGATGCAAAGATGTTGAGAACATCGTCATTCTAAGACAGAAGATTCCATTCGGGTAACCAGATCCAAGTCAAATCGAGAGTGTCCAACGACGCAATCGGGATCCCATCGACGAACTGTGAGAGAATGGAATGATCCAAGGAACCTCAGACATGATCATATCAAGCTCCTAGGGTTCATCAAGAACATGACCATAGGCAGTTCTCCTTTAGGGTTCCAAAGCGCACAGCTTTGACTCTAATGAATAGAAAGTGATTGAACAATGTTCTAAAAGTCAGATCTAGTCCTACTCATGAGCGTACAAAGCTTAAAGCAAGGAAGAATAGCGTTAACAAACTATTGGCATCCTCTTTCTGTGACTCATAGCTTATCCTCTCTTCACTCTCTAAAGGTTACTCAAGAGAGCTTCCTTTGTCACAGAAAGTAAAGCAGCTTGAAAACTCTCTGCTTCACCATGCAGCAATAGTAGCAACATTACATTAAGGGATAGAATGGATTCTTTTTTTGTTCACTTAAAGAGTTCCCGCTATGATTAGTATCCTTCTAAAGGGAAGCTCCCCGTTGGAATAGATGGGAATAGTCATTATTTGCTTGACTAGAAAGGCAGAGAACCCCTTTTTTGACAGTATAAAGAAAATCAAGGATTATGCATTTGCTTCTCTCTTATCTTTTTTTCTCCAATCCTATATTTTAGATAGGCGATGGCAGATGGATAAGGAAAATAGTGGATTAGTAGTTAGTTGTTAACTTCCTTTCGAAGACCGGTTGCAATCACTCTTGCAAGTCCAAGATCAGCTGTGTAAGAAAAGAAGTCAGCACATTTCCAATTCGAATCTCCTGTCTTAGGAATGGTCTCGCGAAGCCGATAATCGTTCAGCTAAGATACGAGATGACTACTGAATAAAGACAGAATTCCTTCACTCTGACTTGACTTTCATTCTTTCTGTTTTGAACTTCTGCTCTTTCCACTCCTCTCCTGGTCTCATCAGCTTCGCTCCTCTAGTTCACCTGTTCAGGCTCTTTTTGCAAGCCGTTTGTTTGACTTTTTATTCTATCGTTGTTGCCTCTTCTCCATTTCCTTTGTCTCCCTTCTTAATTTCTTTTAACTTTTATAATATTATTGCTTAGTTCAATAACTACTCATTTGCTTTTAGTATGTGAATTAAGGAGTATTATTATTTTATACTCCATCCGTCCCGACGTAAGAGAGTCATTTGTTTTTTGGCACGTAGATTAAGGAGTATTATTATTTAATGTGTAGTGGGTAGTTGTATTAGTAGGAGTATAAGCCCCATATTTTAATTGTATTAGAGGAGGTGTGTGGGTCCTATGTGTGTAAAAAATGAAAGGGGACCATTTGGGTGGGACGACCAAAATGGAAAAATGACCCCTTTAATCTAGGACGGAGGGAGTATGAAGTATTCCTTCCATCCCATCCTAATAGTTACATATATATTTTCAATTTGGACGTCTCTTCCTAATGCTTACAATTTCCTTTTCATCTTAATTGTTACATTTTCCTTTTTGATACATGGACACATAAAGCAATCAAAATATCTCCATGGAACCCACCTACAACACAATACAACTACTCTCTGTACATTAAAATATTATTTCTCTCACCTCAATACACATTAAAATATTATATTCCTTAATCCCCGTAGAAAAAAAAAGCATAACTATTAGGACGGGACGGAAGGAGTATATAGTTGTATTGGTGGTGAGTGGTAGCCATGTGTTGGGCCCTTT
>CM043012.1:12365348-12783055 GCA_023678885.1 Pogostemon cablin
TGTAGTACTTAATCTAGTACCCTATGGAGGATGTGTGGGTAGTGCCTAAATCTAGTACCCCACGAGAGGGAAAATCAAGATGTTGTGTTGCTCTTAAGTTGGAGGAGATGCATATTATTTAAATGGAGTTGAAAAGAGAAGAGCGAATGAAAGTTGAAGTGATCAATCAGCTTTAGTTCTCCACTATTTGAGTCACATTGTCTATATTTATCCTTTCCTAACCAAAGAGCCTATATTACAAAAAAATATAAAGTCCTTTTTGATCCATAATTTTGCAAGTTACAAGTAAAAGGAGAGTTGAGACAATGGGCAAGCTTATGGTTAAACACCGCAGTTAATTCATGTTGAGTGTCTTGAGCCTATACACAAGAGAGTTGAAATATATACTTATCTTGTGAGTTTCCATGTACTAATGCAATAATCTAGTTAGTAATGATTTTTTGAAATGTATCACATACTTGTCAGCTGGATTAATTTGAATTTATTTTTCTAAAATTTTCTGAAGCCATTATAATCATATGTCAAGTCCTATTTTTCTTTTATTCTTTTCATTGCCTTGGGACGAGTTTGTTTAGCAGGAAAATTCGTGCTTTTCATTTCTATATGATTATTGCATTATTTTAACATTATTTGTGAAGTTTATTGCTTATTTTTATATTTTCTATGATTTCACAAATATTTTTGAGATTTTTCAGATTTTGGATCTACTTTGAAGTAAGATAATAAATATGAGAAAGGTATAGCGTCGTGCCATGCTGATGTCGTAATTAGCCAAACACTACGGATACATGCTAATTAGGATTTGAGAAAGATATTTTTCTCTCTCTACATTTTCTCTCCACTTTCTCTCTAAAAATCTAAAGCTTGACACCTCCGGCAAGGGGACAGGTGGTCAGCATCGCCGGACCTGCCCCCTTCGTATCTCTGTCCCCTCAGTTCTTCATTTTTTTATTTTGTTCATTTGCTGTTTATTTTATTCCCAACACGCCCCTTCCCATTTTTCTTTCCAGATCTGCTTGTGCTCAAGGGGTGTCTTCTTCTAATGTCCATCACGCTCCAGATCTGCCATGGACATCTCTCTGCCGGTTCTCTCTTAGTCGGCTTTCCCATTAGGGACAGCCTTTGAATTGCCGAGCACCGCCTCCCCAGCCTAAGGTTTTTAATACCTCCACTGATTGCAAATCCTGCCTCACTTTCTTCAAGCGTGGTTTTTGCTAGGCGCGAGCCTCGACGTGATTTTGTGTTCACGCGATTTTTCCTCGTCTCCAGCAATACTGTAATTGGGTTTTTCCCAATCTCTATTCTCGGCGCTGCTCCTCCACTTTCGGCGGTCCATGGCTGATATTTCTTCCATTTGGAACTTGCCAGGCCTCCGATGACTCTAACCTGGTCCAAATATCCCTTGTCGGAGCCTTTGAAGAAGTACGACAATGTACGCGGCTGCCATGCTTCTTGCTGAACATTCTCTCTGGCAGTGCAATGCGACTGTCTCTCTTTCTTTGGGCGTTTCCAGTCCGTCCTTGGATTTGTTCGCGCTTCGTGTAATTTTCTGGCCTGGCGATGAGTGGCCCTATTCTGCCGATGAGTGATGGTGTTTAGATTCTTCACAGGCTCTGGAAAACACTTCACAGAATTCCAGCCACTTTCGGCTGCCACTGGAGTGTTTTCTTCAATGGCTGTTGTTACCACTTTCGATTAACTGCCACCATCTGTATTACAACAGCGGTGTCAGTGTCGGTATTTTAATTTTTAGCCCTGTGACCACCACGTTGAATTATATTCAGGGCTATTTTTTTCTCCTCGTCGATTATTTTTGTTGTGCTGAAATCTCTCTGTTGGATTGTATACTAAAAGTCTAGTTTTTTGTATGAACAATGTTTAAACAATTTATTTGAAATGAGAATCATATGATCAAATGATTGCGTCTTATAATTTATTTATATGTTCGATGCAATAGTCCACTTATTTTATACTATAGATAATATATTGTGCAACAACACGTAGAAAATCATATTATCGGTTTCCTTATAAAGTATAAACAGATGCTCACAACCGAGATAGACGGGACTCTCTATCAGGATGGTTGTAGTGTGGTTTGGTATTAGCTTGTCTTGGCTATAGAATAACATCGACATGTAGGGCAGTATGTACTTCTTTGATACATCAATGGGTGAGATTTACATTTATTAAATCAACAAACTCGGTGAGTTGGAAAGTAGTGTTGTCTTTATGGTGTGCTGTTGATTGTAGAAGGAATCCGTGTCCGTCATAGGTTGATAATGTCCCCTTTAGGAGCTCATAAGAATTATCATGTAAACCCTGCAGGTGGATTTATTCCAGCATGATAATGAGGTAGAGTGGTACTACTCTCGGATGAGATATTAATTAATGGAGTTGTCAATAACTTAATTAATTAATGGGCATTGTATATCTTAAACATGGGGAGACTGTCGGGCTCATAATAAGAAGGAGCCCATAACATAATTATGGGATTAGAACGGTAGTGCAGTAATAATATTTTAGTAGAATATATTATTATTATTGGACTTAAGTATAAGCTTTGGGCTAAGCTTGGATACTTAAAGCCCAATGGAGGCCCAACTCTAATTTCTCCTCCTTGTCCCTGCTGTAGCCTATAAATAAGTCACCTCAGCTTATCTGGATCCCTAAGTCACACCCCTAAAATCGTGAATGAGAGGGAGAGAAAGCAGATTGAGGAGATCTTGAAGATCGTCGCCCACACGATGTCAAGATCTGACTTGAGAATACAGCATAAGATCGGAAGGTTGTTTACTACTGCTGCTGATCATCCTCTACATCAACCCTGGTGAAAGGTAATATGATTCTATTCTTTTGCTTTCGCTGCAGCAGAATTGTATGGGACCCTAACGGTTCACGTTAAACAAATGATCGAACGCCAATAATTGGTATCAGAGCTTCAGTTTTGCGGGGAAGCATGGCACGTTAGGTTAGGGTTTTGTGCTTATGTGATTAATTTTTGAATTGAGAATCGCATACGAGATTAGGGTTTTGGTGTAATTTATTATGCTTGTATACCCTATGTTCTTCGTCGATACTCTGTATCTGTATTGTTGTTTGTTGTTGGCTGTGTGTGAGGACTGTCGATCACTGTGACTGAGAATCGATGAACCCTGTTCATTGAATTCACGGTTGGAACGACGATGAGTTCTTGGGGTTACACGGCTGGTGAGAGCAAACGATGCGCACAGAGAGGCAGATTAGATCACCCGGTGGCAAGTTTTTGGTGCTCGATGGGCTGAACAAATACGACAACGTTGAGTGCCTAGAGGAGATCCGAGTGTGATGGCGTGCGACTTCTCGAGCGCTGCGCACGGTGAGCCGCTCGATTGGGATGTGGCATCCAGGTTACCGGGCGACCAGTCGGGCGTAAGACTGCGCTAGAAGGCGAGTGCTATACCCGGTGATTCACTCGGTTCCTGGCTGGTAATCGGGCATGTCGCTAGAGGGCCAGATGAATGCAGCAAATTGTCGGGATCATATCTTGCAAGCGGGCGATGATGCTTCCTCTAGGGCCATGACTGGAGCTGTGGTGGTTGTTAGGTGATCACCAAGTCAGCTATTGGCGGCACGAAGACACTGGAGATTAAAGTGCTTTCGGGCAGCTGAAGATCTTGGCTCGCACGATATGGGGCTTCTCATGCACGGTGGCATGCTGATGCCGCTCGTTTGGGGTGCAGGTGGCACATGGTGGGGCACACAGTTTGTGCCGAGCAAGTAAACTTGGCACATGGCTACTGGTGTGTTGGTGCATGGTTGCTGGCAGTGCGTGGGTCTTGGGCGTGCGGATATGCTGGAAGTTCGGAGATGGTCGTGCATGGGATTCTAGTGCACGATGATAAGAGGCTGTCATGTGTGATGGCATGCTTGTCGTGTGAGGGTACTACTACACGATACCAGCCATGTGCAGGCAGCATGGCGCACAGAACATGCCGTGTGAGCGCTGGGCATCGCTGGAGTGTGCTGAAGCACGATTGCAAGGCTGCTTGGCAGGAATGCACGGGGCTGAGCACCAGAGGCATCCCAATGGCGCATGGGTCATTCTTCTCGGCGTGCTTGGTAGTCTTTGTGATGCGTGGTCAGCGTCAGGCAATGGCGGGATGACTCGTACTAGTACTTGGCACGAGTTGTGCGGGCGTGGAGCACGGGCACTTGGCAGCGTACGTGTGAGAAGCCTGGATGCATGATAGATGAGAGACGGGTGTTTCGGGTTGTGGATCAGGGTGCCGGGCTGGTGGAGCAGGTTATCGGGTAATAAATCTGAGGAAAATTTGTATAGATCGGCTTTTGATTTTCAGATTAGGTTTCGAGGCACTGCCCCGAACTCCGTGACCTGACCAGGCAAGTCGATCCATGCAACCTCACCGGGGAGGTTGATCCCCATCGAAGTTGCCCGCATTCGTGCTTGGTGGCGAACAATTCGCTATTATATAACTATCATAATTTGGTTTAATAATCTAATTATTGTTATATATGTATACAAGTTATCCATGATTTACTGCCTTATTTGCCGTAATAGGAGCATGCTAAGTTGTGTATATTTTTCTGAATATTGCATGTAAAATTCCTTGGTGTTAAATAACTAAGTGGGAGAGGGATTGGTAATTAATTCCCGCGGCCTCCATTATTAGTTTGTAAGTGATGTGAGTAAACTTGCGTGTTGGCAATAAGCCTTCCTCCCTAACGGATGAGTTTATTCATGGATCACTGGTACAAGCTTCATTTAATAATTATTGTTTGTAATGTGGCACATGAACTTGCGTATTGGCATAGACCTTCCTCCCTAACGGATGAGTTTATGTGTGGTTCATTGGTACAAACATATAATTGATGATTGTAGGAAGTTATCCGAGCGTGTGTGTACTTCTCCAACTGTAAGGCACATAAGTTCGTGTAATGGACTTGGGATGAAATAATGGTGTACACTTTTGTATAAATAATAAGTATCCTCCCCAACGGAGTCACTGCAATTATTTGCATGGTTAAAGAGGAACCGACTATTAATTATTTTGTCATAAAGTTAGGTTGACAAATGAAAATAATGGGTAAAAACTTCTCTTGTAAATGTTCGGGTTTGTAAACGTCCACACTAACGTGACTTGCAGACTCACGGTGCTTGAGATGTCGGTGAATTTTATTTTTATATTGTTTTGAGGGAATCAATATAAAAGGATAAAATTCGAAGATTTGATCGGCGTATTTATTTATGATTCTCTGTAATTTTAAATATTTTTTTATTTCACTTATTGTTAACTGAAAGAAATTATATTTACTGATCCAAATTAGATGATTAGAATAGAATCTTGGTTTTGAATTTTACTTCTTAAGAAAATACATGTGTGTTCTCACAAAGGACGTCTCATGATGCCTATTAAAGTCTCTAGTGAAAAGATGAGAGGTTCATAGAAATATGATGGTTAAGTAAGTTAAAAGGCGGTAGGTCATGATTAAATTTGATGAATGAATTGGAAATACATGGAATAGAAGTTGAAGGGGAAACTTAAGTCAATTTTATTCTCCATAATTGCCTAGATGTTTTGAGTAAGTTCCACCTGAATTACTAGAGGATGTATATGGTGGGAAACTTCTGACAAAACATGTGGCAAAGGAAAGTCATTTTCATCATGATGTGAACAAGTTTTATATCTTATTCACTAGTTGTTTAATCATGATTAGTGATGGCATCTACTGACACGTAGTGTGTAGATACTGGAATCACTAAATATTTATTACTAAGTGAGGATAAGATTGTTATGACATGGGTAAAACTACCAGAGTAATGGCTATTGTAGTGGGAGTTGTTTATTTATCTAATGATATGAGTAGACGTTTGATTATGGGAAATTGTCTTTACGTACGTTTTCATATAAAGAATTAGATTTCGATTTCTATGCATTAATAGATGGATACTCCATTTTATTTAAATGACATGGTCATTATAATGAAGGATAGAGTTGTAATCTATTATGGTACGCCGGTGAACAATTTGTATACTCTTAAATCATGTATATCCCACAGATACAACAAATAGTAATTAATAATACATCTTCTAATATTAGTAAGAGAAAGGTACTTTTGGATGTGAACTAAACATATATTTGGCATCTAAGAATAGATCATTTTACTTGAGTAGGATTCAAAAGTTGATGGCCGATGAACCGTGAGGTTTATTGGAAGTGGAAACTATCAAACTTGTGAGTCTTGCTTGGAAGTAAAAATGATTAACTGCCTTTTCAAGGCTGTGGGGTGTAGAGCCAAAGATATATATGTTGGAATTGGTTCATTCTGATTCAAGTGGGCCTAATATTATACAGGCGAGAGGTGGTTATGAATATTCAAAGATTATTCAAGATACCGATATATTTATTTGATGCACTGTATGTCTAAGTTCTTTGATTAATTCAAGAATTGCAAGGCTGGTACAGTGAAGCGTCATGGAAAATATATTAAGTCATTACGATTTAATCATGATGGCGAGTACCTCTTAGGATAGTTAGGAGCAATTAATCAGAGGTTGAGATTAAATCTCAAGTAGTCTACACCGGGCATACCCCAGCTGAGCTGAATGGTGTGGTGGAAAGAAGGTATAAGACTCTTATGGTGATGATTAGATAGATGATGAATTATTTGGAATAATTAAATTCATTTTATGGATATGCCCTAGAAACAGTAATTCGTAAAACGTTTGACTGTTTGTGGGATATCCTAGAAAAATGGAGGGTGATTATTTAGTCCAAAAGATCGAAGGGTGACTGTTAACACAAAAACTGGAATTTTGAAAAAGGACTATGTAATAAATCACAAACCCATGTATAAGTTTTTCTAAAGGAAGTGAGAGGAAAACACTAAGTATTAGTACCAAGTGTACAAGAGGATATACTACAAGGTAAACTGCAACTGTTGTCACGTCTGATACACAATTGCGTGTAGTGCCTTGTTGTAGTGGGAGGGTTATTCAACAACCCGTAAGATGTATGTTTTGGGAGAGTCGTGAGACTTGGTCCCTAGTAAATATAGAGTTGACCCACGGATATGACGAAGCACTACAAGATCGAAATGCGATATCTTAGCAAGTGCAATGATGTTGAAATAGAATCTATAGTTTCTAAATTAAGTCTGGTTGCTTGTAGAACCGCCAAATGGTGTGAAAGCCATTGAAAGTGGCTCTGTAAAATAAAAGAGAATCATAGGATAAGGTGAAAACCTTGGAAGCACCTATAAATAAGTCACCTCAGCTTATTCGGATCCCTAAGCCACATGCCTAAAACCATGAATGAGAGGGAGAGAAAGTAGATTGAAGAGATCTTGAAGATCGTCGCCCACACGACGTCAAGATCTGACTTGGGAATACAGCAGAAGACGGGAAGGTTGTTTACTGCTGCTGCTGATCATCCTCTACATCAACCCTGGTGAAAGGTAATATGATTCTACTCTTTTGCTTCCGCAGCAGTAGAATTATAGGGAACCCTAACGGTCCACGTTAACCAAACGATCGAACGCCAACACTCCCTATGTGAGTGCTACTAACAACATCTTCTCTTTTGCTGTTTTGGGTTGATAAGGCTCCATTTGAGGTCTGTTCAGTAGTTCGAGTTCTAATGGGAATTCTTTTTTTCCACTCTGAATTTTTAAATGATTGCTTGGGTAGTTCATTTATTATGCAAGTGGCTCTAAAGGATTTGGTTGGACTATGTTTGAAAGAGCCCTCCTGCTTGTTCATATTTGTAGTGCCCCTGTCTGATCTTATGAAAGCAAATTGCTGTCTCTTTTCCTTAAGGGTGCAGTTAGTTGTATACATTGTGGTTATTTTATAAGCTTTATGATGTCGCATATGACACAACCATATGTTGGCTTCATTTTTCAAGATGGCATGTTCCTTAATGTATACCTCGACTAGCTCGGTTCTAGTGCACACGACTAATAAAGGAGAAGTAGGGCTTCTCATTCTGGCGCGGCATCTCTACGCTTGTCATCTTAAGCCTGCTGCTGATCATGAAGCCTTTTCCCGATATAGCTAGGACCTTCAGCTAGAGATCAACCCTTTCGTTTGCTCCATGCAATAGTCTAGAGTTTAGTTAAGGTCCATCCTCATGCCTCTCATTAGCATTTCTCATGATTATAGTCGAGCTCATTTGCTTCATCCCATTTTGTACTATTAATCATATTTTTTTGAGCCACCTGTTTAGGCTCTTTTTGTCAAGCCGCTTGTTTGGCTTTTTATTTTCTTTTTTTCCCATCTTCCTTTTTTACTGTCCCTTATCTTATTTTCATTTGCTTTTTTAATACTATTGCCTAGTTTAATAATTAGGATTTGAGAAAGCTTTATGAAAGTTTATCATGTTGATTTGAGATTTTAAATATTTTGATGATAATTTTGTAGAATATTTATTTCTTATTGACATTTTATTTTAAACTTATATGATTATGTTTCTTAATTCTTTTGTTGATTATATATTCATGATATGATCATTGATTGATATATGATTGATATTTGAATTTTGTACATGATTATATTTGTAAATTCGTGGCAATTGAAGGGGAATGACCAATATATAGCCTTTGATTGCTTGAGCATCAATATAGGATATCTTATTATCTTTATATGACCATTGTTAAAGAGAAATATGGTAAGGAAGTCCTAATCCAATTCCTTTAATACCTATACATGATAGATCTCTTGCACTAGCCTATATGGAATTTTGCATGTGAATCACCTAGAAAGCGAATAAGGGGTTGTGGGTATTTAATTTCTTTAGTACCTAGAATGGGAAAGGGAATTATCTTATTAATTTGGTCTTAGAAATTTATGTTCTTTAAAATTGTTAAATCTCACTTGTCCATGAGTGGTTTAACATTCTAAAGTGATAATTCCTATAAAATTCTGCATAATTTGATTCATTTGTCTATTTGTCTTATTTCACATGATAAATTGGATTTTCCTAGAACTATCTTGTTCTTGTCTCTTGAAACACCTGTGATTAAGTGTGGCTTCTATTTATTTTATTTCATTTGCTATTTATTTTTCTGCATAATTATTCAATAATTTCAAACTCTTGAAGGTTTTTACGCTTAATTATTAGTGGTGATAATTATTTAGAGTGTATCTTATTTAACTCTAATCCCATGGATTCGATAATTTAACTTGGTCACACGTGTGCTGCAACTGATCCCTTACACTTTAGGGTAATCATTCTTGTGAGTGAATAAAAAGGGTGAATAACGTTGAAGTACCGAACTCGGAAATGATTGAAGCTGCAACCGATGACAAGTCGAAAGCAGAAACAGACAACATGGGCCAATACAGGGCAAATCCGAATAATGTTGCCATCCGTGAAGTCTTTAAGAACAATGAAAGGGGACAACTTGGGGCTGTTAGGAGTGCGCAGAGCTGACGCAGATTTTGATCTTCACCCCGCTCTTATTAGCATGATCGAAAGGAACCCTTTCTCTGGGGATCCTTTGAAGATCCTCAATAGCATCTAAATAAATTCCTTGGTTATGCCAGTACACAAAAGAGTGCAGGAGATCATGAGGATGCTAGGAGGATCTTGTTGTTTAAATTCTCGTTTACTGAAAGAGCGAAAGATTGGTATGATACTCTAAATGCTGCAGATTGCACTACATGGGAGCAATTAAAATTGAAGTTCTTGGAAAGATACATGCCACCCACTAAGTTGTTTAGGATGAAGCAAGACATCAATCAATTTGCTATCGATAGTAATGAGAAGTTTCATGAAGCATGGGGCAGGTTCAAGGACATGCTAAGGAAGTGCCCACAACATGGATTGTCAAAAGCTTAATACATCAGCATTTTCTACAATGGGTTGTTCTGTGATTCTCGTGTCCTACTTGATTCTTCATCAAGTGGAGCATTACTTTCGAAGACACCCATTGAGGCTGAAAAGCTTTTTGAAGATATTTTGATGAATTCAAGAGATTAGCCTACTGACAGAGTGACAGTCACTTATGTTCTTGGAAAGGTAGCACAGGTTGAGCACACTATGGTGAAGTTGAGTAGAGAAGATGAGATCGTCTCTAGCTTGGCCAATATCAACAAGCTACTTTAATCTCAGCAGAAGCAGATTACGGAGATGTCACAGAGAGTACCAATAATGCAGCAGCAGGATGTTGGTGAAGAGAGATCAATCCAAGAAGAGCTAGAAGAGGCGAACTATGCCATGGGCAAAGTATTCAAGGAACTAGGAATCCAAATCAAGAAAACATGAATTGCCAAGGGAACTACAACAATCGTGGTCCCCCGGGTAATTATCAACCACCAAGGAGGCTAAAATTTTCATGGAGTAATCCGAACGCTGTAGTACAGCCTCCTAAAAGTATTGATCCTGGAGCGAAGATCAAAGAAGGGAAACTTGGTTTGGAGGATACGGTGAACCGGTATATGACTAGGAATGATGCTAGGGTAGATTGTTTGGAAGCAAAGATAGATTCAAATCATGATGAGTTATCCAAGTAGATGAAATACCTTACCTTCCTAATGGGAGAGATGGCGGGGAATGCGAACAAGTTGACACAAACAATTGAGAAGGGAAATTTCCGTCTCAATGTATTACAAACCTAAAATCTTGTATGCCATTATATTGAGATTCGGGACGCAGTACGAAGGTCTGATGAAGCTGGTGGGTAAAAACAAAGATAGCATGATCCAGCTCGACCGCAGCTTGACCAACCATTTTGGTCGAGCTATGGTCAAGCAAAACATCGCAGAATAGAGAAAGTATACTCTATTTTTGGACTCGCAGCTCGACTAGACATCACTGGTCGAGCTATGATCGAGCCGCTTACTGTTGTGCCGAAGAGACTTGTTCAGTTTACAGAGCTTCAGCTCGACCAATACATTCCAACTCGATCAGACATCACTGGTCGAGCTACGGTCGAGCCACAACTTTCTGAACTGAACAGACAGATTCCATTTTCAGGGACCCAGCTCGACCAGTACCACCTAGCTCGACCAGACCATCTTGGTTGAGCTGTGCTCGAGCAACAACAATCATCTCTGTTTCCATACCGAATGCTACACCTGTTGTTCAGAACACTCTAGTACTATTATAAGAGCATAATAGTGAGCAAATAATAGAGAAAAGTGGGAAAGAGCCAAGAGATTGAGGGCCGAGAAGGATAAAACGAAGGAGGTCGAATGAGATGAATGGGGTATCCCTAAAACAAAGACACCTCCTCCATTTCCTTTAAGGTTAGTGAAGAAGGGATTGGATGACAAGTTCAAGAGATTCTAAGATATTATGAACAAGATAAGTTTGAACATTTCTTTCTCTGAAGCAATCATAAAGATGTCTTACTATGCCTGATTCTTAAAGGATATAATATTGAAGAAGAGTAGCTTAAACGGAGTTTAAACTGTTAATCTATCTGAGAACTGCAGTTCAATCATTCAGAGGAAGCTGCTGTAAAGTTGAAAGATCCGGGAAGCTTCACTATTCTATGTGGAATTGGAAAAGGGTCGGCATGAAAAGCGTTGTGCGATCTTGGTGCAAGCATCAACTTGATGCCCTTTTCTATATTCAAAAGGCTAAGTTTTGGGGAGCTTGCTCCCACAACAGTGGCTCTACAATTGGTGGATAGGTCCATGACCTTTCCGAAAGGTGTGAAAGAAGATGTACTTATGAAAGCAGAGAAGTTTGTCTTTCCCGTGGATTTTCTTGTGCTAGCTAGAGATGGAAGATGACAAGAATAATGTCCCTCTAATCTTAGGGAGGCCATTCCTTGCTACTGCTGGAGCAATGATTGATGTACAAAAGGGGGAGCTTAGGTTGCGAATGCATAAAGAAGAGGTTCTGTTCAACCTCGATAAAGCGATGAAGATGCCTATGGAGACACAGTGTTATAGTATTGACGTGGTAGAGGAGATTGTGAAGAAGACATGTCCTTAATCCTTTCAGAGGATCCATTAGAGACATGCCTGGCAGAGTCTCTTGCTTTTCCCACCACGGAGCTAGGTGAGCTCTCCAATGAGATATGTATGGAATTTCTTGAAAACTTACTTGCTTTGGATGATGATAGGTATGAACCAAAAAGAAACAAGATTGATGAGGTCAAGTGGACTAGGCAGTACCTACCATTGGATAGAGAGAGCACACTGAAGGAAGAAAAGAAGGAGGAGTTGAAGCCACTACCGGAATATTTGAAGTATGCCTATCTAGGTGACAATGAAATATATCCGGTAATTGTATCTTCTTCTCTTACTGATAATCAACTTGAAGAGTTATTAGATATGCTTAGGAAGTACAGGTCTGCTATTGGTTGGTCTCTTGATGATTTGAAATGTATAAATCCATCGTATTGCATGCATAAAATAAGGTTGCTAGATGAAGCTAAGGGGTGTATTAAGAATCAGCGGAGGGTTAACCCCATGATTTAATAAGTGATTAGGAAGAAAATCTTAACGTGGTTAGATGCAGGAATTATTTATCCCATTAGTGATAGTCCCCATGTGAGTCCATTGCATGTTGTAGCTAAGAAGGGGGCATGACTATTGTGAAAGCCGATGATGGAGAGACATTAGCCACTAGGATTCCTACGGGATGGCATGTTTGTACTGATTATAGGAAACTGAATGAAAATACATGCAAAGACCACTTCCCTCTTCCTTTCATGGATCAATGTTAGATCCGCTTGCTGGGTATGAGTTTTATTATTTTTTGGACGGGTACTCGGGTTATAATCAAATCATGATTGCACCTGAGGATAAAAAAAGACTACTTTTACTTGCCCTTATGGAACCTTTTCTTTTAGGAAGATGCCTTTTGAGTTGTTTAATGAGTCTGCTACTTTCCAAAGGTGCATGATGACCGTATTTGATGGGTTGATAGAGAAGATCATGGAGGTGTTTTTGGATGATTTTTCTGTGATTAGTTCCTCCTTTGATATTTGTTTGTCTAACATATCTACTGTTTTGAAGAGATGCCAAGAAACTAATCTTATCTTGAATTTGGAGAAGTGTCACATCATGGTAAGAGATGGGATTGTTCTTAGGCATCATATTTCGGATAAAGGATTGCAAATGGATAGAGCCAAGGTGGTGGCTATTGAGAAGCTTCCACCACCTACTAATAAGAAGGGAGTGCAGTCCTTTCTTGGACACGCAGGATTTTATAGGATATTTATCAAAGACTTCTCAAAATACTCCAAGACCTTGTCTCACTTACTTGAAAAGGATGTCCTTTTAATTTTGATGATGAATGTCTAACAGCTTTTCAGGTTTTGAAAGAGGTGGACACGCAGGATTTTATAGGAGATTTATCAAAGACTTCTCAAAATACTCCAAGCCCTTGTCTCACTTACTTGAAAAGGATGTTCCTGATGATGAATGTCTAACAGCTTTTCAGGTTTTGAAAGAAGCGCTTATTACTGAACCTATCTTGATCACACCAGATTGGACTCAGCTGTTTGTATTCATGTGTGATGCAAGTGATCTAGCACTTGGAGTGGTGCTCAGGCAATTGAGAGAAAATAAGTTCTGCGCCATCTACTATGCGAGAAAAACTTTTGATGTAGCACAAAAGAACTATATTATCACTGAAAAGGAGTTTTTAGATGTTGTGTATGCATTCAATAAGTTTCGACAAGATTTGGTTGGCATGAGGACTATAGTATATACAGATCATTCTTCGATCTGGTACTTGATGGAGAAGAAGGAAGCGAAGCCTAGGATCATTAGATAGACCCTTCTTCTGCAAGAGTTTGATATGGAGATTCGGGATAAAAAAAACAGAGAATGTGTTGGCGGATCACCTATCAAGGTTAGAAACAATGAAGCATTGTGATGACTCATTTGAGTACATTGAAGAGATGTTCCCAGATGAGAAGATCATGGCGGTGTTTGCTGAAGGAGCGGAGAAAGCTTGTGTAGTCGCTGCTCAAGGAATGGATCCATAGTACGCGGATTGTGTCAATTACATTGCATCAGGTGAAATTCCTAAGTGTCTCAATAGGTATCAACTTGCCAAGTTTAAGAGAGATGTTGAGACTTTAATATGGTATGATTCGTTTGTGTACAAGATTTGTGATTTGTATGGATTCTATCATCTGTAGGTGTGTGCCCGAGATGGAGATGGAGTGTGTTCTTGATTTTTCCATGCACAACCTAACGGAGGGTACTTCGGAGCCCAAAAGACTGTAGCAAGGGTACTTCAATCGACTTTGTATTGGCCTACCTTGTTTAAAGATTGTGAATCCTATGTAGTGATATTTGATAGATGTTAAAGGATGGGAAACATAAGCGATAAGGGTTGAGATGCCACTTCAGCCAAGCATTGTAGTCGAGATCTTTGATGTATAGGGAATTAATTTTATGGGACTTTTTCCCCATTTAATGGATTTCTCTATATCCTTCTTGCTGTTAACTATGTTTCTAAGTGAGTGGAAACAATTCCAAATCGCATGAATAATGCAAAAACGGTATTTTCATTCTTGAAGAAATATATCTTTGCCCGCTATAGACTTCCGAGAGCTCTTGTGAGTGATGGAGGTTCACACTTCGTCAATAAGCTTATTGAAAGAGTTCTTAAGGATTATGGTGTTAAGCATAGGGTTACAATTGGATTGTATACTGAAAGTCTAGCTTTTTGTATGAACAATGTTTTAACAATTTAATTTATTTGAAATGAGAATCATGTGATCAAACGTTTGCAAATATATTATTGCAAAAGTCCATTTACTTTATACTGTAGATAATGTGGTGTGTGGCGTCACACGGAAGATCATATTATCGGCTCCTTATAAAGTGAAAACAGATGTTCACAATCGAGATAGACGGGGACTATCTATCGATATGGTTGTAGTGTGATTTGGCGTCAGTCTGTCTTAACTATAACATTGCACTAGTGCACTTGTGTATTGAACAAGACCGCGTTGTGATTGTTCGGTTTATACTGACTATATAATAGAACTTGATCTATGTTATTATGGATGCTCGTACTCTTAATCCCTATACAATAACCTCGACACGTAAGCCAGTATTTATTTCTTTGATTCATCAATGGGTGAGATTTAATGGTTAAATCAATATGCTTGGTGAGTTGGGAAATGGTGTTGTCTATATGGTGTGATATTGATTGTAGAAGGAATCTGTGTCCTAACGGAATTGGTTGATGATGTCCCCTTGAGGAGCTCATAATAATTTTCGTGTAAACCCTGCAGGTGGATTTATTCCGGCATGATAATAAAGTTGAGTGGTACTACTCTTTGTAATTATATTAATTAATGGAGTTGTCATTAACTTAATTACTTAATGGATATTGAATCTTAAACACGGGGAGATTAAGGGACTCATAATAAGAAGGAGCCCATAAACGTAATTTGGGATTAGGGTGGAAGTGCAATAATATTTCTTTAGTGGAATGATTTATTATTATTGGACTTAAGTATAAGTTTTGGGCTAAACTTGGATGCTTAAGCCCAATGGGAGGCCCAAACCCTAATTTCTCTTCCTGGTCCCTGTTGTAGCCTATATAATAGTCAATCTCATCAATCCGGAATCTAAATCACACGCATAACACACGTGAAAGGTAGATTAGGATTGTAGACTGAGTTCGTCTTGTAGATCATTGCCCACACTAACGTCAAGACGTGGCTTAGGAATACAACAGAAGACCGGAAGGTCGTTTTCTGTTTCTATCTGTCAACTTCACCAATTTTTCTAAAATCTTGTGGAATTTGAACCTATACGTGTGATACACCATTGAAAATCCACTGAAGAGAGGATCGTTTTGGTGCATAGATCACTTGATTCTGATATCGGATGAGAGAGTTATGCCCAAAACCGTGAGGCTGCGCATGCTGTCGCCGAGAATTCAACCTCTACATCAACCCTAGTGAAAGGTAATTCGATTCTACACTTATGCTTCTGCTACTGTAGAATTAGATGGAACCCTAACGGTTCACGTCAACCAAAAGATCCAAACGCCAACAGTTACTACACCCTATCATCCTCTAGCGAATGGACTAGCCGAAGTCTCTAACCAGCAAGTGAAACAAATCGTGGAGAAGGTAGTCGGAACCAATAGAAAGGACTGGGCTATGAAGCTCGATGATGTTTTGTGGGGTTCCGAACGGCATGCAAGATTGTGCTAGACATGTCACCTTATCAAATCGTCTGGAAAGCCGTGCCACTTCCCCGTAGAGATTCAGCATAAGTCTTTTTGGGCCGTGAAAAGTTTGAACTTGTCTCTTAAGGAGCAAAAGGAGTTGAAGATGACTCATATCAATCAATTGGATGAGTTCAGAAATCAAGCTTTTAAGAACTCAGTGATCTACAAGGAGTGAATGAAGAAGTGACATGATTCAAAGATCACTTTTAAGGAGTTTAAGCAAGAAGATGAGGTATTACACTTTAACTCTCGTTTGAAGCTTTTTGTAGGAAAATTAAATTCAAAGTGGACGGGACTGTTCATTATCCAAAGAGCCTGTGGAGGGGAAATTTTTGAGTTAATGGACAAAGATGGAGATATCATAGCAGCGAATGGAAATCGATTGAAGCACTTTAAATCGCCGGATGATGCTTGCGTCATCTTTGAGGATACCTTGTGTTGAAGTGGTACCGCTGTGACTCTCCAACGTTAAACATGAGCGCCTATTGGGGGCATTCCATCCTATTTTATTGCTTTATTTACTTCGTGTGAGTAAAAAAATTTTATATTTAAGGTGCTTACTAATTGGCAATTACATCCCTTTGCAAACAGTTTCAACTATAGTTTCTACTAAGTTTGGGGGGTGTGTGATGTTCTTACCTTATCGTAGCACCAAGATTATAATCTTTTCTTTGTAACGTTTGCTAGAGGAGTTGATTTTTATGGTATATTAAAACTATAACCGGTTTTGATGTGTCGATTTTTTTGCAATTTGTCTAGTATTCAGTGGTGTTTAGTTATTTTATAGTGTGAGCGGAGTTATATGCATGTTTTAATGAGTCTAAGTTTTTGGTTCTCTAGTTATTATGTTGGTTGGTTATGATCCTTAATGTAGTATACGAGTCTGAGTTTTACAGGGGATGAAGAAAAACACGAAAAATGGGCATCAGGAAGCTAGCTCGACCAAACCATTATAGCTCGACCGAGATTTTCTGGTTGAGCTATGGTCGAGCTGCACTTCGAATAGCGAGTTTAGATTACAGAGAGCTGGCTCGACCAACACCTTATAGCTCGACCAAATCATTATGGTCGACCTATGGTCGAGCTGGAAAGGATGGAGTTTTCAGTTTACAGAGGTGTAGCTCGACTAACCCTTTTGGTCGAGCTGAGGTCGAGCTACGAGTGGTTCAGTTTACAGGCGCCTAGCTCGGCCAGGTCGAGCGTTGCTTGTGTTGGCACTTGGATCATTTGGTTAACGTGACCCGTTAGGGATCCATACGTTTCTAATATCAGCGTTTGACCAAGGTCGTGTAGCTTGACCAAGACCTATTTGGGCTAGCTATAGCAGTTAAATCAAGCTAGGTGGAGGACAAAGATTTAGTTTACAGACAGCAGCTCGACCGTAGCTCGACCAGGGAAGTCCAGCTCGACCAAGCTCAGTTTGATCGAGCTGGGACACGTCAGTGCTGTAACGTCGAGATTTCACCTCCAGTGCGTGCATGTGTATGTTTTCCACGAAAAAGCCCAATAAAGGTCCATAAGAAGAGTTACAAGTATAAAAAGGGGTGCAAATCATATTAAAAAGGGAGTTAGGTTCTACATCCATCCTACACCACATCCAAACCCTAACTCCATCCGCATGAGCGAGAAGTAACGGTGCCCACATCTAGGGTTTATTTCGCAACTTAATCTTTCTTGTAATTTTCAAGACTATGGATAAGATCTATCTAAACACCATGAATGTTCTTTGAAACATCATGGGCTGAACCGCCTTGGTAGTTCTAGGGTTTATTAAGGTTTTACTATTTAATCGAACTTTTGTGTGTATACTCCGTACAACACTACTTGTGGATTTATTTTATATAAGACAATGCATTTTTAATTCATACTCAGAGTTATTGTGTGCATCATTAACTGTTATATAGAGTCTGAATATATATCTTGGTTATTGATTGAGTGCGTTCACTACTGAGAAGGATTCTATGTTATGATTCTAAGTGAGGGGACTCTGAAGCTTCATTAGAACTATCTTATATAAATACTTGTTAATTGAATTGAATTCGAGTTAGTAAGTAGGATAAAGAGGATAATTTCATAGTACATATAAAGGGAGATCATATCGGGTTAAAATACTTAGTGCACGGGAAATAATTGATACTGATAGTACCTAGAAAAGGGGGAGAAATTGTGTTCTTGCTCTGAGGTAATTCACACATGTTACACGCTTATCTTCTTATGTCTATAGAGTAGATTTGCATGGCTTAGTGATAAATCCATATTCCACAAGGCAGAGTCGGACATTGATATACGGAAGGGAGATTAATTAGTGAAACTGGATGGCTAATGAGAGCGAAAATAAGCATGTTTTAGTGTCCAATTTAACACTTTTTTGATAGGAATTGTTGCCATATATTAGCACACATGTCTTATATTTGATATATGTGAGAAAAAGGTGCACTTGAGGTGTTTTATTGTGTTTTAGGTGAAAAAGGATCAAAAGTGCAAAGTTGGAGAAAAGGTGCAACTTGTGTAGGAATGCTAAAAATGCATGTCCAACTTGTGTAATTTTTCTGTGTTTGTGTGGACTTCTAAACTAGAATTTTGATACATGGTTGGAAAACCGCAGAAGAGAGGATCATTTTGGCGTAAGGAACACCTCAATCGGATTCCAAACAAGAAAGTTATGATCAAAATGGTGACATCGTTCAACATGTTCCTATTCAGCACGACTGTATCACTTTGCATGGCTTGTTACACCTTCAATATAGGAGTTTTTGTGAGTTTCTTATATAGAAAGAAATCCAAGTAAGTGAGGATCGCGTGAGTGCAAGAATCAATCAAATTGAAGCTCGGAATGGAAGTTATGCGCGAAACGATGAGACTGCGCGAGCCTGCTCGACCACCGCTCGACCAAGACCATTTGGTCGAGTAACGGTCGAGCGGAGTAAATTTTTTGCATCCGTGAACAGGTATGCCGCTCGACCTCTGCTCGATCAAAGCCAATCCCGCTCGACCTGGAGCAGTTTGGCCGAGCGGGGACACAGAATCCTATTTTTGGTAATTTCATACCTACAATAGCGTGTATTTTCGTGTTTCCAAGAAAAAACCCATCTAAGGTCCATAAGGAGAGCTTACAAGTATAAAAAGGGATGCAGATCACATCATTATTCATATGTGACACAACACAATCATCCTACACCCCACAAGGGGGGATCACCCCCACCCATCATCCACATCCTTTCCTCCATCCATCCATCACTGTGAAGATTCGTATGTGGAATAAAGAGGAGAACCAAGAGGAGGATTCAAGATGGAGAAGGACGTGACGACTCCCGCATCTAGGATTTTATTTGTTTCCTAATTTATCTTGTATTTTCCAGACATATGGGTAAGATCTATCCAACCCCCATGATTGTTCTTCGGAACAACATGGGCTAGAACCATTTTAGTAGATTTAGGATTTTGATAGTTTTATGAATTAATTAAATTATCTTGTGTGTCCTCCGTACAATACTACTTGTGGATTGATTTTATATATGATTGTGCTTTCTTAATCCATATTCACGGTCGTTTTGTGCATCTTCATTTGGCATATAGAGTCTGAATATATATCTTGGTTGTAGATTGAGTGCGTTCACCGCTGAACAGGATTCCATGTTATGATTCTAAGTAAGGGGACTCCGAAGCTTCATTAGAACTATCATACATGAATGTTTATTAATTGAATTGAATTCGGGTTAGTAAGCAGGATAAAGAGGGTAATTTTATAGTACCTATAAAGGAAGATCATATCGGATTAGAGTACCAATCCTAGGGGAAAATAATTAATACTGATAGTACCTAGAAAGGGAAGTGAAATTACGTCTCTTGCTCCGAGCTTATTCACACGTGTTACACGCATATTTACTTGTGTCTATAGAGTAGATTTGCATGGTTTAGTGATGTGTCCATAGTCCACAAGGCAGAGTCAGTCTGCACTTGAGAGGGAAGTTAAGTAGTAAAACTGGATTACCTAGAGCTACCTATTCTCCTACTTGATTCACTTTCGTATTCTTCTAGTGTTTAATTTATTTTAATTGCTATTTATTTTAATTGTTTATTAGTTAATACTTCAATCCTCAATTTTATTGCCATTTGTCTTAATTAATTAATAAATAATTAAATTGATAATACGTCGTCCTTTGGGTTTGATATTTAACTTGGTCGCTTGCTTAAGATGCAACTGATATCCTTAATACTTGGGGATTAATTTTGCGTACAAAGAAAACGTGCATCAATTGCCCGAAGAACTACCTACCTTCTCACTTGTTCAACTCTCGTTAATTCTCTATTGTTTTCTATTTTATTCGTTATTTAATTATTCTATGGCCTGAAGAACTTGATCTCTGTTATTATGGATGTTGGTACTCTTAATCCCTATTCAATAACCTCAACACGTAAACCAGTATTTATTTCTTTGATTCATCAATGGGTGAGATTTAATATTTAAATTAATATGCTCGGTGAGTTGGGAGATGTTGCTGTCTCTATGGTTTGTTCTTGATTGTAGAAGGAATCTGTGTCCTAACGGAACTGGTTCATGATGTCCCCTTGAGGAGCTCATAATGATTATCATGTAAACCCTGCAGGTGGATTTATTCCAGCATGATAATAAGGTTGAGTGGTACTACTCTCGGTAAATATATTACTTAATGGAGTTGTCAGTAACTTAATTAATTAATGTGAATTGAATCTTAAACACGGGGAGACTAACAGTCTCATAATAAGAAGGAGCACATAACGTAATTTGGGATTGGGGTGGCAGTGCAATAATATTTCTTTAGTTGACTGATTTATTATTATTGGACTTAAGTATAAGTTTTGGGCTAAACTTGGATGCTTAAGCCCAATGGAGGCCCAAACCCTAATTTCTCCTCCTAGTCTCTATTGTAGCTTATAAATAGCCAATCTCAGCAGTCCAGATTCATGGTAACACACGCCTAAAATTGTGAAACACGATAGAACTGCAGATTGAGTTCGTCTTAGTGATCGTTGCCCACACAATTTCAAGACGTGGCTTAGGAATACAACAGAAGATCAGAAGGTCATTTGTTCTTGCTGCTGCTGTTCAACCTCTACATCAACCCTGATGAAAGGTAATACAATTCTACTCTTATGCTTCCCCTGCAGTAGAATTACATGGAACTCTAACGGTTCATGTTAACGAAAAGATCCAAACACCAACAATGAGTATCAGAGCGTAGGTTCTAAGGCTAAACGTAACACATTAGGCTAGGGTTTATGTGAACTATTTGATTTATTTTCCAATAAGGTTCACATTAGAGTTAGGGTTTATATTATTACGTATAATACATGAAACCCTAAATTGCTATGAAACCCTAAACTACTTTCACGGCTACACCGATGATAAACGATGAATGGCAACACACATCATGGTAAAAGATCACGGTGATAAGGCTTGCAGCTGTGGTATGACCGCTAGTGTGGTGAATGTCATTCCTGCTGGGAATGAAAGTCACGACTGGTTTCTAAGGCTGGCTGTCGGCTGTAATACAACGCTGGCAGGTGCACGATTCTCCACAAAAGTGAAGGCGGGCGACGGCACATGCGCCGCCAGCAGATGGCGCTGGTGGCTGGGCGTTGTGATCGCCGCAAGACAGAGTAGACAGGTGGCTATTTTCTAGGATACCGGCAGCGTATGACCGCATGACATGAACAGCGTGGCGGAATCAGCGCTAGGCCATCAAGGTTGAAGGAAACAAGGCCCTAGCGGTGCTGTCCAGTGCCGGTTGAAATGAAATTATGGCGGCTGCTGATGATTGCGACTGGAGAAATCTCATGATCGCTGGCAGACAGACGTGTCAGCATGGGTGATGGCGCGTCGGAGGCGAGCGGCATTTTAGGGCGGGCCACGCATCTTCTGGTCGGGTCAAATGGTGGACTTGATCGGGTCTGCTGGTTTTCCCAAACGGGTCGTAGAGTTTCTGATCGAGTCTGAAGACAGCTTGGGTGAGTTTGTGGTGAGTTTCGAGTTCGTCAGCATGCTTTCTGGACGGGCTCTCACCTACTTCCAGACGAGTCTCCTTGCTAGCCGGATGGAACTCCATGGAGCATGGCTAGGCCTGGAGGCAAGCGACGGCTGTGTGATAGAATGTTCAGTTAGTCGGCTGCTCGTCAAAAGCATGACGGTGGTGCGACGGTCATAGAACCGCTGGGCAGCAGACTATTTAAAGTCTGACCACCGTGTCGTGAGAACTAGGGTGGAGGCAGATGATCGGAAACGCGACAGCCAGACATTCTTGGCAGGTGTTGCCGGTGGGAGCTCTGCCGTCCACGGGTGTGTTATCAGCGATGAGGATTCTGGAGTGTGTCATCACGGATGGATTGGCAGCTTATCATCGGTGGTTATCACGGTGACAGCACAGAACTCGGCTTCACGGTGGACAGTAATTTCTGGCGGTTGTCAGATTATTCGATAGGTAGCGGCGACCAGGTTCGCCGATGGTCGCTAGTATCGTGGCTAAGCGGCAGGTTCAGGCGAAGGACAGTTTTCCGGTGGACACTCAGTCAGCTGAAACGGTGCTGTTGAAGGTGGTCGTTTCTGATGGTTGTGTGATCGTGAGATTAGTGTTGGCTTGAGGCACAAGTTTTCCTACTTCTTGTGCAAGTCACCTAATTAGTTGGTTGGAGTGTTGACTAAGTCAACTTATTCTTGGCAATTTTTATTTTAGTTGTCAATTATTATATATTTGGATTGCATGTGCTATTTGATTTATTGTTTTATATAATAGCATTCCTAGGTTGCTTATTTTATTTTAAATATTATATGCATGCAAAAACTCTCTTGTTAAATAACTAAGTGGGAGAGGGATTGGTCAAATGATCCTGCGGCCTCCATTATTGATTTATTAAGTGATGCAAGTAAGCTTATGATTCGGTTTTAGTGTCTTCCTCCCCAACGGATGAGTTTTATTAGTGGATCACTGGAATAAATTTCATCAAATAATTATTATTTGTAATGTGATGCAAGTAAGCTTATGAGTCGGTTATAGTGTCTTCCTCCCCTACAGTGTCTTCCTCCCTAACAGATGAGTTTTATTAGCGGATCACTAGTACAAATAAATAATTGATGATTATAAGAAATTATTTGAGCGCGTGTGGACTTCTCTAACTATTAGGCACACAAGCTTGGGTAACATACTTAGTATCAAATAATGTTATACACTTAGGTGCAATTAATACGTATCCTCCCCAACGGAGTCAGTGCTATTTGCATGGCTAAAAGACAACTGACTATTAATCATTGAGTCATAAGGTTAATTATGAAGTATGGAACTAATGGGTAAAACCTTCTCTTGAGAATGTTAGGGTTTGTATACGTCCACACTAACGTGGAATGCAAATTCATGGTGCTTGAGATGTTGGTGAATTTATTTTATATTGTTTATTAAGGGGATCAATATAAAATTTAAATTCGAAGAGTTTGATCGTCGTATTTATTTATTTGATTCTCTGAATTTTTTAATAGTGTATTTCATTTATTGTTAACTAAAAGAAAATATATTTACTGGTCCAAAATTAAATGATTTGATAAGAATCTTGGCTTTAATTTTACTGCTTAGGAAAATTAAAATGTGTTCTCACTAAGGATGCCTTCTGATGCCTATTTAAGTCTTTAGTGAAGAGGTGAGAGGTTTATAGAAATATGATGGTCTCGTGAGACTCTTCAGATAATTGAGTAAGTTAGAAAGGCAAGAGGTCATGGTTAACTTGATGAATGAATTGGAAATACTTAGAATAGAAATTGAAGGGGAAACCTAGCTCAATTTAATCTTCATAGTTTGTCTTAACGTTTTGAGCAAGTTTCACCTGAATTACAAGAAGTTGTATACGGTGATAAATTTCTGACAAAAGATGTGGCGAAAGAAAACTAATTTCATCAAGAGGTGAAAAAGGATAGTATCTTATTCACTAGTTGTTGAAGCGTGATTAGTGATAGCATTTACTGACACGTTGTGTGTAAATACTGAAATAACTAGTCTGCAACTAAGTGATGATGAGATTATTGAGTACATGGGTAACCTACGAAAGTAGTAATTGTTGCAGTGGGAGTTTTTTATTTATCTTTTGATAGGAATAAACGTTTGATTAAGAAAAATTGACTTTAAGTACGTTTTCATAGAAATAATTTCATTTCGATTTCTATGCATTTACGGATGGACACTCTATTTCATTTAAATGACATGATCATTATAATATGACATGATCATTATAATGAAGATAGATCTATAATCTGTTATGGTACGATGGTGACAATTTGTACACTCTTAAATCATGTTAATCCTACGGATGCAACAAATAGTAATTAATAACGCATCTTCTAATCTTAGTAAGAGAAAGGAACCTTCGATTATGAACCAAACATATTTTGGCATCTAAGACTATATCATTTTACTTAAGTACGAATCGAAAGTTGATAGCCGGTAGACCGTAAGGTTTATTAGAAGTGGAAATTATCGGACTTGTGAGTCTTACTTAGAAGTGAATATAATAAATTTGTCTATACAAGGCAAAGGGGTATAGAGCCATGTAAAGATATGTTGGAAATGGTTCATTCTGATTTATGCGATCTTAAGATTATCCAGGCGAGAGGTGGTTATGAATATTTGTCACTTTATTTGACGATTATTCTAGAAACGAGATATATTATTTGATGCACTGCAAGTCTGAGTACTATGATTAAAATCAAGAAGTACATGACTGATGCGGTGAAGCGTCATGGAAAATATATCAAGTCATTACGATTTAATCGTGGTGGCAAGTACCTCTTAGGATAGTTTAGGAGCTATTTATCAGAGGATGAGACTGAATCTCAAGTAGTCTATACAGGGCAAACCCCAGCTGAATGGTGTGGTGGAAAGAAGGAACACGAGTCTTATTGAAATGGTTAGATAGATGATGAGTTATTAAATTCGTTTTATAGGTAAGCCCTAGAAACAACATGTCATATGATGTTTGTTTGTTTGTGGGATATCCTAGAAAAATAAAGGGTGATTTATTTAATAGTCAAAGGATCAGAAAGTGATTGTTAACACGAACACTAGATTTTGGAGAAGGACTATGTAATAAATCACAAAGCCATGTATAAAATGTTCTAAAGGCGTGAGAAAGGAAACACAAATTATAGTAAAAATTGTACAAGAGGATATACCACAAGTAAACTGCATCGCGTGTCATATCTGATACACAATTGCCTGTGATGCCTCGTCTCAATAAGAGGGTTGTTTTACAACACGATAGATTTATATTTTGGGAGAGTCGTGAGACTTGGTCCCTAGTAAACATGAAATCGGCCCATGGACACGACGAAGCACTACAAGATCAAAATGTGGAATATTAGCAAGTTGCAACGATTTTTGAAATAGAATCTTAGGATTCAAAATCAACTCTAGGAGCTTGTACGACCACTAAATAGTGTAAAAGCCATTGGAAGTGGTCATACAAAATAAAAGAGGATTATACGGTAAGGTGAAATCTTTTGATGCTTAAGTTGATCTGGATTCTTTTGTTTATTGTTGCTTATTTTGATAATGAGGTACAGCAAATAGATGTCAAGTCGTCATTCCTGAATTGAAGTCTTGAGGAAAATATCTATGTTAAGCAACCAGAAGGATTCATTGCAAAGGGCTAAGAGCATTTTGAATGTAAGCTTAAAAGTGACCATCAATGGATTAAAGCAAGTTTTAAGATCATGGATCATCCGTTTTGATAAGGAAATCCAGTCATATGGATTTAATCAATGGTCGGATGGGTTTTGTGTATTGAAAAGAGTGACGGAAATGTGGCAGTATTTCTTGTATGTACGTAGATGGTATCTTGCTCATTGGAGACAACGAAAGAGTATTGTCGGGCGTATGGGTATGGTTAATAAAGCAGTATGAAATGAAGGACTTAAGAGAAGCAAAATATATCCTTGCGATCATGGTAATAATGATTAAAAGAAATGATGTTTTGTATATCTCAAGCTTCGTATAAATGATATAATCCTTACTCGTTTTAGTATGTGACTTTATCTAAAATTTTTGTCTTAAGACCCAAAAGAAGATAAAATAGATAAAGGCAATTCCATATGTTTTGGCAATAAGGAAGCTTAATCTATGGAATGCTAAGCACGAGATTGGATATCTGTTTTGCCAATGGCATAGACAGTGAGTATCAAGGTAACCCAGAACAAGAATATTGAATTGTGGTAAGACATATTTGAAGTTCCTGAGAAGGACTAGAATTATATGTAAGCTTACCGGACTAATTTATTGCTTCTTGACGGTTACTTAGATTCGGATTTTCAAATCATGGGGACGGCAGTAAATCCACCTCAAGGTTATGTGTTTATTTTGGAAGTTGAGCCATAATATGGATGAGTGATTATATGGAAATATATTTCGGACTCCATCATGAAAAATGAAAATATTGGAGCCTTGTGGCAACCAAAGTATCTGTATGGTTCTAGAAACTTCATAATGGACTTAGATGTGATTCTGAGTTTGCCCAAGGTTATCACAATTTATTGTGACAATAATGGTGCAGTTGCAAACTTGAAGGAATCACGAGCCCATAAGGCAAATAAACACATTGAGAGCTAGTACTACCTTATATGAGAAATCGTATAATAAGGTAAAGATTGTTGTCGCCTAGATTACATCGGATGATAGCCTAGTAAATCCTTTACAAGGACCTTAAGGCGAAAGCTTTTGATAGTCAAGTAGTGGGAGTGAGAATCAAATATATGGCAGCAGATATGACAGCTTAGTCTTTTAGTATAAGTGGGAGATTGTTGGATTGTATACTAAAAGTCTAGCTTTTTTATGAACAATGTTTAGATAATATTCGATATGAGAATCATGTGATCAAACATTTTCAATAATGTTGTTGCAAAAGTCCATTTACTTTATACTGTAGATAATGTGGTGTGCGGCGTCACACAGAAGATCATATTATCGGCTCCTTATAAAATATAAATAAATGTTCACAACAGAGATAGACGAGGATTATATATCGGTATAGTTGTAGTGTGATTTGACATTAGTCTGTCTTGACTATAAATTGCAGTAGTGCACTTTGTGTATTGAACAGGACCGCGTTGAGATCGTTCGGTTTATACTGACTATATAATAGAACTTGATCTCTGTTATTATGGATGTTTGTACTCTTAATCCCTATACAATAACCATGAGACGTAAGTCAGTATTTATTTCTTTGATTCATCAGTGGGTGAGATTTAATAGTTAAATCAATATGCTCGGTAAGTTGGAAGATGATGTTGTCTCTATGGTGTACTGTTGATTGTAGAAGGAATCTGTGTCCTAACAGAACTTGTTGATGATGTCCCCTTGAGGAGCTCATAATGATTATCATGTAAACCCTGCAGGTAGATATATTCCGGCATCATAAGAAGGTTGAGTGGTACTACTCTCGGTAAATATATTAATTAATGGAGTTGTCAGTAACTTAATTAATTAATGGGAATTGAATCTTAAACACGGGGAGACTAACAGTCTCATAATAAGAAGGAGCCCATAACGTAATTTGGGATTGGGGTGGCAGTGCAATAATATTTCTTTAGTTGACTGATTTATTATTATTGGACTTAAGTATAAGTTTTGGGCTAAACTTGGATGCTTAAGCCCAATGGAGGCCCAAACCCTAATTTCTCCTCGTGGTCCCTGTTGTATCCTATAAATAGTCAATCTCAACAGTCTGGATTCATTGTAACACACGCATAAAATCGTGAAACACGATAGAACTGCAAATTGAGTTCGTCTTAGTGATTGTTGCCCACACAACGTCAGGACGTGGCTTAGGAATACAAAAGAAGATCAGAAGGTCGTTTGTTCTTGCTGCTGCTGTTCAACCTCTACATCAATCCTGATGAAAGATGATATGATTCTACTCTTATGCTTCCGCTGCAGTAGAATTGCATGGAACCCTAACGGTTCACGTTAACCAAAAGATCCAAATGCCAACAAGGGGACAATAAAAAAGGAAGATGGGAAAAAAAAGAAAATAAAAGGCCAAACAAGCGGCTTGACAAAAAGAGCCTAAACAAGTAGCTCAAAAGAAAATAAAACATGATTACACTACAAAAATATAGGTCAACAATGACGAAAAAATAATGACATGCGGCAAATTCTCTCATTAAAGACCATTTTCTATTTTTATAAAATAATATATATAAATATTAATGAGAGAGCTAATACTCCTCTCATTAGTTTCTTAAAATCCTGTCATTAAAATGCCTCTCATTAAAAGAGTAAAAAATATTTGGCTCCTTCTTTCCCTCTTTTATTTTTTATTTTATTTAAAATAAATTGAAGTAATAAGAAAAGAAAAGAAGAAAGGATTTAGAAATCAGAACGACAAAACCCTCATTTCCCTGTTTCACCAAGGATTGAAATCACACATTTCAACCCTAACTTTTCGAAGAACACGATAAATCAAGTAGAAAATTTTCATTCTCCTTCACCATCTATAACAAAAATCCTTCTCCCCTGGTTCTTCTCCCCGTCTAGGGGCTTCCAACTTCTCAGACGAAGAAGTTTTTCCGCCGATCCAGCGGTTTTAGTGCCTCCACAAGACGTCCAATTTTTGCATATTAAGGAGCTGTGATGGATTCGTTTCTTCGCCCTGTGTGAACCACGATTACCCATGTACAGGGCTTATTCTATTCAATGTATTCCCCTTCTCCCCTGGTCTTCGTCGCTGACAGAATCGTTGGCCATGTGGTTTCCTGCGGTCAGCGCTGACAGATGGGTTTACTTGAGGGTTTGATTTTTCGACCTAATTCATTAAAGGGGCAGGCCTCAATACCCAGCATCTGGCGCCTTCCGCCGCTTAAGGCGGTCTTCCGATTTGCCGCCACCGTCCAGTCTTGCAGCAGCGGCTGACTCCCCAAAGGTTGTGTAATTTTTCCGACCGATTTTTGGATTTTCGAAGACAGAGATCCTTCCAGTCTGATGGGCTTCGTTTGCTCATCCCCTGTTGGATAATGCATTTGTTTGTGTTTCTACCAGTACACTATATCGAAAATCCTTTCGAAAAATTAGAGTCTTCCAGAGCCTGCCATTGGAGATGTCGCCTACAACACGACTGCGACCGTCGACTGTAATATTGGTTTTGCTTCCAATAAATTACAGGTTATTTCTCGTTCCCTCTCAAAATTCATAGGTCTCTGGAATATGAAGAAGAAAAACATTGATAGCTAGTGTGTTTGAAATTTTGGTTGGAATATTAACACAGCCCTACCCTTGTTCTCAATTTTTAAATATATTGTTTGATTTTATTTTTAAATTTTTTGTTGGAATAGTACAATAATCTTACGCTCTAAATGAATTTTATGCATTGGGTTGCTACGTGATGGAAAGAATTAATAGTGAAGGGTTGCTGGTGTTCTTTAGTCTATCAAAAAATATTTATGTATTGGGTTTTTTAAGTGAATCTGTTATGTTCTAGGTTGGGTTACTGGTGTTCTTGAGTCTGTCTTTGAATTTTATTGAAATTTGTGTTAAATTGTCTTTAAGATTCGGTTCAAAGCAGATTAAGTATGAAAACCCATGGCTACATTTGAGCAGACGTGAGTCTCAGGCAAAGAAGGATAAAGAACCAACACTAGGATGCTTAGCTCAAGTTTGAAGTAAGGCTTCCCAATGACATGTCCTGTTTGGTGTCTTTAGGCGTTAAGTTTTGATGTTGTGTTACTATAGTTTATACACTCATTACTTTCTGTCTGATACATCAGATTATAAATGCCTTGATTCTTATGTATTGGCCCCATCTTAATCATGTGTTCAATACTTCTTTAAATGTTATCAAATCATCAAATTGGTTTATCATGTAACTTCCCATTAATTTGGGCTATTTTCCCCCGTGTTTTACCATTTGTTTTAGGTAGGGACATTCATAATTAACCTTTAATTTTGTCTAAGTTATAGTGAATCACGTAAAGCATTATATTTTCTACACCTTATTAGATTCCCACAATATTGGTTGTTTTACAATATCCTTGTCTCGTTTAATATTTGACATACGATTCATTCTTTAATTGGGTTCTTAATAGGGTGGTGGAGCACATGAGGTGTTTGGATCACCAATAGAAAAGGCAGTTCTGTAGTTTGGATTGAATGTAACTGCTAAACAACATTTTATTGTTAACAAAAGTTTCTTGTTATGTTACCCTTGTCTTTCTTACCTTTCTTGTTTTATCCTATAGCTTGGAATGGCTTTTGATGCTGTTCGATCAGAATCAGCAATAATTCATGCTTATCCAATTAACTCGGAGCAAAGCGTGCCGGTGTTCCATTAAAATGGTTCTGAAATTTATTTGGTTAGTATTATTAGTTTTGTTTTCATACAACGTCTTTGCTTAAGTTTAGAATAATGTAGGTTAATTATGTTATGTGCATTCTTTTTTATGCATTAATAATTGCTGTTTTGGCAGCCTGATTCTGAAATTCATGTGCACTCTTAAGGGGCTGCTGAAATAGTACTCTCTTCTTGCTCAGTTTATTTATAATGAAAAAGAAAGTGTGGTGCCAATGGATGAAGATAAGGTTAACTCAGATTTTAACTTCTATGTAACTTTCTTTACTTGATCACCTTCTTAACTTTAATGCAAGATAACTGTTGTTTTTATAGTAGCCTATAAAGTTTCCCTGGGTTTTGTTTTGTTTAACGAAGATGAGGGGCTGGAGAGAAAAGGGCAGTGCACCTGCTGATTACCAACCTACATTCCAGGTAATCTCTGCTTGCTGACATCCTTTTAAGTGTGCAAAGTTGATATTGTTTGTTTTCCAATTTGTCTTTTTTCCGTTTATTATGCTTGGTAAAAGTATTTAATTTCAGCAATACTATGCTTATTTTATTTTCTAAAGGTATATTCCTGATGGATTAAGGACCCCAAAGGATGACATTCTAAATCGTACTGTTTTTTACCGTAGCTCGTGGCTAATTTCTCAGATTTTCTATAATAAAAATGTAATTAACTTGTAATATTTGCTTTTCTAGCAGCATTTTTATAAACTAATGTTGCCCGATGCAGACATTGTTTCTTATATCCAATATCCTGTAGTGATATCATTAGTTTTATCCCCATCCAGAACCTGTATATGCGGCCCCTTCTCTTTTATTTGGTTATTATAGAATGTTTCTACAGAGTTGGATTTTGTTAGAACATAGAATGGAGGACCTAATAGTTAAGATGTTTGATGCTGAGATGTTAAGATGGTTTGGTTTGATATGAAATATTTCTGGTTTTACAATGAATCACTTTTTAAGGTTCAATGGTTGCAGTTTTCTACTCAGTAGCTTTGTTGTTAGTTGACATCAACTATATTCAGCGTATATATTCTGTTACATCGCCAACATGATGTTGAAATGCAAATCCCATACTTTGATAATATTTCAGCTGTCTTTTTTTTCATGATCCTTGACTCTGCTACCTTGCAGAGTGGTAGTGGTGGATGTCTCGGTTTTGGCCGTGGATTTGGCGGATTTTGTGGAGCACCTTCAAGTTCACTTCACCGTGGTTTTTAATTTATAGTTTTTAATAGGATATTGATGAGGGGCTGGACTACCTTTAAATAGAGTTCACACTCAGTACAAATAATCAATGTGTATATTTTGCAATTTTCAATACAAATGTTCATATTATAATTTATGACTTTTTTCTTTTCAATTAATGTTATCTTCAATACAGTGTTTAAATTTTATTTGTTTTTATAATGAATTAATTTATTTATAATAAAAGAAAATATAATTGCAAATGAATAACAATTTAATGAGAGGAAAATAATAGTAATAATGACAGGCATTCTATAATCATTTTGGAGACTAATAATGACAAGAAATCCTCTCATTGTATATATTGTATATTAATGACAGGATATAAATCCTGTCATTAATGATCTTTATCTAGAGGGGCTATAATGACGGGTTCATAACAGGAAAATTCCTGTCATCATAAGCCTTTAATGACAGAATTTTGATTTTTAATGACAAGAATTACTGTTATTATAGGGCAAGTTTCTTGTAGTGTTAATATTACAAAATGGGATGAAGCAAATGAGTTCGACTATAATCATGAATTTTCCTGTCATTATAAGCTTTTAATGACAGGATTTTGATTTTTAATGACAGGAATTACTGTCATTATAGGGCAAGTTTCTTGTAGTGTTAATATTACAAAATGAGATAAAGCAAATGAGCTCGACTATAATCATGAGGAACGCCAATGAGAAGCATGAGGATGGACCTTAACTAAACTCTAGACTATTGCATGGAGCAAACGAAAGGGCTGATCTCGGGCTGAAGATCCTAGCCATATCGGGAAAAGACTTCGTGATCAGCAGCAGGCTTAAGATGACAAGGGTACAGATGCCGCGCCAGAATGAGAGGCCCTACTTCTCCTTTGTTAGCCATGTACACTAAAACCGAGCTAGTCGAGGTATACATTAGGGAACATGCCATCTTGAAAAATGAAGCCAACAGATGGTTTCCATATGCGACATCATAAATCTTATCAAATAACCACAATGCATACAACTAACTGCACCCTTATGGAAAAGAGACAGCAATTTGCTTTCATAAGATCAGACAGGGGCGCTGGGCGCTGCAAATATGAACAAGCAAGAGGGCTCTTTCAAACATATGTTGGGAAATTTATATTTCCCATATAATTTAATTGTGGGCAATATATTGATACTCAATTATATTAGCTATTCAAATATTATATCGGGCTTAATTAAGTGATTAAAATAAAGTAAGAGCCCATGGACTACATTTATTTGATATGGGCCAATGAGTAGATACCCAATATTACGTATCAGGTGATTATGGGTGGCCTGATATGGGTAATATATATAGATACCTAGGTTATGGTCCCCAACACTAAGCCGCACACAGTTCTCTCTTTCCCCATCTGAAGAGATTACGAAGGTCCTTACGGAATCCAGAGGCTTTAGTGAAGGAAGACCTTGAACCTGCTGTTGATCTTCCGTTTAATTCCGCATAAGAAGATCAATGGATCCAGGTATTCCTCTATATAATTATTTTATGTATCTCATTGAATCATGTTAGGGATTAAAGACATTTGGATTAATTGTTATATATCCAACAAGTGGTATCAGAGCCACCATAACTGTGATTCTCTGAGATCTGTAAAAATTGTTTTTCTAAACAATTGAGATCGAAAACTGGTATTAATTAATCAATCATTTGATATGGATGCTTCAGAATGTTAATGAATGATTTTTAAATTCTGACGTGAAATTGCATATGTTTAATCAGACGACTTATTTGGCAATTTAATGTGATGTTAATGGTTGTCCGAATTGATGAATCCAGTTTGTTGTGTCATCAAAAACATTTCAATTGAATAATTTTCAAAATTCAATACTGGATATGAGATGCACCCTTCAATTACTTTAATTCATACGTCTGGCAATATACCATACAATTTATTATGGGTAATGTGTGATACAGTTCTCAATAATCCCAATTTTTTTAATTAAACAAAGGTTTATAATTGAGCTTGAGATTGAATTTGTTTGTCGAAGGGTCATTCAAAATGTCAGAAGCATTAAATGCGCATTACCCTTGATTTGCGTGAAGGTTCACGTCACATATAACATTAGCTATAAATGCTTCTAACATTTGGATCTTTTAATAATTTAATGCATTCATAGTTTTTTGTTTTTTGTCCAGTTAAGCTTATTTGAATTAATTAATTAAATTGAGACATTGGATTGCCATTATTATGATATTAAGTGACAGTTATGATTGAACGTACAATTTGGCAGTATACTGTATACATAAGATTGTCAATGTAGAGTGGATATTTTTTATGCTTTTTTTTGTAAAATAATTAATTTATCCTTCGTATTGTACCTTATGTAAAGTCTAATTTGATTTACTAGACTTTTATTTAAATTGGGAAGACATGTTAATGTCGTTTAGAACCCATAATAAAGTTATTTAAATTGGGGAGACAGTTCAATGTCGTTTAATTAAATTAAATATTTTAATATTTATTTAATTAGTCTAGTAAACCTTCAATCTAGTCAATCGAAGCACCATGTTGCCACAGCAATATCGTGTGTGGAGAAAAGCATTATTGAAATTACATAGATGTGTGTGATATTATTTATGTGTTCTGTGTTCGGCCCACAGGTAGGCACAATTTGACAGAATAATAACACACATGTGATAATGAGTATGTGATAATTATTTGGATTATTCATGTGAACATGAGTCGGTCCACAGATAGACTCTTGTTTGACAGAACTTATTGTCAATACTTGATTGTTGCACCAAGATTACCACTGTAGTTAATTTTTGTCCACAGATGAGGTTAATGTTACACTTGGTGTCTTGAGATGGGTCCCCAATTTGTTTTACTTATTCGTTCATAATTTGATTTATGATATGAATGTTATGTGAGTATACTTAATGTGTTCTCTATTTAGTTTCTGTTGCTACAGCTCCTAACTTTACTCAACAAATCAATAACATCCCAATGCTTAATGGGACAAACTTCAAGAGCTGGAAAGAAACCCTTGAGATCGTTCTGGGCTGTATGGATTTGGATCTGGCTCTTCGGTCTGATCGACCCACTGCTACTACTGAAAATCCAAATGAGGCTAAAACTGAGAAGTGGGATCGATCAGACCGAATGTGCATGATGATCATGAAGCGCTCCATTCCGAAGGCGTTTCGGGGCTCTATTGCTGAGAGCAAAAATGCCAAATCGTTCTTCGAGGCTGTTGAGCAGTACTTTGCCAAAAATGAAAAGGCGGAGGCAAGTAGTCTTTTGGCTAAACTTGTCTCCATGAGGTATAAAGGCAAAGGGAACATAAGGGAGTACATCATGGAAATGTCTAATCTCACATCAAAGCTTAAGGCACTCAAGTTAGACATTTCTGATGATCTGCTTGTGCACTTGGTTCTGATCTCACTTCCTGCACACTCTGGGCAATTCAAAGTGAGCTATAATACTCAAAAGGACAAATGGTCCCTTAATGAGCTTATATCTTACTGTGTGCAAGAGGAAGAGAGAGTGCAGAGAGATAGAGTTGAAAGTGCTCACTTGGCTATAAATGCTCGAGGCAAGAAAAGAAATCGACCTAATGGTACTGTTGTTGCTGCTGCTTCAGAGCAGAAGAAGCAAAAGGTTGAACCTAAGGATCATAGATGCCACTTCTGCAAGAAGCGGGATCATTTTAAGAAAGATTGCTCCAAGTATGCTGCATGGCGTGCTAAGAAGGGTATACCTCTTACTTTGGTTTGTTCTGAGGTTAATTTATCCTTTGTACCTAAAGATACTTGGTGGGTAGATTCTGGTGCTACTACTCACATAAGTGTGTCTTTGCAGGGTTGCCTGCGTTACCGGCTGCCAACTGATGCTGAAAGATTCATCTTTGTGGGCGATGACAATAAAGTTGCAGTAGATGCTATTGGAACCTTTAGATTGCATTTAAAGAGTGGCTGTTATTTAGACTTGTTTGAGACATTTGTTGTGCCGTCTTTTAGACGGAATTTGGTTTCTATTTCAGCTTTGGATAAACTAGGATTTTCCTGGTCTTTTAGAAATAATAAAGTATGTCTCTTTCAAAATTCCAATTTTATTGGTGATGGTCATTTAATTGAAAATCTTTACATGCTTGATCTTATAAATTCCAATAATGTTATTCTGCAAACACATTCAAGAGGTACAAAGAGAAAATTTTCGGAGGATTCTGCGATTTTGTGGCACAAGCGCTTAGGCCATATTTCTAAACAAAGAATTCAAAGGCTTGTGTCTGATGGAATCCTTAATCCCTTAAATCTTGTAGATTTTCAAGTCTGCGTTGAATGTATAAAAGGGAAACAAACTAATATGAGGAAATTAGGAGCCGAAAGAGCTAAAGAAGTCTTAGAACTTATTCACACTTATATATGTGGTCCATTCCCTATGGCATCATGCAATGGGCAACGTTACTTTATCACGTTCACAGACGACTATTCTCGTTTTGGCTACCTATATTTGATTCATGAGAAATCTCAATCGTTGGACATTTTCAAGTCTTTCAAAGCTGAAGTAGAACTTCAACTTGGTAAGAAAATTAAGGCTATCAAATCTGATCGTGGAGGTGAATACTATGGTCGATTTGATGGATCAGGAGAACAACGTCCAGGACCCTTCGTACTTTTCCTCAAAGAATATGGAATTGTTGCACAATACACTATGCCAGGTTCTCCTCGCATGAATGGTGTTGCTGAACGTCGGAATCGAACTCTTAAGGATATGGTGAGGAGTATGATAAGTCATTCCTCCTTGCCAGAGTCTCTTTGGGGAGAAGCTTTGAAAACAGCAGTGTACATTCTCAATAGAGTACCAAGTAAAGCAGTTTCGAAAACCCCACATGAACTTTGGAAAGGCAAGAAACCTAGCATAAGGCACTTATACATTTGGGGTTGTCCAGCTGAAGCGCGGCCTTATAAGCCACATGAGGAAACGGTAAGCTGCTACTTCGTTGGTTACTCTGAGCATTCGCGGGGGTTTAAGTTTTACCATCCCACATCAAGAACCTTTTTCGAGACGGGAAATGCTAAATTTCTTGAGGATATTGAGTTTGGGAGGGAAGAAATTATGAGGATGGTTGTCTTTGAGGAAGATTCTGGAGTAGATAATGATTTGATTACTTTACCGATGATAGCTCAAGAAACAACTCCAGAGACTCATATGGAAATCACTATTCCAAATCAAGATAACATTGAAATCCTTCCTCCATTAGCTGAAGAACAAACTCAACCACCTCAAGAAGTGCCATTAAGGAGATCCACTAGAGAGAGGAGAAATGCTATTTCATATGATTATATAGTATTCCTACAAGAACATGAGGATGGCGTTGGTTTGACCGAAGATGACCCTGTCACTTTTAGTCAAGCCATGCGCAGTTCTAACTCTCAGAAATGGATTGATGCCATGAAAGATGAGATGAAGTCTATGAGTGACAATGACGTTTGGGATCTTGTCAAATTGCCTGAAGGTGTGAAACCCATTGGTTGTAAATGGATATTTAAAACCAAAAGGGATTCAAAAGGCAATATCGAAATATATAAGGCTCGTCTAGTCGCTAAAGGCTTCACTCAAAAGGAAGGCATTGACTACAAAGAGACTTTCTCTCTAGTTTCATCGAAAGACTCTTTCAGAACTATCATGGCACTTGTAGCTCATTTTGACTTGGAGCTACACCAGATGGATGTAAAGACTGCTTTTCTCAATGGAGACATTGAGGAAACCATTTATATGGCACAACCTGAAAACTTTGTCTTCGAAGATGCAAAGTCTACAGTGTGCAAATTAAAGAAATCCATCTATGGTCTCAAGCAAGCATCTCGTCAATGGTATCACAAGTTTCATCAAATTATTACCTCTTTTGGTTTTGAGGTAAATGTTGTTGATGATTGTGTATATTGCAAGTTCAGTGGGAGTAAATATGTTTTCTTGGTTTTGTATGTCGATGATATTCTTCTTGCAAGTAATGATATAGGCTTATTGCACGAAACTAAGAGATTTCTTGCGAAGAAATTCGAAATGAAAGATCTTGGTGACGCCTCTTTTGTATTAGGAATTCAAATACTTAGAGATCGCTCTCAAGGTATCCTTGGATTATCGCAAAAGAGCTATATCGATATGGTTTTAGGAAGATTCGGCAGGAAAGGAAGCAAACCATTAGACACCCTTGTGGCCAAGGGAGAAAAATTCAGTCTTAAGCAATGCCCCAGCAAAGATCATGAGAAAAATGATATGCAAAAGATTCCTTATGCATCAGCAGTTGGAAGTCTAATGTACGCTCAAGTTTGCACTCGTCCCGATATAGCATTTATAGTGGGAGTTTTGGGGAGGTATTTAAGCAATCCAGGGGAGCAACACTGGAAAGCGGCCAAACGTGTTATGCGTTATTTAAAGAGAACAATGGATTATATGCTCACTTATCGGAGGCTGGAGAATTTGGAGATCGTTGGATACTCTGACTCCGATTTTGCTGGATGTCAAGATAGCAAGCGTTCCACATCGGGTTATGTATTTACATTGGCTGGAGGGGCTATTTCTTGGAAGTCTGCTAAACAGACTCTTGTAGCTTCTTCCACCATGGCTGCAGAGTTCATTGCTTGTTATGAAACATCTAATCATGCATTGTGGTTGCGGAACTTTGTCACTGGGCTGCGTGTAGAGGACGGTATCGAAAGACCGTTGAAAATGTATTGTGACAATAGTTCAGCAGTGCTATACTCCAATAACAACAGAAGTGCTACTAAAGCAAAATTCATTGAAATTAAGTATCTTGTTGTTAAGGAGAGAATTCAGAATAAACAAATTACTGTTGAACACATAGGAACAAATAGCATGCTAGCAGATCCACTAACTAAGGCATTAACCCCGAAGGTATTTCATGAGCATACTGCTCAAATGGGTGTTGTTTCTGATGTTACCTTAGTTTAGTGGGAGTTTATGTTCTATGTATTGAACCTCATATTTAAGACATTCGGAATTCTATATAATAAAGTTGATGACCTTTTGATTTATTCTGAATTCACTTAAGTTAATTTCCATTTTGTGATATTTGCATTGTGGATTGATCTCACTAAAGTTGGACCAGTTGGAAATAGACATGTTATTAATCACATTTTACATGTAATTTCCATGCTACTCATCATATTTGATCTATGTCATTGAGTATATTAATATGGTGATTGTCGGGGTTTAACCACGAATAATAATGTGGTGAATGCCGCGGTAATTCCATTGTTAGTGTATGAGATGGACCAGATTGTTGAAGGTAGTCTGAATGAATAGCAAAAAGTTGTGCACTTAAGGATCCTTAATATAATTGTCTTCGGAAAATAATATATAGCCCAAGTGGGAAATTGTTAGGAAATTTATATTTCCCATATAATTTAATTGTGGGCAATATATTTATACTCAATTATATTAGCTATTCAAATATTATATTGGGCTTAATTAAGTGATTAAAATAAAGTAAGAGCCCATGGACTACATTTATTTGATATGGGCCAATGAGTAGATACTCAATATTACGTATCAGGTGATTATGGGTGGCCTTAGTGAAGGAATCCAGAGGCTTTAGTGAAGGAAGACTTTGAACCTGCTGCTGATCTTCCGTTTAATTCCGCATAAGAAGATCAATGGATCCAGGTATTCCTATATATAATTATTTTATGTATCTCATTGAATCATGTTAGGGATTAAAGACATTTTGATTAATTGTTATATATCTAACAACATAGTCTAACCAAATCCTTTAGAGCCACTTACATAATAAACGAACTACCCAAGTAATCGTGTAAAAATTCTGAGTGGAAAAAAAGAATGCCCATGAGAACTCCAACTACTGAAATCATAAACCAATACTCCTGCCAAAGGGAGTAATTACCAGAACAAACCTCAAATGGGAGCCTGTATCAACCCAAAACAGCAAAAGAGAAGATGTTGTTAGTAGCACTCACCGAGGGAGATTTCAGCACAACAAAAACAATCGGTGAGGAGAAAAAAACAGCCCTGAATAGAATTCAATGTGGTGGTTACAGGGCTGAAAATTAAAACACCGACACTAACACCACTGCTGTAATACAGAGAATCAAAAGTGGCAACAACAGCCATTGAAGAAAACACTCCAGTGGCAGCCGAAAGTGGCTGGAATTCTGTGAAGTGTATTCCAGAACCTGTGAAGAATCGAAACACCGTCGCTCACCGGTAGAACAAGGCCACTCATCGCTAGGCCAGAAAATCGAACGAAGCGAGAACGAATCCAAGGACGGACTGGAAATGCCCGAAGAAAGAGAGACAGTCGCACGGCACCGCCAGATAGAAGGTTCAGCGAGAAGCAGGGGCAGCCATGTACATCGTCGTACTTCGTCGAAGGCTCCGACAGGGGAGATTTGGACTAGGTTCGAGCCGTCGGAGGCATGGGAAGTTCCAAATGGAAGAAATATCTACCATGGACGGCCGGAAGTAGAGGAGCAGCGCCGAGAACAGAGATTGGGGAAAACCCAATTACAATATCGCCAGAGGCGAGGAAAAATCGCGTGAACCCAAAATCACGTCAGGGCTCGCGCCTAGCAAAAACCACGTGGAAGAAAGTGAGGCAGGATTTGTAATCGGCGGCGGTAGAGAAAACTCTAAGCTGGGGAGGCGGTGCTCGGCGATTCAAAGGCTGTCGCTAATGGAAAAGCCGACTAAGAGAGAACCGGCAGAGAGATGTCCATGGCAGATCTGGAGCATCACGGACAGTAGAAGAAGACGCCCCTTGAGCACAAGCAGATCTGGAAAGAAAAATGGGAAGTGTCGTGTTGGGAATGAAACAAACAGCAAATGAACAAAACAAGAAAAAAGGAAGAACTGAGGGGACGGAGATGCGAGGGGGGCAGGTCCGGCGATGCCGACCACCTGCCCCATCGCCGGAGGTGCAAAGCTAGAGTTTTAGAGAGAGGGAGGATAGAAAAACGTAGAGAGAGCAAAAAAATGGAAACAGAAACGAGTTAAATGCTTAATCACTTTTATTTATATTAATTATTTATGAAAAAATTCATTTAACTTATTATCACATTTTCTTTATCATATATTATTTTTTATTAAAAAAATTATCACCTTTTATTTTTTAAAAATGTATTCATTAAATAATTTAATTGGACATTTTTCACTTTACTTTGATTAGATATCACTTTTTATTAAAAATGTTATCACTTTTTATCCGTTCTATAAAATTTTCATTAAATAGTTTAATTGACTATGTACCACTTTTCTTAATCAAGTACTCACTCCGTCCCATTTCAATGTTTACATTTACTTTTTGCACGTTGATTAAGAAGTACAATATTTTAATAGATAGTGGGTGGAAAGATATAATATTTAATGTAAAGTTGGTAGGTGTATTTATAATATCTTAGTTCAACTAGATTTATTTTAGAAAGCCCAAAACCTATTTATTTATTTTATGGCCCAAAAGGACATCCCTATCTTAGCCCAACTAGAATTTTTTTAGAAAGCCCAAACTTATTTATTTATTTATTTTGTGACCCAAAGTTTCAGCCCACTTAAATGGTCTGATATATAATTAGTAAAGCTAAAGTTAAAAAAAAAAAAGAGAGAGAAGAACGGGAGAAGAAAAGCAAAAGAGGGGAAAGAAGAGAGTGAAGAGGAGAAACCCTTGTTGATCAAATTCTCCCTTACAACCCTCGTCCTAGGTGGTTTCTAAGTTGTTTTGAGGTAAGTGGTGTGTGAATTAAGCTTCCTTCTTCCATGATTTTGTAATTTTGTGGGGTTTTTCTTTTTGGTATGTGGGTAATTTGTAGACTGTTCGAACTGATTTTGACATAGCTATTGCCCTCTAAAGTTTGCAAACTTAATTTCTGTACGTAGCTGAACTCGTTAGCTTTCCGTAGCCACTTGAAACGCCTCAATCCGATTATTCTACAATTAGTTATGATTTTTCTCGTAAACTGCCGCTAGCTGGAAAATTTCAGAATTTTTATGTCGAATTCAAACTTATTTTCTATCGTTTCGTTTAGTTAATGTATTGAAACTGGTTATGTGGGATTGAGAACTGATGTTAAGGAGTTACATACCATTTTTATTTAATATCGACTTGTTCGAACTCAATTAGGATTTGTTTTTAGCAATGAAAGAGGTATTACCGCTAATAGTTAGTTATATATAATTTGTCTTTAATTGCTCATCTCCTTTCTAGGTAAAGAACCATCGACGAAGGGCAAGGGACCCACTTCAGATTCCGGAAAGAGTTAATCACTTCCTTGTGAGTTGATAATTCGGGAACGCCTTCTCTTGTGGGAAGTGTGGACCCTCGATAAATGTGCATTTATTTTAGTTTTAGTTAATTGATAAGAAAATTATTTGGTATTATGTTATGTGGTAAAGAGCCTGATTGGCTCGATTGTTCTGGTTAGAGTCATGTTAGCTATTTTATGAGTATTATTGATTTTAACTTATGTTGAAGAGCCTTGCCGGCTCGATATCTGATAGCATTTATTGTGAATTACTTGAGAATTGATTTCTGGTTATTCTTGTGTGCCAATTAAGACTCTAACTTGAGTCGTTATTCATCTTATGATGCACATGCATATGTATGCCTGGTACCAAGGTTAAGTAGCCCGAATTGGTCACGGTTCGAGTGAGTTGGAGCGACATTGATTAAGTAGCCCGAATTGTCGCGGTTAGGGTGAGTTAGAGTGACAACCAAGTTGCCCGTGATTGGCAAACCCGGGTGAGTTAGATTTAACGGGGCACCTGTCCATTTGCCAAATACTGATACTCTTGAGGGTGATCGTTAGATGAATCAGTCTAGTATAGACTCAGTCAACGTCACCGGTGTGGGACATGCATGTCATATATGTTTATATGTTTGATCATTTCAAGTATTCACATCGATATTGAATTGTGAACTTTAGCACTTGGCGTGTTGAGAAAGAATATTAATGTGCATTTTATCTAGAGTAACGGTGACGGGCTTGGACTGTCTCTCGACGGAGAGCTCAGTTCGAGGAGGATATTGGCTACCCACGCGTCTTTTATGTGATAACATGTTGTTTGAACTAATTGTGTTATTCGTAAATGTGCACTAAGGTTTTTATTTTCATTAATATGTATACTGAGTGAGAAATGTTATTGTGGGACGAAATGTGGGATTTTATGTTATGAACCGCGAGTGGAATACATGCTTCGTATAAGGGTCGGGGTGACCGGCTTATCACCTCACTGAGCTAGTGGTTTTGCTCACCCCCATCATTCTTTCCTTTTCAGGCTGTTGATATCGTTTTGGTTGGAGGTTTGCCTATCGTTTGCTCGTCATCCAATCCGTGTTTTGGGTACTTTCTCTTTTATGTAAATTGACGGATTCATTGGCGAGATTGTATAGTTTATATTTGGTGACCCCCTTGATGTTCTTTTTGTACCTTCGCGATGTTATATCGTTCATGTATATTTTCTTTTACACCATTGTATTTTGTACCTTTGTAAATCCTTGTTGATACTTTTTGAGATGATGTCCTCGGGTTGTACCCGTTATCAGTTGTTCAGCTCTACAGGTACTTGATAGCAAGCCTTACGTTTTCTATAAACTTTGTGGAGTGGAGTGCACCCATTCTGCGAAATTTATGGTTAACGTGGCGGTTGTCGCTTTCTGTCTGGGGTCGGGGCGTGACAGTATTAGTGTTGGATGATATATTAATTGTTTTAGGTGTGTCCGAAATTCCAAAAAGGAAAACGTAAACATTAAAATGGGACGCGCAAAATAGAAACGTAAACACTGAAACGGGACGGAGGGAGTAACACTTTATATTAAAAATGTTATTACTTTTTTTTTTACAAATTGTTAATTTATGAAATAATTTGATTAGTCGAGTATCACTTTTTATGTTATGATATTACTTTTTGTTAAAAAAATTATCACTTTTAATTTAAAGTAATAACATTTTAAATAAAAAGTGATACATTATCATAGAAAAGTGATAATGGAAATTAAATTATAAATATTAAAAATTCATAATACGGAGAAAAGTAATGATGTTTTTAATAAAGAAAATTAGGTTAGGTCTTGTGTGAGCCCGTCTCACGTGAGATTATTTTACACTTTTTAAAATAATTATCACTTTCGTTATAAAATGTTATCACTTTTCATTTATACTATAAATTGTTCATTAAATAATATTATAACTTTTCATTAATTTAGTATCACTTTTCATATAAAAGTTATCACTTTCTGTCTGTCTTACATAAACTCTTACGTGAGATGATCTCACGCCAGTCTTTGCCAAAAAATTATAGTTAATCAAGGAAACTTGACAATTATAAATGAACTGTTTTATATATGAATAATTTTATAAAATGTGATACTTTATTAATAAAATGATATTTGTTCAATTAAATTATCTCAATAGAAAAATATATTTAATTTATTTTACATTTTAGAGAATATTTATATTTTATCTTAATATATATAAAAGCGGAATAAATCCAACCCTAGTCATCTATTTCTAAAACAAATCTCAACCACCCATTAAAATAATTAAATAATTGTAATTATGACATTTTCAAATTAGAAAATAATTTAGTAAAATTCTGACCATCTATTTCTCAAACAAATCTCAGTCAGCCATTAAAATAATTAAATAACCAAGGATGGAAAGGCCAAAGCCCGCAGAATTAGGTCAAATCATTCATTGACCAATCAAATTGCGAGTTATATATGGGGCTTCCTCTCCCTTCACCTATATAAGGAACCCTTCTCCATTCATTCCAGACACACCGAAAGCGATTTTCTACGAAGATCAAAGACTTCAGAGTTGTCTGAATAGTTTTTCGAATTCTTCAATGAGAATCAACTCAATAACACAATACATCTGGGATTTAAGTTCTAAACTGCCCGGATTAAGCGTTCTTCTAAACTGCCCGGATTAAGCGTTCTACAGTCAAATTTTTTGGTGAACGACCTATAATTTGGGATTCAGGTGCAAAACTGCCCGGATTTAAGTCTGCTTAAGTCAAAATTCTCTAAAGAACGGTCTATAATCTGGGATTCAGGTGCTAAACCTCCCGGATTTAAGCATTTTAAGTCGAGCACCCATTAAAATAATTAAATAATTATAATTATGACTTTTTCAAATTAGAAAATAAGATATTATTTATTAAAAATTAATAATATTAAATATAAATCCAATCCTTTCAAACAAATCTCAACATAATTAAATAATTATAATTATTACTTTTTCAAATTAGCTAATAAAAGATTATTTATTAAATAATTTAGTCCATGACATCTAGAATAAATCCAATCATGGTCATCTATATCTCAAACAAATCTTAGCAACCCATTAAAATAATTAAATTAAATAATTGTAATTATGATTTTTTCAAATTAGGAAATAATTTAGTCCAATCTAGAATAAATCCAATTCTAACCATCTATTAATAATATTAAATATAAATTCAATTCTAACCATCTATTTTTCAAACAAATCTCAACCACTCATTAAAATAATTAAATAATTGTAATTATAATTTTTTTAAATTAGGGAATAATTTAATGTTTCCAAAGGGTTTAAGGTTTAGGGTTTTAGGGTTTAGGGTTTTAGAGTTTTAGGGTTTAGGGTTTTAGTGTTTATCTTAAACAAATCTCAGTCACCCATTAAAATAATTATTTAATAATAATTATGACTTATTCAAATTAGGAAATAACATATTATTTATTAAAAAAATAATAATATTAAATATAAATCTAATCATAACCGTCTATTTATAAACAAATCTCAACCACCAATTAAAATAGTTAAATAATTGTAATTATAACTTTTTCAAATTAGGAAATAATTTAATATTTCCAAAGGGTGAAGTATCTTAATGTATATAAAAAAAAGAATAAATCCAATCCTGACATCTATTTTTAAAACAAATCTCAGCCATCCATTAAAATAATTAAATAATTATAATTATGACATTTTCAAATTAGAAAATAATGGAAAGGCTCAAGCCCTCAGAATTAGGTCAAATCATCCAATGATCAATCAAATTGCGAGTTATATATGGGGCTTCCTCACCCTTCACCTATATAAGGAGTCCTCCTCCATTCATTCTGGACACATCGAGAGGGATTTTCTACGAAGATCAAAAACTTCAGAGTTGTCTGAATAGTTCTTCGAATTCTTCAACGAAAATCAACTCAAGAACGGAATACATCTAGGATTCAGGTTCTAAACCACCTAGATTAAGCGTTCTACAGTCAAGTTTTTCTGTGGACGACTTTTAATATGGGATTCAGGTGCTAAACTGTCTGGATTTAAGCCTGTTTAAGTCAAAGTTTTCCAGGAACGGCCTATAATCTGGGATTCAGGTGCTAAACCGCCTGAATTTAAACATTTTTAAGTCGAGCACCCATTAAAATAATTATAATTATGACTTTTTCAAATTAGGAAATAACATATTATTTATAAAAAAATTAATAATAATATTAAATATAGATCCAATTCTATCCATCTATTTTTCAAACAAATCTCAACCAAGATTAATTCCAATCCTGACCATCTTAATATATATAAAAGTAGAATAAATCAAATCCTGGTCATCTATTTCTAAACAAATCTCAGACACCCATTAAAATAATTAAATAATTATAATTATGACATTTTCAAAGTAGGAAATAATTAAGCAGAATAAATCCAATCATGATCATCTATTTCTAAAACAAATCTCAGTCAGCCATTAAAATAATTAAATAATTATAATTATGACATTTTCAAATTAGAAAATAATGGAAATGCCCAAGCCCGCATAATTAGGTCAAATCATTCATTGACCAATCAAATTGCGAGTTATATATGAGGCTTCCTCACTCTTCACCTATATAAGGAGTCATCCTCCATTCATTCTAGACACACCGAGAGCAATTCTCTACGAAGGTCAAAGACTTCAGAGTTGTATGAATAGTTCTTTGAATTCTTCAACGAAAATCAACTCAAGAACGAAATACATCTAGGATTCAGGTTCTAAACCGCCTAGATTAAGCATTCTACAATCAAGTTATTCAGTGGACGACTTATAATCTGGGATTCAGGTGATAAACTGCTCGAATTTAAGCATGTTTAAGTCAAAGTTTTTTCAGGAACGGCCTATAATTTAGGATTCAGGTGTTAAACTGCCCGAATTTAAATATTTTTAAGTCGAGCACCCATTAAAATAATTATAATTATGACTTTTTCAAATTAGGAAATAAGATATTATTTATTAAAAAATTAATAATAATATTAAATATAGATCCAATTCTAACCATCTATTTTTCAAACAAATCTCAACCAAGAATAAATCTAAACCTGACAATCTATTTCTCAAACAAATATCAGTCACCTATTGAAATAATTAAATAAAATAATTGTAATTATGATTTTTTAAATTAGGAAATAATGAAATAATTAAATTAATTAAATGAAATAAATTAAATAATTGTAATAAATTCAATCCTGGTCTTGACCATCTATTTTTAAACAAATCTCAGTCACCCATTAAAATAATTAAATAAATAATTTTTCAAATTAGAAAATAATTAAATATTTATAATAAATGCAATCCTTCCATATATTTCTCTTACAAATCTCAACCACCTATTAAAATAATTAAATAATTATAATTATGACTTTTTCAAATTAGGAAATAAGATATTGTTTATTAAAAAATTTATAATATTAAATATAAATCAAATTCTAAACTTCTATTTTTAAAACAAATCTCAACCACCCATTAAAATAATTAAATAATTGTAATTATAACTTTTTCAAATTAGGAAAAGCAGAATAAATCCAATACTGACCATCTATTTCTAAAATAAATCTCAGCTACCCATTAAAATAATTAAATAATTATTATTAAGACCTTTTCAAATTAGAAAATGAGATATTATTTACATCTATTTCTAAAATAAATCTCAGTCACCTATTAAATAATAATTAAATAATTATAATTATGAATTTAGGGTTTAGAGTTTAGGGTTTTAGGGTTTAGGGTTTATGGGATAATGTCTGCAGAGGGCCAAATCATAACCATCTATTTCTTAAACAAATCTCAAACACCCATTAAAATAATTAAATAATTATAATTATGACTTTTTCAATAATTAAATAATTATTTATCCATAAAAGCAGATTAAATCTAATCCAGCTATCTATTTCTCAAAAAAATCTCAGTCACCCATTTAAATAATTAAATAATTATAATTATGACCTTTTCAAATTATGAAATAAGATATTATTTATTAAAAAAATAATAATATTAAATATAAATCCAATCCTAACTATCTATTTTTCAAACAAATCTCAATCAAGAATAAATTCAATCATGACCATCTATTTCTCAAACAAATCTCAGCCACCCATTGAAATAATTAAATTAAATAATTGTAATTATGACTTTTTCAAATTAGGAAATAATTAAATAATTATAATAAATCCAATGTTGCCCTGACCATCTATTTTTGAAACAAATCTCAGCCCGTTAAAATAATTATATAATTGTAATTATGATTTTGTCAAATCATTAAATAATTTAGTCCAAATCCTACATCTAGAATAAATTCAATTCTGATCATCTATTTCTCAAACAAATCTCAGGCACTCATTAAAATAATTAAATTATATAATTGTAATCATGACTTTTTCAAATTAGGAAATAATTTAGTCCAATTTAGAATAAATCCAATTTTGGTCATCTATTTTTTAAACAAATCTCAGCCACCTCTCATCCACAAATTAATTAATTAAAAAATTATAATAAATTCAATCATGACCATCTATTTCTCAAACAAAATCTCAATCACCCATTAAAATAATTAAATAATTGAAATTATATTTTTTTCAAATTAGGATATAATTTAATGTTTCCAAAAGGTTTAGGGTTTAGGATTTTATGTTTTAGGATTTAGAATTTAGGGTTTTAGGGTTTAAGACTTTAGGCTTTATCTTAAACAAATCTCAGTCACCCCCTAAAATAATTAAAAAATTATAATTATTACTTTTTCAAATTAGGAAATAAGATATTATTTATTAAAAATTAATAATATTAAATATAAATCCAATCATGACAGTCTATTTTCTAAACAAAACTCAACCACCCATTAAAATAGTTATATAATTGTAATTATGATTTTTTCAAATCAGGAAATAATTTAGTCTAAAGTATGACCATATATTTCTCAAACAAATCTCAGTCACCTATTAAAATAATTTTATATTTATAATTATGACTTTTTCGAATTAGTAAATAAGATATTATTTATTAAAAATTAAATAATATTAAATATATTACTTATTAAAAATTGAAAAATATTAAATATATTATTTGAATATATTAAAAATTTTCAAACAAATTTCAGCCATCCATTAAAATAATTAAATAATTATAATTATGACTTTTTCAAATAAGAAAATAATTTAGTCCAAATCATGACCATCTATTTCTCAAATAAATTTCAGTCACCTATTAAAACAATTAAATAATTATAAGGGTTTAGGGGTTTATGACATATGTTTTTAGAGGGTTTAGGGTTTAGGGTCTACAAAGGGTTTAGGGTTTATGATATATATATGTTTTCAGTAAGCTACCCATCAAATTAAAATAATTATAATTATGATTTTTTCAAATCAAGAAATAATTTAATTCAAATCTTGACCAACTATTTTTCAAACTAATTTCAGCCACCAATTAAAATAATTAAATAATTATAAGAATTTAGGTATTAGGGTTTATGGCATAATGTTTCCAGAGAGTTTAGGGTTTAGGGTCAAATCTTAACCACCCATTAAAATAATTAATTAATTATAATTATAACTTTTTCAAATTATGAATAAGATATTATTTATTAAAAAATGAATAATATCTTTGAATATATTCAAAATTTTTAAACAAATTCGGTTCAAACATCATAAAATCAAATGAAATTGTTGGCCTAAAATTAACCCATACCGTGCAACGCACGGGTTAGCTACTAGTTAAATATAAATCCAATCCTTTTAAACAAATCTCAATATAATTAAATAATTATAATTATGACTTTTTCAAACTAGGAAATAAAAGATTATTCATTAAATAATTTAGTCCAAATCTTGACATCTAGAATAAATCCAATCCTGGTCATCTATTTCTCAAACAAATTTCAGCCTCCCATTAAAATAATTAAATTAAATAACTGTAATTATGACTTTTTTAAATTATAAAATAATTTAGTCCAATCTAGAATAAATCCAATCTTGGTCATCTATTTCTTAAACAAATCTCAGTCACCTCTCAGCCACCTATTAAAATAGTTAAATAATTATAATAAATCCAATCTTTGACATCTATTTTTCAAACAAATCTCAGTCACCCATTAAAATAATTAAATAATTATAATTATGACTTTTTCAGATTAGGAAATAATATATTATTTATTAAAAAATTAATAATATTAAATATAAATCCAATTCTAACCATCTATTTTTCAAACAAATCTCAACTACCCATTAAAATAATTAAATAATTGTAATTATAATTTTTTCAAATTATGAAATAATTTAATTTTTCCAAAGGGGTTAAGGTTTAGGGTTTTAGGGTTTAGGGTTTTAGAGTTTCAGGTTTTAGGGTTTTAGTGTTTTTCTTAAACAAATGTCAGTCACCCATTAAAATAATTAAATAATTATAATTATGACTTTTCAAATTAGGAAATAAGATATTATTTAATAAAAAGTAATAATATTAAATATAAATCCAATCCAAACCGTCTATTTTTTAAATAAATCTCAACCACAATTAAAACAGTTAAATAAATGTAATTATAATTTTTTCAAATTAGAAAATAATTTAATGTTTCCAAAGGGTGAAGTTTAGGGATTTAGGGTTTTAGGGTTTAGGGTTTATCTTAAACAAATCTCAGTCATCCATTAAAATAATTATAATTATGACTTTTTCAAATTAGAAAATAAGATATTATTTATTAAGTAATACTAAATAATATTAAATATAAATTCAATCCTAACCATCTATTTTTTAAATAAATTTTAACCACCCATTAAAATAGTTAAATAATTGTAATTATAACTTTTTTCAAATTAGAAAATAATTTAATGTTTCCAATGAGTTTAGGGTTTAGAGTTTAGGATTTTGACTATTTCAAATCAGGAAATAATTTAGTCCAAATTATGTTCATCTATTTCTCAAACAAATCTCAACCATCCATTAAAATAATTAAATAAATATAATAATGATTTTTCTAATATATTACTTGAATATATTTAAACAAATCTTAGCCACCCAATAAAATAATTAAAAGGTTGTAATTATGACTTTTTCAACCTTTTCAAATCAGGAAATAAGATATTATTTATTAAAATTTTGAATAATATTAATTATATTATATGAATATATTCAAAATTTTCAAACAAATCTCAGCCACCCACTAAAATAATTAAATAATTGTATACACTAAACTTTAGATGAGTTTTTAAATTAAATTATTTGCAATGGAAGTTTGATTGATAGTAAAAATTTCATTAATTGATTGATGTTTATAAATTAGTAATATATAATTTGATCTTATAATTTTGAAAAAAATGCATTTTAACCTCATTGCAAAAGTTATTATTAAACATATACGAATTGATCAACTTAGCAATCTCGCAAAGTTTTAAAGTGCTTTGCTCATAACTACATCAGACTTTAATATTTAAATATTAGGTTAGATTTAATTCAAATAAATATTATTTGGTCAAAAATCATAAAATTAAGTGAAGTTATTACCTTAAAAATAACACATTTCGTGCAACACAAGGGTTCAGTTACTAATTTTAATTTAAAATCGTTAAAATAAAGGAACTAAAATTAATGTAAATAACTTTTTTAAGTAACGAAAAACAAAATAAATAGAAAAAGGAAAAAAAAGTTTGTGTAGTAGATAACAGGATCAACCTATTAACCTATTACCTACTTCATTTGAAAACTACAGGTGTTTTTTTTAAGAATTAACAGATGTCCGTTTTCTTTTTTTTTAATTTTTAATGTTAAAGGATAGGGGAGGATTCATCTCACATAATGAGATACGTGAAACGGTCTCGCACAAGACCTACCCTATTTAATTTAGTTATTATTAATTAAAAAAAAAGACTAAATAACTAATAAAATAGATGAAGGGTTTTAGTAGTTCAATAATACAAAATGAGGGGCTTAATTGATCTTTTATTTAAAGAAAAAGGGTGTGGATGAACAAAAATAATGATAGAGGGCTTATTTTGATCCTACCAAATAAGAAGAAGGGCTTGGATGACTATTTGCCCGTGTATAAACGCAGAAGTACATGTTTCAAAAAATATCTTATACTACTAATCAAATAACACGTTCCTTATTTAATTTTTAAAAAAATTATAGGTGGCATAATGTGGTTAACTTCTTATTTGAATGGAGTATGTGTTATTCTCAGATACACTATGCCATTTTGGTATATCATATCTTGTACTACACTGTTAGATTGACGACATATAGGAGAGAGAAATTGTACTCTAATCTTCTAATCAATCTCGATTAGTAATTTCATTCACTTTATTTTGTTTGTAAATTCATAGTCAATCCTATATGCGTTAAAGTTTAGTTTGGAGATTGCTTTTTTTAATTTTGAGATCTAATCCTTGGAAAGCTGATCAACAAAATTAGTATTATCTTCATGAATAGGAGAAAAGAGGGTTTGAGCACGTAAACGAATTATATAAATTAATGGTCAATTAATTGGAACTAGAAAATAATATAAAAAAGTCACTTGTACGAAAGAATGAAGCTGAGAAATTCTATAGGATTAAGGAGATTAGAACTCACATTCTTTAAATAGTTTCAATTAAGAGAAAAATATGAAAGAACGCGAAGAGATGGATAGTAGGATGTAGATACTAGTTTACATTGGAGGAGAAATGTGGAATACACAACACATATTCAAAGACATCGTCGCTTGCGAAGAAGGAGAAGAGAGTTTCATCTTGAAGAATTAAATTTAAGGAAAAATTATTAGGAGATACAATTAGTTCAAGAAATTACTCTTACATACAAAATATTAAAATAAATTACAAATATAATCTTAATTCATTATAATCCCATACATTTTTACACCACAAACTTTAAACCCCTCACCTGCCCACTGCCGCCACCGCCGGCCACCCCTGCCGCCGCCGAAGCTACGCCGGTGCCGCCACCGCACATAATTTTTGTTGCACACAAACATTTATGTGGAGCACATTGTAAGGATAATATTAAAATATTACTATATATTTATGTAGTTACTAGTAATATTTTTGTATGTTTGTATCTCATAATAATAAAGGAGTTTTTAATGTACCTTATAATACCCCTAAATTTAATTTATGGGTATGATTAGTAAAAATGGGGTATGTTTAGTAATAACATATCTTTCTATAAATTTATAAGGATATTTAAGTTACATTAGATAAAAATATTTTAATTTAAATATTTTTGGGGTGCAAATAGTCGTCCCGTAAAATTAAATATTATTAGTATCATTGTCGTGCTTGCGTCATAGTAAAGACATACAGAACAATAGCACTCTTGTCAGTCAAATATCACTGAAATATAGCCTCTAAATAACATACTTAATATATCATTAATATACATATTATTAATTAAAATCAAAACAATTAAAAATTCTCTAAACAATAGGCTATTAAAATTTCATACTAATATCCATTGAATTATCACACAAATTAAGTCTTTTAAATGCATAGCATAAGCTTATTCAATACTATAAAATTAAATATTGATCTATTATAACTAAAAACATTATATAAAGTTAAACCACACAATCAAAATAAACTCACACCTCACCTATTCTTCCAATCATCATTAACATATGATTTAATTGCTGCTGTAACAGCTGATAAAGAAACATGGAAATTTAAAACTAAAATAATTAGATATTGGTATAGGAATGAGTCTGGCAGAAGTGATCAACTTATGTTTATCGACATGATTTTGATGGATGAACAGGTATATGTCTCAAAGTTTAATTTCTATATTATTTCTTAAATATTATAGTTTTTCAATTAATTTTAGTTCATTTTTTTAATTATCACATTTCTTGATGAATGGGCAACAAAATATTATTTCTTGATGATAGGGCAACAAGATTTAACAAATTTTAATTATATATTTATAATTTTTTTTAAAGAGAAATCACTATCAAATTCATGAAGCTCAACCAAGTTGATAACAAATGATGAGACTGAAGATGTTTGTGATTTTACAAACCGGTAGGACCATTAATATGATCTTTTTGGAGTAAAACTATAATTTATATTACATACTTATTTACTACATTTCTTTTTGCTATTTACTATATTTCTTTTGCTACTATTAGAGTTCAATGTAAAGGGTGTCTCAATTTGCTACAGAATCCAAATTCATCGAAAACTTCACCATATGATGCTATTACGTTGAATGATGTAGTGATATGCCTCTCTGACGTTCATGATATAAAGGATTTAGGGTGAGATGTAATATGATTTCTCATTTTACTTTTTTTTTCCTTTTTTGTTTCCACATTTTTATATACTTTTTATTTCTAATGTATTGGGGTGTTTATTTAATTAGGAATCCTTCTCGGTTATTATTGCAATCCCTCATAAAATTCAAATGACTTTTGGTTGGTTTTATGTTGGATGCAATATTAAAGTGTAAAAAAAAAGTCTATGAATGTTATGGTCGCCTGTTATGTGAGAAGTGCAAACAATATGTATCAGTTGCTGTGCCAAAGTAAGTTCATTTTATGAATTCGACAATGTGGATTTTGTTATGTCTTTTTGTTGCATTATTTTATATCGTAATAGTAACATGGAGTGTATAAATAAAACAACTCTCTATATATTTAGGTACAAAGTACATTTATTAGTTGCTGATGATACTGAGAGTGCTTCATTTATTCTCTTTGATAATGATGTGACCTTATCGGAAGACTGCTCTTTGATAATGATGTGACTCATCTTATTGGAAAGACTGCTGCACAACTGGTTGAAGATTTAGAAAAGGTTTTAACTCCAATGTATTATAATATAAGTAAATGTTATTTAATATTTGTTTCATCATATAAATATTTTGGAATAATTACTCTTAAAAACACACTATATTAGTATATTACTAATAGACACAAGGTACATATAAAATTAGTAATAACTACAAAAATTAATGATAATCTTCCTATTATATCTCATATCTTGGATTTTACTTAAAAAGATATAAATATTCATTATCTTCTTTTTTTTTTTTAATATTATACCATTATTTTATTATATTATTAATTATCTTTAAGACACTCAAATTACCATGTCACCTTAAATTAAAGAAATTAAAAAATTCCAACACACATCTACGTAATAACGATACGAGACACGAAGATAGAGATGAAAGCATACTCAAAATAGGTTGTGCAAAAATATATATTAATTGTGAAGTAATATAACATTGTCATGCAGCAACATAACCATGTTGTGCAGCAAATTAATTATACTCCTAAATATATTGTGCAACAATGTAAGTTGTATTGTGCAGAAACCTAATTATAATGATGCGTAGATTTATAAGAAATGAATTCTTATGACTTGATATTAAATTATCCAATATTGTTGTGCAATAATATAATTATGGGTGACACTATTGCCACTCAAAGTTTTACTATGAGCATCCAATCCTTAAAAAAATTAAAGTTGAAAAGACTTTAATGACCTTAATAAAAACACATTCAAAATAAAACACTCAATATAAATGTACACCAAAATTAAAATTGCTTAGGACGCCCAAAAGAATGATTTCAATTTCCAGACAACACTTAAACTCTACTTTCTTCAACAATTATCTGGAAAATGTCGAAAATATGATCTGTACACAGTTTTCTGCCAAAATCAAATCAATCTCCATTTTCTTATTTTCTCAAATGAATCTGTCATTGTTGGTAACTGGTGGCAATTAACATTCATTGTTACAAAACATGAAAATCACATTCTTTCAATTCCTGCGTCTTTAAATTCTCAAGATCCATTATCCATTTACTCGTGTTGTTTAATTATGAAAAATTTTAAAATTAATGATTCTTCCATAGTTTACTAATTTCCCCTAAGTTGTTAATATATCAACGGCAATGACTCTTCCTCCGCTGAATTCAAGATTTTTTCAAGATAATATAAATTTTATCTAATTCAACGGGAATATTTGAAATCTCTAATTCTTTCTCTCCTCAGCTTTCAAATTTCAAATCCATCTTCGTTGTTTCTTTTTTTCTTTTGAAAACAATCCATCTTCGTTGTTTCTGTGTTGCAGCAAATGTATACTTCAATTGATGTTAAATATTAATTAATAATTTAATTACTAGGTTGACACTGTTTGAGATATGGAAATTTGGTGGGTAAAATAATTATTATTTGGGTTTTATTTTAATTGTACGTAGTTTGTATAAAGGTCATTAATGTAATTTCAACAAATTTTTTAATTAAAATCGGGTGCCCTTAGTATATATTCTGGTGTTAATAGCTCCGCCTTATAATTATATGTTGTGCAACAATTTAACTGTATTGTGCAAATTTATACATTTATTGTGCTTATATAATTAATACACATTTAAACACTATTATTTTCTAATTATTTAATAGCTTAATACTATTAAGTTTAGGATAAATACGTGAGTTTAGGATTAATACGTTAAATTATTATGCAGCAAAATTAATTTTTTATAAGTATATTTTATTTCCTAAAAAATAGCTTGGATAAGGAAACGAATCTCACTAATTAAGGGATTTATAAATTTAATTTTGGTAAACACTCATGCAATTAGGGGCTAGAAGGGCATTATCTTTTATAATTTTGTATCTCATAATGATTAAATTTATGATTTGTACCTAACAGTAAATACATATTTTATTTCGTGCTTGATAGTAAGTATCCCAAATATTTTTTATCTTTACTTTATTTTGCATTGAAAAGCGTGATTTGAGCTGAACTTTTCCACAAGAGCTTGGTGACTTGCTAGAAAAGAAGTTTATTTTTAGGATTCACGTGACAAAAAATTGAAAATCCAGCGAATTCTTACTTAGGTGATAAAACTGTCTTCGGATAATGATTTGATTAAAGCTATTGAAGATAAATTATCATTGAATAAGGTAATTTATTATATTGTACTACATAGTCTATGTATATAAGATGATTGGATAATACTTTTGCTATTGTAACTAGTTCTTTTTTTTAAAAAAATTTATTATAGGATTATGTGATTTCATATCAATGTGAGGATAGTACATTGGTTGACGATTTGTCAACCATGGTAATATTTGTTCATTATTTTAAGTCATAACTCTCTGGAAAATACTAATTGTTATTTTTTTTTGTTATTAGCCATCTATTTCATCAGTGAATGAGAATGAACTTGTTTCGTTGCATGATGTTACTCCAGAAATTAAAATGTGTGACTGAAGTTATCGATGTTGAAGATGAAGATGACAATTTGAGTCGTCATTGTAGGCACTTGAATTTTATTGCCTAATAAATGAAAATATGTGAAAAATTACATATTAAAAATCAATTAATTATTTATTTATTAACGAATTTAAATAAGTTAATTCCTAAAATAAATGAGTAAATAATTGATAATTGGGTCAGATCCAGTCAGATAAGTCCAAATCAAGCAGGCTTGAAAATCAAAGATATCAAAGCCCACCTCCTTGGATGTTATCAAATCAATCAAAATCAAATCAAGACCATATTTGATATAGATTAAATTTGGATCAACCAATCAAATTGCAAGGATGGAAAGGTCCAAGCCCTCAAAATTAGGTCAAATCAGCCCTGAACCAATCAGATTGCAAGTTATTTATGGGGCTTCTCCATTCTTCGCCTATAAGGAGCTCTCCTCCATTCATTCTAGACACACCGAGAGCGATTATCTACGAAGATCAAAGACTTCAGAGTTGTCTGATTACTTATTTGATTTCTTCAATGAGAGTCAACTCAAGAACGAAATACATTTGGGATTCAGGTTTTAAATTGCCCGGATCAAGCGTTCTTAAGTCAAGTTCTTCGGTGAACGTCCTATAATCTGGGATTCAGGTGCTAAACCGCCCAAATTTAAGCATTCTTAAGCCATGTTCTTCCAATAACGGCCTATAATCTTGGACTCAGGTGCTAAACTGCCCAAATTTAAGCCTGCTTAAGCCAAGTTCTTCCAAGAACGGCCTATAATCTGGGACTCAGGTGCTAAACCGCCCAGATTTAAGTCTGCTTAAGTCAAGTTCCTCCAAGAACGACATATAATCTGGGACTCAAGTGCTAAACCACCCGAATTTGAGCATGCTTAAGTCAAACGGCATATAATCTGGGATTCAGGTGCTAAACCACCCGGATTTAAGCATTCTTAAGTTAAGTTCTTCAATTGTTCTTCGTGAAGTTAACAACGTTCTAATATACTGAACAACGTTCTTCATCTAAAATCTTCAAGGATCAACGTTTAATTCGAGTAAAGGTGTAGCGTCCAGATTAACGTTATAAATCTACGAAGCCAAGTTTGGACAATCTTCATCTGAAGATCCGACTTAACACACTCCAGTCAATGTCAGCGCAGTCAACACACAAGTCAAGTCAAAGTCAAAGTCAAGCCAAATTGGTTCGAGAGAAGAATCAGAAGATTGATTGAAATTGTGACACGTTTACATTAACTTTTATATTAAATCCATCTGAAATTATCTTTGTAAACCTTTTTGTATTTATTTTATTATAAATACAAAATTTGTTGTTACAAATTTTGGCATGTCTAGTGGGACCGTCTCTACCTCTCATCTCTTCTCTCTACAAGCATAAAGAATGACTCCTCTTAGGATCGTGATCAAAAGGTCATCTATCTCAAAGCATTTCGAGTTACGGACTGTGAAGGCTCAAGTGATGACTCTACTAAAGATTGTGATATGAAGGACTACCGCATCAAAATCTCCAGAGTTGCAAACTAAAAAGGTTGAAGTCGTTAAAAGAAAGATGCATGAAGGCTCTTCAGAGACAAACCATATGGTGGGGATTACTTTCAATAAGTCATTGCATGGAGACAAGGATGGTGAAAATATTTCTACCTGCTCCACCCCTCGTTCAGCACCAAGCTCGCCATCTACCTCAATTGCAGCTGTAGTAATGACGATGAGTGCTATAACCATTGAGGAACAACTCGAAAATATGATGAGAGCCATTGAAGGACTAGCCAAAACTATGGAAGCTCAAGACTTAAAGATCTCCCAACTTATGAGGAAAATGGAGAATGAGAAGACAAGTCATGCAAATGGAAAACAAGTCGAGGATGAACACGAGGAGGAGGACTCCGCGAAACACCATCCATCTAAAGAAAAGCCAGCTGAGGATAAGATACAAGTTTCAACTGACGGAACGCTTCCTATCAACCAACTAAAGAACATCGTGTTGGAGACGATAAAAGATAAGTTTGAAGGGAGCTCCAAATCTTCTTCAACCTACGCCAAGCCATATACAAAGAGGATTGACAACTTGTGGATGCCAATGGACTACCAACCTCCCAAGTTTCAACAATTCGACGGTAAAGGCAACCCAAGACAACACGTGGCGCACATCATCGAGACATGCAATGATGTTGGGACCTATAGAGATTATATGGTGAGATAATTCATCCAATCTCTAAAAGAAAATGTCTTCAATTAGTACATCTACTTGGAAGCTAACTCCATTAACAATTGGGGGCAAATGGAAAAAGAATTCCTCAATCATTTCTATAGCAAACAAAGAACTGTTAGCATGATGGAGCTAACAAACACTCATCAAAGTGATGAAGAATATGTCATTAATTACATCAACAGATGGAGAAACCTAAGCCTCAATTGCAAAGAAAAGCTATCAGAAACTTCAGCTATTGAAATGTGCATTCAAACTTCAAAGGATGCAGTGGAATATTCGCTACATACTTCAAGGAATTCAGCCTAAAACATTTGAAGAATTTGCTACAAGAGCTCACGACATGGAGTTGAGCTTGACTTCAAATGACATCGAATTGCCATCTATTCAGGACTCTTACGAGTTTGAAGACGTGCTTTCTGATGAGCTCGTGGAGGAGGAACTGCAAATAAAGACTGCAGTTTCCATAAAGATTCATAGAAATGAAGTGGAAACAAGAGAAAATAGTGCATCCCAAGATTGGGGGCAATGAACTGTTGACCAACTCAAGTGCAAAGCTCCCTGACACGAGCGAAAACTGTCTGCATTATGCTCCTTGATATGCTTTCTTTCTGAGTATACCTTTTCGCAACAAGCTTGCTTTCAAGGTTTTTACCTCACTATATGATCCTCTTTTATTTTGTATGACCACTTCCAATGACTTTTACACCATTTAGTGGTCCTACAAGCTCCCAGACTTGATTTAGAATTCATCGATTCTATTTCAGAAATCATTGCAACTTGCTAAGATATCGCATTTTTATCTTGTAGTGCTTCTTCGTATCCGTGGGTCAATTCCATGTTTACTAGGGACCAAGTCTCACGACTCACCCAAAACATATATCTATCAGGTTGTAAAACAACCCCCCATACGACAAAGTGCTACACGTAATTGTATATCAGAAGTGTCACGCGTTGCAGTTTCCGTGTGGTATATCCACTTGTACAATTGGTACTATACTTTATGTTTTTTCTTCTCACATCCTTTAGAACAACTTATACATAGGTTTGTGATTTATTACATAGTCCTTTTCCAAAAATCTAGTGTTTGTGTTAAAAATCACCCTTCGATCTTTTGGACTAAATAAATCACCTTTTATTTTTCTAGGATTTCCATAAATGAATTTTGTAATTCTAAATAACTCATCATCAATCTAACTACTACCATAAGAGCCTTATTTCGTCTTTCCGCCACATCATTCAGCTGGGTTATGTCCGGTCTCATCCTCTGATAAATAGCTCCTAAACTATCCTAAGAGGTACTTGCCACTACTATTAAATCGTAATGACCATCTCTCGCCAAGATAGTCTTAAGATCTCATAAATCAAAATGAACCATTCTCAACATATCTTTGCATGGCTCTATACCCCTTTGCCTTGAAAAAGCAATTAATCATTTTACTTCCAAGCAAGATTCGCAAGTCAGATAGTTTCCACTTCAGATAAACCCAACGGTCCATCTGCTATCAACCTTTGAATCCTACTTAAGTAAAATTGATTTTAGCAGCCATAAGTATGTTTTGTTCATCTTCGAAGGTTCCTTTCTCTTACTAAGATTAAAAGATGTATTATTAATTACTATTTGTTGCATGCGTGGGATAAACATGATTTAAGAGTATATAAATTGTCCACCAACATACCACAGCAGATTATAGCTACATCCCTCATCACTATGACCATGTCATTTAAATGAAATGGAGTATCCATCCGTAAATGCATAGAAACTGAAATGAAATTATTTCTATGAAAATGTACGTAAGACAATTTCACATAATCAAACATTTATTCCTATCAGAAGATAAATAAACAACTCCCACTGTAACAGCCACCACTTTTGTAACTTACCCACGTACTCAATAATCTCATCATCACTTAGTTGCATGCTTTTAATGATTTCAGTATCTACACACAACGTGTCAGTAGATGTCATCACTAATCATGCTTCAACGACTAGTGAATGAGATACTAACCTTGTTCAAATCTTAATGAAAATTAATTTCCTTCGCCACTTGTTTTGTCAAAAGTTTCCCACTGAATACAACCTCTTATAATTCAGGTGGAACTTACTCAATACATCTAGGCAAATTATGGTGAATAAAATTGACCTAGATTTCCCTTCAATTTCTATCAATGTTTTTCAATTCATTCATCAATTCAACCATGACCTCTTGCCTTTCTAACTTACTCAAGTATCTGAAGAGTCGCATGAGACCATCATATTTTTATGAACCTCTCACCTCTCCACTAGAGACTTAAATATACATGAGAGGATATCCTTAGTGAGAACAGGGTTTTTACATGCATATAATATTTAGAAATAAAATATGCATCTTAGCATGCTTATATTATGCCTACAATAAATATGACAGTAAATCAAACATTATCATGCATAACAACAAATCATGTCATATCTTGCATGCCACTTATATGATCATAATATTTATGGCAGTAAATCACATAATATATATCTTGCACCAATATATGACAATAATAAACATGGATAATTATTAAATTTTCAATTATTATGATCATGTCATATCTAATATGCTAATTATATGATTACAATAAATATGGCAGTAAATCGAATAATATCATGCATATATAACAAATGGAATAAGGGAAGAACATCACACTCACCCCCAAACTTAGATGAAAATGTGACTTGAATCTAAGTTTAAAAAGATGTTATTACTTTAAGTGTAAGCACACACCTTGAGTATAATTCACCTAGCATAAGACACAAAAATCAAACAAAATAAAATAACATAAAAGCAGTAAAATAGTGGGTTGCCTCCCACCAAGCACTCTTGTGTAACGTTGAGGAGCTCGACGGAATGTAGACTCAGAGATAATTAGACACCTTGCATCAACACTTCTTCTTGATATTTCATCTTTACTTTGAAGTGTTGCTTTGCCATCTTTTTATCCATCCACAGTATATCTCTCCCTTCTTACTTTCAAGGATCAACTCATCAGAATCTTCGTCTTTATATGCTTTTTTCCTATCAACATTAAGATCAGACAAATGAGAATCACATATATCCGAAGGGACTGGTGGAATTTGGGTCCACGTTCCTCCTTTAATCCATGACACCTCTCTTTTCTCCTTCCTGCAATCATTCACACTCAAAAGATCTATTAGTTCATCAGATAAAATATGAGATGAAAAATCATATTCAGCATTAGTAACAGGAGTAGGGAAAGAAGGACTATTGCTGATGCAAGTTTTCAATTGATCCTCAGATAGAATCAATGACAGCTTCTTCTCTACACTCTCTTTAACAACATCAATGAACTTGCAACTGGACTCTTTAGAATGATGCTTCAAAGAATCAAGTAAGAACAAGATCTCCTCGTCCCCCACTATAGGCTTCAACTTCCCATCTTCAACATCAATCAAAGCTTTAGCAGTGGCTAAAAACGGTCTACCCAAAATTAGAGGCACATTGCTGTCCTCTTTCATATCAAGCACCAGGAAATCAACAGGGAAGAAAAACTTATCCACCTTCACAAGTACATCCTCAACAACTCCTCTAGGGTGTGTAATAGACCTGTCAGCTAGCTGCAATGTAACTGAACTTGGCTTCACCTTCCCAAAACCAAGACTTTTGAACATACTTAGGGGCATAAGATTTATGCTAGCCCCCAAGTCACACAAGGCTCTGCAAGTGGCATTCTTTCCAATTTGAACTGGGATGGTGAACCTACCCGGATCATTCACCTTGGCTGGAAACTTCTTCTGAATTATGACACTGAATTCTTGATCGCATTTTTGTATGTGCATTTTAAGAGTAAGAAATACTCTACCATTGTGTACAACGAGTGACCAAAAAATAAAAATATCAAACTCAAGGGATGAACATGCTAGAGTTTAACAATCTCAAGTTTGTCGTGATTTTATAAGGACGATCGAAAGATAGGATGGATAAGATAGCAAATAAATGCAATTAAACTAATATAAGAAATAAGAATAAAATGAATGCAAGAATAAATGGGTTCCAAAGATGCAAGGATGAGATTAGCAATAATCATGACATAGATAATGAAGTAATCATGCAATTAATTCTAATCTCTCAAAGACATGTGATGGGCGTTTTCTTTTCATGCAAAATTAATCCCCAAGTATTCAAGATATCAATTGCAGCTTAACCAAGCAACCAAGTTAAATATCGAACCCAAAGGACGACATAGTATCAATTAAATTATTTACTCAATTAATTAAGACGAATTGTGGCAATAAAGTTGAGGTATATAATTATTAACCATTAAACAATTAATTAAAATAACAAATAAAATAAATTAAACACTAGAAGAATACGAAAGAGAATCAAGTATGGAGAATAGGTAGCCCTAGGGTAATCCAGTTTCACTCATTAATTTCTCTTTCATATATCAATGTCTGACTCTGCCTTGTGGAATATGGACGCATCACTAAACCATGAAAATCTACTCTATAGACACAAGTAAATATGCGTGTCACACGTGTGAATAACATTGGAGCAAGAGATATAATTTCATCCCCCTTTCTAGGTACTATCAGTATCAATTATTTTCCCGCGCATTTGGTACTCTAACCCGATATGATTGATAGGCATTTTCTCAACACACAATTAATCCTCAAGTATGAAGGATATCAATCATAGTTTCGAAGGTGACCAAGTTATATATCGAATCCAAGGGACGGATGAATATAAATTTTAACTATATTCTAGTAAATTATGACTATGCTGGTAATTATAATGGTTTTGATATTGAAATTGAGTAACAACTATTAATCGAAATAGCAAATAGAAATAACAAGAAGACAAGATAGTAGGTTGTGATCAAGTAAGATAGTAAGTAGTTCTTTAGGTAATCTAGTGTTCTTTATTAATTCATCTTCCATGTGACGGTGTCAGACTCTGCCTTGTGGTTTATGGACGCATCACTAAACCATGCAAATTCACTCTATAAACACAAGTAAATATGCGTATGACACGTGTGAATATTCTAGGAACAATAGATATAATTCACCCCCTTTCTAGGTACTATCATAATCAATTATTTCCTGTGCACTTAGTACTCTAACCCGATTTGATCTCCCTTTATAGGTACTATAAAGTTATACTCTTTATCCTACTTATTAACCCAAATATGATTCAATTAACAAGTATTCATATAAGATAATACTAATAAGACTTCGAAATCCCTTCACTTAGAATTATAATATAAAACCCTGCTCAGCAGTGAACGTACTCAACCAATAACCAAGTTATGTATTCAGACTCTACGCAACAATTATTGATGCACAAAACGACCGTGAGTATGGATTAAAAATGCGCAATCTTATATAAAATAAACCGCAAGTAGTGTTGTATGTAGTTTACACACGAAAGACAATTTAACTTATGAAACCTTCATAACCCTAGAACTACCGAAGCGACTCTAGCCCATGATTGATCTAAGAACAATCATGGTTAGTTGGTCCGATCTTACTTGAATCTCCAGCCGAACTCTGTCACAACCCCTCCGGATGATGGATGATCGATCTCCTCCCAACTCTACGTCTCCTTGTCTTCTTGATCAAGTCGTCTTCTTTTGGTGTTGCAAAAACCTTCTTTTATACTTGTAATCGTGCCTTCTGGGCCTGGAATGAGCTTTTTGAGTGATCACATGCATTGAGGGTGTGAAAACACGGATATGGTAAGTTCCCGAGCCTCAATTCGACTTCAGCAACATGTCGAATTGACTCCTCCAAGTCGAATCGCAGGTTGAATCAACACACTGTAAGTCCCAAGTGCTCGATTCGACCAACTGCCCTGGTCGAATCGAAGTGACGAGATCAAATCGGCATCTCCGCCAATCGATTCGACCTCGATTCGACCTGATGCCCAGGTCGAATTCCCCTGTCATGGTCGAATCCACCTTCTGCTCGTGTTATGCTGCCAATTCGACCTGAAGGGCTGGTCGAATTGATCTCCTTTAGGTCGAATCGCACTCCTGCTTGGTCCAATCGGATGGCTTCAACTTCCTTTCTTCAGTTTTCAACACTTCCACTCTGATTTCCATCGAAAAACCACTCAAATAGCTCCAACAACACCTGATTCATGCCTTTTCACAATATATATCGGTTTACAACGGATTTCAGCCTTCAAACACTCCATAATAGCACAAATCCAAGCGCAAGACTCGTGAATTAACACACTCATCAAACCCCCAAACATACATGTTGCTCGTCCTGAGGCAACGCAATCAAAACAAGTAGTCGTTTATAATTCACGAAGATCACCAAGTACAACACATATTACACATGCAATTTCACCAATTAAACACAAGTATTTTCTGCATCACACAAATCATTCATGCAAAACATCACTCAATCATATTACCGTTTGGAGTACTAAGTCATCAAGCTCACAAGATAAGTGTTTACTCTTTCACTCAAGTGCTAGTTGCACTTAACAGGTTAATATATATGCTCATACTTAATCCATACTCACGCGTAACCAAAAGCTTGGCAAGGGTCTCAAAAATCAACTCACAATCAACTCATTACTAGGATCACAAAGGACTTGTTTTTGGGTTGTAATGTTGGCTCTTTGGAAAGGGTAGAAAAATTTAGATAAAGTGACTCAAACACTAGTAGAGAGTTATTTTGGAGGTGTTCGCTTTCTTCATCGGCTACATTCTCCTCCAATTTCTTCTCTTGCACTTGCAATTTTTTAATTTTCCTTCTCTTCCTTGCATCAACATCATTCTTCTTTTGATAACTTGAATACCGGTTGTAAGCACTACATTTTTAAACAACAATCGGGATACCAGTTTCAGGCACTACCCCTAAACAAGATTTAACCATACACTTCTCTTACTTTACTCAACCACACTCTACCATCCTTCTTCCTCTTGCAACACTTATTCACCTCAACTTTCTGCCAATACGGTATTTAAACAAAGCTCAAGAAGGTTAAATAAGGCTCTTTTATTTGGCTTGCCAAAGAAAAAGTTTTTAAGTCTCAAACGGGGCTACCAAAGGTATACATAATCAATGGGAAGGTAAAACTTGGCTAAGTAACTCAAATAATCAATAATGGCCTAAGATCATATCCTAGCAATTCACCAATTGTAAGTATCACACAAAACTCCAAGCCAAGTTCTAGAATACGTTCATATGAATGATTCTCTCAAGAATAAACTATCATGATCAAGCATGATTAAAAGACTCAAATCCTCACATGGGTAAGTAGAATCTTACGTACTCCTTATAGCACATAATCAAGATCAATTCTCACAAGAACTCTACATACTTATCAAATTATACATGCTCTCATCAACGAAAATTAACACACGAACATATGAATGCACAAAATCCATGAACCCATAACAAATCGATCATACAAGTGTCTCCAACAAATCCCAGCTCATGCATCATAATCTATCCTAAAACTCAACATTCATGAGTAACTCCGCAAACGACACAAAACACGGAACAAAACACCACTAAACATTAGGCAAGTTGCAAAAAATCAACACATAAAAACCGATTAAAGTTTAAATATGCCGCAAAATATCAACTCTCCAAACAAATGTTATAAAGAAAAGATCATACTATCGGTGCTTATCGAGGTAAGTACATCACACCCCCAAACTTAGTAGAAACCATAGTCGAAACTAAGTTTGCAAAAAGATATAATTGCCAATAAGTAAACACTTCAAATATAAAAATTTCTTACTCACACGAATGAAATAAAGCAATAAAACGGGAGGGAAAGCCCCCAACAGGAGCTCTTGTTTAACGTCGGAGAGTCAAAACGGATTACCACTTAGTAGACTACTTGATCTGAGGACAATCCTCTCGCATTCTTACCTTCAAGTACTTTCTTTCCCTCTTCTTGGCTACACTCAACACCTCACCTTTTTTGGTTACAAGTATATGCCGCTCAGAATTTCCTTCTTCCCATGGCTGTCTAGACACCTCCTCATAAATCTTCCATTGAAATTCAGAATCATCTGTCAGGTATTTTCCATTGTCACCAAGAAAGGCATATGTCAAGTGTTACGGTAACGGGTTCAACTCCTCTTTCTTTTCTTCCATCGGAGTGCTCTCTCTATCCAATGGAAAGTACTTCCCAGTCCACTTCACTTCTTCAACCTTAGATTTCTCCAATTCATACCTGTCATCACCCAAAGCAAGTAAGTTCTCAAGATATTCAATACATTCCTCATTGGAGAGATCATCATGCTCCGTAGTGGGATAAGTAAGAGACTCCATTAAGCATGTCTCAAGAGGGTCCTTAGACATGATCAAAGACATATCTTCCTTCACAATCTCCTCCACCACATCAATACTATGACATTGTGACTTCATAGGCATCTTCATTGCTTTGTCAAGGTTGAATAGGACCTCTTCTTTATCCATCCGCAACTTGAGCTCCCACTTCTTAACATCAGCATGGCTCCAGCAGTAGCAAGGAAAGGTCTCCCCAAGATAAGAGGGATGTCGTCCTTGTCATCTTCCATATCAATCACAAGGAAATCCACGGGAAAGACTAGTTTATCCACTTTGACAAGAACATCTTCGATGATTCCTTTTGGAAACGTCATCGACCTGTCCGCCAATTGTAGAACAACTGTTGTAGGAGATAACTCACCCAAACCAAGCCTTTGAAAGATAGACAATGGCATCAAATTGATGCTTGCCCCAAGATCGCACAAGGCTCGTCGTGCCGGCCCTTTTTCAATTCACACAAGATAGTGAAGCTTCCTGAATCCTTCATCTTCTGTGGCAGCTTCCTTTGGATAATCGAGCTATAATTTTCTGACAAGTTCATCGTCTCAACTCCGTTCAAGCTTCTCTTTTTAACAATATATCCTTAAGGAATCGGGCATTGTACGACATCTCCAATATTGCCTCAGAGAAAGGAATACTCAAGCTTATCTTATTTATGATATCTAATAACTTCTTGAACTGCTCTTCCAATCCCTTCTTAACCAACTTATAAGAAAACAGCGGAGGTATCTTTGTTTTGGGGATACCCCATTCATCACGCTCGACCTTCTCCGCTTTAACCTTTTCGGCTCCCAACCTCTTGGCTCTTTCCCACTTCTTCTCTGCAATGCTCTCAGTATTTTGCTCATTCGGAACCAATGGAGTAATGTTCACATCACGAGGAGTGTTCGGTGAAGAAACAGGTACGAAATGGGACAATTCAACCTCGATTCGACTAGGTGCTCTGGTCGAATTGGGCACGTAGTGGTCGAATTGTGCACCTAAAACACGATTCTCACCATGTATCTCCGATTCGACCTGGATTCGACCAGAAGGTTTGGTCGAATTGAAGTCCCCCTGGTCGAATCGGCTCACTGTAAGATTTCTGCCCTCCGATTCGACTTTAATTCGACCTGAAGGTCTGGTTAAATTGAACTGCTGCTGGTCGAATCGGGCTTCTAATAAAACAGAGTGCTCTGGAAGGATGGATTCGACCTCAATTCAACCTGGCCCCCATGTCAAATTGAATTAGTTTTGGTCGAATCGAGGCTCTGCTGCTTCCAAATCACGTCCAGTCGTCCAATTCGACCTCCCCTGTTGAATTCAACATATGATGTTGGTCGAATTGTGGTCAAATTGAGCCCTCGACGAGTCTAATTTCGATTCCAGCCTCATCGATCCCTCGTATTGTGTTTCATACCTCAATGTGATGGCGTTGCAGGACTTTGGATTCTCAATACTTTGAGACGGGAGCTTTCCTTTCTCAATAGTTTGAGTGAGCTTGTTAACACTTTCTGCCATCTCCCCCATCAATAATGTAAGGTCCTTCACTTGTGTAGTCAAATCCTTATAGTTTGCATCAATCTTTTTCTCTAACTTGGCCTCAAGATGATCTACTCTATCATCATTCCTAGCCATGTACCTGTTCACCGTATCCTCGAAACTCGGCTTTCCTTCTTCTACTTTCGCTCCCGGATCAACACCCGTCGGAGGCTTTCCTTCTTCTACTTTCTACTTTCCTCAAGATGATCTACTCTATCATCATTCCTAGCCAATCTCTTGAGTTCATCGAAATATCTTCAAAAAGTTTCTCGGCCTCTACGGGTGACTTAGTAAGCAATGCTCCATTAGAAGAAGCATCCAATAACACACAAGAATCACAGTCCAATCCACTGTAGAATATGCTGATATATTGAGCTTTAGATAGCCTATGTTGTGGACACTTATGAAGAATGTCCTTGAATCTGTCCCAAGCTTCATGAAACTTCTCTCCACCACCGATAGCAAATTGATTAATGTCTTGCTTCATCTTGAACACCTTCAAAGGTGGCATGTATCTTTCCAAGAACTTCAACTTCAATTGCTCCCAAGTAGTGCATTCAGCTACATTAATAGTGTCGTACAAATCTCTCACCTTTTCAGTAAGCGAGAATTTGAACAAGGGGTTCTTCCGAGCATCTTCATGTTCTCCTGCATCTTTTTGAGTACTTGCATAGCCCAAGAACTTGTTTAGATGCTGCTGCAGATCCTCGAAAGTCCCTTCTGAAAAGGAGTTCCTTTCTATCATGCTAATAAGAGCGGGATGAAGATCGAAGTCCGCATTAGCCCCCTTGCTCCTAGAAGCCCAAAGTGTCCAGCCCCGTTATTCTTGAAGACTTCACGGATGGCCAAATTATCCGAATTTGCTGCCATGTTGACTGTCTCTACTTCCAAATTAACTTCGGTTGCAGCTTCAATAGTTTGTGAATTTAGCACGTCAACTTCAACTCCAAGGTTAAGAGCTTCAGTTGGATCTATGTTCTTATTCTTACCCTTCTTCTTCTTTTTCTTCCTCGATGACGCTCAAATCTCCGGATTATATGGTACTAATTCACCTTGCTTTGATCTTGTGAGCAAACACCTGAAAAGAATAAGAGTAAAATAGTAAAACAAGAATTAAAATAGTCCTAATAAATCTAGAAATAACAAAAAGATATTTTATGCCGTCCCCGGCAACGGCGCCAGAAACTTGATAGGCATTTTCTCAACACACAATTAATCTTCAATTATGAAGAATATCAATCGTAGTTTCGAAGGTGACCAAGTTATATATCGAACCCAAGGGACGGATAAATATCAATTTTAATTATATTCTAGTAAATTATGACTATGCTGGTAATTATAATGGTTTTGATATTGAAATTGAGTAACAACTATTAATTGAAATAGCAAATAGAAATAACAAGAAGAAGAGATAGTAGGTTGTGATCAAGTAAGATAGTAGGTAGTTCTTTAGGTAATCCAGTTCCCCTTATTAATTCATCTTCCGTGTGACGGTATCCAACTCTGCCTTGTGATTTATAGACGCATCACTAAACCATGCAAATTCACTCTATAAACACAAGTAAATATGCGTACGACACATGAGAATATCCTCGGAGCAATAGATATAATTCACCCCTTTCTAGGTACTATCATAATCAATTATTTCCCGTGCACTTAGTACTCTAACCTGATTTGATCTCCCTTTATAGGTACTATAAAGTTATACTCTTTATCCTACTTATTAACCCGAATATGATTCAATTAACAAGTATTCATATAAGATAGTTCTAATAAGACTTCGGAATCCCTTCACTTAGAATTATAACATAAAACCCTGCTCAGCAGTGAACAAACTCAACTAATAACCAAGTTATGTACTTAGACTCTACACAACAATTATTGATGCACAAAACGACCTTGAGTATGGATTAAAAATGCGCAATCTTATATAAAATAAACCACAAGTAGTGTTGTACGGAGTTTACACACGAAAGACAATTTAACTAATGAAACCTTCATAACCCTAGAACTACCGAAGCGGCTCTAGCCCATGATTGATCTAAGAACAATCATGGTTAGTTGGACTGATCTTACTTGAATCTCCAGCGGAACTCTGTCACAGCCCATCCGGATGATGGATGATCGATCTTCTCTCAAACTCTATGTCTCCTTGTCTTCTTGATCAAGTCGTCTTCTTTTTGTGTTGCACATGCCTTCTTTTATACTTGTAGTTGCACCTCCCGGGCCTGGAATGGGATTTTTAAGTGATCACACGCATTGAGGGTATAAAAACACGGATATGGTAAGTTCCCGAGCCTCAATTCGATTTCAGCAACAGGTCGAATTGACTCCTCCAAGTCAAATCGCAGGTCGAATCAACACACTGTAAGTCCCAATTGCTCGATTCTACCAACTGTCCTAGTCGAATCGAAGTGACGAGGTCGAATCGGCATCTCAGCCAATCGATTCGACCTCGATTCTACCTGATGCCCAGGTCGAATTCTTCTGTCGTGGTCGAATCCACCTTCTGCTCGTGTTATACAGCCAATTTGACCTGAAGGGCTGGTCGAATTGATCTCCTTCAGGTCGAATCGCACTCCTACTTTGCCCAATCAGATGGCTTCGACTTCCTTTCTTCAGTTTTAAACACTTCCACTCCGATTTCCTTCGAAAAACCACTCAAATAGCTCTAACAACAGCTGATTCATGCCTTTTCACAATATATATCGGTTTACAACCGATTTCAACCTTCAAACACTCCATAATAGCACAAATCCAAGAGCAAGACTCGTGAATTAACACACTCATCAATGATCTCCCTTTATAGCTACTATAAAATTAATCTCTTTATCCTACTTATCAACCCAAATTTAATTCAATTAATAAGTATTCATATAAGATAGTTCTAATGAAGCTTCGAAGTCTCCTTACTTAGAATCATAACATTGAATCCTGTTCAGCAGTGAACGCACTCAATCAATAACCAAGATATATATTCAGACTCTATATAACATTTGAAGATGCACAAAATGACTCTGAATATGGATTAAAAACGCATAATCATATATAAAATAATTCCACAAGTAGTGTTGTACGGAGTAAACACACGATAGTTCAATTAATTCATAAAAACATTCAAAACCCTAAATCTACCAAAATAGTCTAGCCCATGATGTTGCAAAAAACAATCATGGGTGTTGGATTGATCTTAACCATAGTCTAGCAAAATAAAAAAATAGAAGAAAAGAAATAGAAAAACCCTTGGTGTAGCGATCTCCTTCCTTCCTTCTTCCATCTCTTCAAATCCTCTTGATTCTTCTTCTTGGATCCACAAATGAATCTTCAAGTGATGGATGGATGGAGAAAAGGATTTGGATGATGGTTGGGGTTGATCACCCCTTGTAGGGTGTAGGAAGATTGTGTTGTGGTACTCCCTTGGTGTGATCTACATCCCTTTTTACACTTGTAAGCTCTCTTTATAGACATTGGATGAGCTTTTTCTTGGAAAACATGAAAATACACGCACTGAGGGTGAAATCCCTCACAGATCTGGATTCACGTGTCCTAGCTCGACCAAAGAGGTTTTGATCGAGCTGGAAGGCTTTGGTCGACCTGTGGTCGAGCTGCACTGCACAATCTCACCGATTTGCGCATAACTTCTACATCCAAACTATGATTTGAGTGATTCTTAGGCTCACACAATCCTCTCTTCCTTGGATTTCTGTCCATATAAAGAACATACAAAAACTCCAACATTTGAATATATAACAAGTCATGCAAAGTTGAACAACCGTGCTGAGCAGGAACAACTTGCGCGATGTCACCATTTTGATTATAACTTTCTCGTTTGGACTCCGATTGAGGTGTTTCTTATGCCAAAACGACCCTCTCTTCTATGCCTTTCTAACCATATATCACACTTTCAGTTTTGATCTCCACAAGAATACAAAAAATTACACAAATTGGATGAGCGTTTTCAGCATTCTTACACAAGTTGCACATTTTCTCCAACTTTGCACTTTTGATCATTTTTCCTCCTAAAACACAATAAAACACCTCAAACACACATTTTTCTCACATATATCGAATATAAGACATTTGTGCAAATATATAACAAGAATTCCCATAAAAAAGGTATTAAATTGGACACTCAAACACGCTTATTTTCACTCTCATCAACATGGCATAGAAGTGATCACTAATGTATCTTAAGCTCTCTCGAGTTACTTAAGTTGTAGGCCCTCAATAAGGCTCCTAAAAGCATATAGGATCGAGAGCATAGCGAACACCTCCCACTAGATACTAATTACTCTACGAGTTCCCTAATTAGGTACTAAATCCTAGGCAATATTCCCTTTTAAGGTAATATGAATTTACTAATAGTTTGGGTCCCCTCATCTAATCAATAATCTCTCGATTAAGCTAATCAAATGTTTTATCAAATGGTTCTAAATATAGAAAGATATGTATATCTCATTCTAAATTAATGCACATGAAGTGTATGATGAAATGATTCAATGAACTATATATCCTAAAAACATAATTGATATCTCAATCTAATCAAATGCCCCTGACAATTAATCACAAAAATCAACCATATAAATCAAGCAATTAACATCAATGATAGAAATAACACAAATTTCCAATTAAGATTAAAATCCAATTGCATAATAACTAATTTATCCAACACCAATCATGGAGCTAATCTCATAAAGGAGATTAGCCTATCAATACAACATAGATAATTATATCTACAAATCCCATGATTAAACTATAAAGAAGTTCAAAAAAAATTAGAAATAGAATCCCCCTTTGAATGTCTTCAATGGAGCTCCTCCTTCTTCTTTTTGTAATCTTCACTCCCCATTACTTCATTGATCACTTAGATGGTGGATTTAATGGATAGACTCAAATGTAGATGGATGGATGAAGATGATGGTGTAAAATGAAATAAATGATGTGTGATGTGTGTGTCCAGCCAAAACCCTACGAAATGTGCTGAAATGTTGAAATTTGGGGTATTTATACACCCTTGAAGAACCTTGAAATCACACTTGATAGCTGGATTTTTACACTAAAATTCGATTGAATTTCCTTGCTTCGACCGAATTTTCATGCAAGACACGCTTCCGTAAACTGGAACACGTTTTATTCCTCTAAAGTGCACAAAAATTCCATCGAATTTCTCCGCTTCGGTCGAATTTTCATAATTTTCCCCTATTTCCCAAATATGCACTGTAAGAGAAACTCGATCGAATTTTTGAAAACTCGACCGAATTTCTGCGTCATATTTTCAGGCCTTCGTGGTATGAGAAACTCGATCAAATTTCTAAATATTGATCGATTTTTTAGACCTTCTATAGATTTTCAATTTTGTCTCCATGTTTGCTCCATTTTCACCTATTTTTCGTACGTTTAAGCTCATTCACACACATTTCCATGAAAATACATAACACTAACAAAATTTACACAAATACAGATAAAATAATATGAAAATACACATAAAAAGATACTAAAATCTAGGTGAAAATAGCGACAATCACTTTCCCAAACTAAAATTGTTGCTCGTCCCCAAGCAACAAAAATGATAAACCAAGAGGAGAAATTTTCACCTAGGAAAAGACCTAACGAACATAAGCGATAACATATCAAAAGTAATAAGGATTACAAACTATGTCAAATCAATAAACAACATTAAACTCATAACATGAAAAATTAACAAGTTTAATTAAAAGAGAATTAAGAGCAATATAGTCCCTTTCGGTCCAAGCTTCTCATCGGATATCAATTTCACTCAACACTCTTTTAAGTGAGGTAAATCAACACTCATCAACTGATTGGCTCGACACGCTATAAGCGTGCTCGTGGACTACATTCAGAAACTACCAAAATTTCAATTAGTGATAAAAAAGGTCTTAATATTTGGATGTAATGATAGACTCTTTGGTATGGTAGGAATAATATAGGTAAGAGTGACTAATCAAGTGTAAGTAATCGAAGAGATGGCCAATTTCTTCAATGTTTTAACTTCTCTTTCTTCCTTTTTTATCTTTATCGATCATAAGCACTAATCATCAATATTCCTTGATTGAGCTTCTTTTAATGCATCCTTCTTTCGACGTTTATGATTTTTTTGAGCATATTTGTTGTTGTTTTGCTCCTTTTCTTTTTTTAAAGTTGCATGTACATTCGTGCTCGTGCTCTTTGCATCCTTTCTCTTGTTTTTTTTACCATTTCCTTTCTTCTCTTGCTTTCTTATCAAACCTTTCTAGCCACCATCTCCTCAATTATCTACACAAAGGTATGTATATAAGGTTTAAGAGGGTAATCATGGCTTGTAATGTGCTAAAATCACAAGAAATAGGCTTATAGGCTCAAAGTGGTTGACTAAGGATGATGTTCATGGTAGGAAAATATATGGCAATGACTATAAATAACAAGGATGACCTAAGATCATCTCACGAATATCCACTAATCGGGCTTGTTCCCTTATTCCTTGAGCAAGTTCTACCTTATCAAAGCTCAATCGATCTTCTCATGAAGAAAAATCATATATGCATGGTTGAGACTCAAATACTCACGAGTTTATGCTCGGACCTTGAGGAACTTATTACACATTTATTCATCTCAAAATTGAACATGTTAAGTAAAACATGTCACAATTTCAAAGCGTAAAGATTCATAATCATAATTAGTCATCGCTTATTGATGAGAGTGAAAATAAGCGTGTTCTATACCGAAAAGTTCTCTCTTTAAAACTTGTTCTTCCCCTTCTCTCTACCAACGCACTAGTTCCGACCACCTGCAAACTTGATGGAGACCACTGTGATGGCTACATCTTTATAGACTCTATCAAGTGTTGCATTGCTCCCCCTTCGGTGATCATGAAACACCGTCGAGCTGTCTTGGCACCGTCATTCCCATCTGGCAGTCGGAAGAATACTGGAATGGTATTACAATCGAAGAAGGTGATAGTTAATGGAGTTTCGATGGATTCTCGGACTCTCCCCTTGAGCAGTGCACCCCCAATACTCCACCGTCTATATTTGATCTCTAACCGGATTTGGGTGCTGTCGAAGATAACCATGAATGCCTTCTTCAATCCAATAGCACTGATCAGAACAATCTGCTGCCTACTGTTGAAGACATGACCGATGTGCCATTGGTGGGTGCAACTACAGGGCAGCTGGAAGCAACTTTAGATTTGTCGGACTCGATGGCAGATCCGCCGGATATTAGATCGGGTAGGAGTTTGAATTCTCTAATCTTATCTGCCTTGGAAGCTGTGGCAGCTGTCAAAAATCCAAAAAAGGTAGTGGTTCCAAAACCTACCAACTCTCCACATGTCCCTGCAGTACTTCCAAAAAGCAACACGCAAGCAGTTTGTCTAAAAAGTCAATTTTATTCCCTTCTTCTCTCACCTATCCTACTGACACCCCTCTACAGCCTGCCAACTCTACCTCCTTCAAGGAAAAATTGTTGAGCTCCATACATGTTAGATTGTATACTAAAAGTCTAGCTTTAGTATGAACAATGTTTTAACAATTTACTTGAAATGAGAATCATATGATCAAATAATTGCATCTTATAACTTATTTAAATGTCCGATGCAATAGTCCACTTACTTTATACTGTAGATGATATGTTGGCTACAACATGCAGAAGATCATATTATCGGTTTCCTTATAAAGTATAAATAGATGCTCACAACCGAGATAGACAGGGACTCTCTATCGAGATGGTTGTAGTGTGGTTTGGTATTAGCTTGTCTTGGCTATAGAATTACATTAGTGCACTTTGTTTGTATTGAGCAGGACCACTTGAGATAATTCGACTTATACTAACTTATAGAAAAACTTGATCTCTGTTATTATGGATGTTCGTGCTTTTAATCCATATACAATAACCTCGACGCGTAGGGCAGTATGTATTTCTTTGATTCATCAATGGGTGAGATTTACATGTAATTAAATCAACAAACTCGGTGAGTTGGGAAGTAGTGTTGTCTCTATGGTGTGTTGTTGATTGTAGAAGGAACCCGTGTCCGTCATAGGTTGATAATGTCCCCTTGAGGAGCTCATAAAGATTATCATGTAAACCATGCAGGTGGATTTATTCCAGCATGATAATGAGGTTGAGTGGTACTACTCTCGGATGAGATATTAATTAATGGAGTTGTCAGTAACTTAATTAATTATTGGACATCGTATATCTTAAACATGAGAAAATTAACGGGCTCATAATAAGAAGGAGCCCATAACGTAATTATGGGATTAGAACGGTAGTGCAGTAATAATATTTTAGTAGTATATATTATTATTATTGGAATTAAGTATAAGCTTTGGGCTAAGCTTGAATACTTATGCCCAATGGAGGCCCAACTCTAATTTTTACTCCTGTTCCCTGTTGTAGCCCTATATAAGTCATGTCAGTTGTTCTAATCCTAAGTAAGACACGCCTAACACGTGAAGAGGGTAGTCGGAACAACAGGTTGAGAAGATCTCGTGGATCGTCGCCCACACGATGTCGAGATCAGAATTGGGAATACAGCAGAAGATCGGAAGGTTGTTTGCTGCTGCTATCCGCCAACTTGTATGAATTTTATAATATCTTATAGACCTCAGAATCCAATGTGTGATATATTAATGGAAATCTACGGAAGAGAGGATCGTTTTGGCGTGTAGATCATTCAATGCTGACATCGGATTAGTAAGTTATGGCCATTCTCGTGGGACTGCGCAGGATGCCGATGAGAATCCATCTTCTCCAACATACTCTGGTGAAAGGCAATGCGTTTCATGTTTACTTTCTTCTGCTGCTTGTTAGAAATGTATAGAACCCTAACAGTTCACGTTAACCAAACGATCGAATACCAACAATTGGTATCAGAGCTTCAGTTTCGTGGTGAAGCGTGACACGTTAGGCTAGGGTTTATGTGTTCAATGTTATTAGGGTTTAGAATTAAGTTTATTGTTGAATACTCTAATTGGACACGAGCACAGAATCACCGTGATGACGGGCTTGAGTGAAAGGCCGGTGGCACACCACGAGGCATGGGTTGCCGGAGCACGGCAAAGCTGCAAGAAGTGAACCGGATTGTCAAAAGGCGTGGGTGACATCGTGATGCTGTCGGAACCACGATGGCTGATGGTGATACATGGTGAAAGAGCTTCACGTCGCAATTGCACCGTGGGATCTCTTGGGGCACAATTGACAGGTGGCTGTTGGGTGATCGGAATTGAGCGAATGGCATTTTGGCACTGGTGTAACTTGGATGATGATGGCTCAACTTCATGGATCAATTGTTGGTGAAAGTTGCTGGGCAAGTCACCGATAGCGTGCTTGGCTACCGACGGACTCTGTTGGTCAACAAACTTGTAGAGTCGGAAGCGGCTACATGCAGTGGCTAGGGCCTGGTCAAGACGACGACTGTGATAGAAAGAATCCCGATGGCATGCGACTGCATCATTGGCTGCCGGAGAGAATGGATACAGGGGTGATTTGCCGGTGGCATTGCTGGCGTAGTTTTCAAGCAGCCCAGCATGCTGGCGGCACGATGGCAGCGGCATTTCCAGGCTGGTCTGAAGCTTGTCCTATCGAGCCACGACCAAGTTTGGAATGGGTCACATGGCATTCGGGGCGAGTTAATCAGCAGTTCTGGGCGAGACCGTGTGATTTTTGGGCGAGTTCTCCAAGTTTTCAAGCGATTGGTTCTGCGGATGGTGAGCTTAACAACCAAGAACAGAAGTGTGGGGTCTCCATCTGCTGCACGGCTGGGCACACGCTGGCGGTAAGACTTACGGCGGCTGATGTATCAGGCGAGGCATGGATGTGACTTACATGCTTCTGGGCATTGACGAGCCGATGAACCGTTACACCAGCCCGCCGGTTGTGTGAGAGTATCGCCTGCACTCGATATGGTAAGCACGCTGGTGGCACGATCTTGTGGTGCAATCGACTGATGTTGATGGCTGCGCGGAGTTATCCGTGCGAAGGGTTGACAGCGAGCATGCTTGCTTGGAGTTTGTCGCATAGCCACACGAGATGGTGGCTGACGGGCGACGAGTATTGGCGCTGACTGCTAGCGAGCGCTCATGTTGCTGGGCTTCTCGGCGCACGACTGGCATACAGTGGGCATTCATGATGAGCAGGAATCGGAGCAGCCATAGTGTTGCAGTCGGCAGTGGGAAAGCTTGGCGATGAGACTTTCGGCGGACAATGGCATGGCCGGTGAGATGTTTTGTGGCGGGCTACTGCACAAAAGGAATCTGGCAGCATGGAAGCACATTTTCCAGCGGTAGTCAGTTTTTCGGCATGCCTAGAGGTGGCCGGAAACGGACGTGTAATGTAGTTTCGACGAACAGCTTTCTGGGCGGCGCTTGCAAGGCTGAAGAGGCAGCTTCAGTTGTGTGAATCCGTGTGTTTGAGGGTGAAAAGGCAGGGAAGTTTTGGGCCTGTGCATACTATTATGGGCTGTTTGGCTTTGGGCACAAGTTATCTTCTTGCCCAAATCACATATTTAATTGTTTGATAAGTTGACCAAGTCAACCCCTTATATTTGGTAATTTTTCTTTCCTTATATATAATTGATATAATTATTTTATTTGTCAATTATTATTATATATTTGTATTGGATGCATGTTCTACTTGATTTACTGCCTTATTTGCCGTAATAGGAGCATGCTAGGTTGCGTATTTTATTTTTGAATATTATATGTATATAAAAACCCTCGTTATTAAATAACTAAGTGGGAGAGGGGATTGGTAATTAATTCCCACGGCCTCTATTATTGGTTTGTTAGTAATGTGAGTAAACTTGCGCGTCGGCATTAGAGCCTTCCTCCCCATCGGATGAGTTTATTTATGGATTGCTGGAACATACTTCATTAAATAATTATGTTTGTAATGTGATGCATATGAACTTGCTCATTGGCATAGACCTTCCTCCCTATCGGATGAGTTTATATGCGGTTTACTGGTATAAATTTATAATTGATGATTGTAGGAAGTTATCCGAGCGTGTGTGAACTTCTCCATCTGTAAGGCACATAAGCTTGCGCAATGGACTTGGGGTCAAATAATTGTGTACACTTAGATCCAAATAATAAGTATCCTCCCCATCGGAGTCACTGTTTTTATTTGCATAGCCAAAGAGCAACCAGCTATTAAATATTTTGTCATGAGGTTAGGTTGACAAATGAAATTAATGGGTAAAACCTTCTCTTGTAAATATTCGGGTTTGTAAACGTCCACACTATCGTGGCTTGCAGACTCATGGTGCTTAAGATGTCGGTGAATTTTATTTTTATATTGTTTTGAGAGAATCAATATAAATGGATAAAATTCGAAGATTTGATCGGTGTATTTATTTGTGATTCTATGTAATTTCAAATGGTTTCATTTTACTTATTGCTAACTAAAAGAAAACATATTTACTGGTCCAAAGTTAGATGATTAGAAAAGAATCTTGGTTTTGAATATTACTGCTTAGGAAAATATAAGTGTGTTCTCACTAAGGATATCCCATGATGCCTTTTAAAGTCTCTAGTGAAGAGGTGAGAAGTTCATAGAAATATGATGGTCTCATGCGACTCTTAGATACGTGAGTAAGTTAGATAGGCGGGAGGTCATGGTTGACTTGATGAATGAATTGAAAAACTTGGAGTAGATATTGAAGGGAAACCTAGGTCAATTTAATACTTTGTAGCTTGCCTGGATGTTTTGAGTAAGTTCTACCTGAAATACGACAGGTTGTATATGGTGGGGAACTTCTGACAAAACACATGGCGAAGTAAATCTAATTTCATCAAGAGGTGAACAAGGTTAGTATCTCATTCACTAGTCGTTTAAGCATGATTAGTGATGGCATCTGCTAACACATTGTGTGTAGATACCGGAATCACTAAAAGCATGTAACTAAGTGATGATGATATTATTATTGAGTACATGGGTATACTACGAGAGTAGTGGCTGTTGCAGTGGGAGTTTTTTATTTATCTCACGATATGAATAGACGCTTGATTATGAGAAATTGTCTTTATGTACGTTTTCATAGAAAGAATTTAATTTCTATTTCTATGCATTTATGGATGGATATTCCATTTCATTTAAATGACATGGTCATAGTGATGAGGGATGGAACTATAATCTATTGTTGTACGTTGGTGGATAATTTGTACTCTTAAATCATGTTTATCCTACAGATGCAACAAATAGTAATTAATAAGTCGTCTTCTAAACTTAATAAGAGAAAGACTCTTATAGAGATGATTAGATAGATGATGAGTTATTTGAAATTATTAAATTCATTTTATAGATATGCCCTGGAACAGCATGTCGTATAACGTTTGTCTGTTTGTAGGATATCCTAGAAAAATAAAGAGTGATGATTTATTTAGTCCAAAAGATCGAAGGGTGATTGTTAACACAAACACTAGTTTTTTGGAAAAATGGCTATGTATTAAATCATAAAACCTATGTATAAATTGTTCTAAAGGAATTGAGAGGGTAAACACAAAGTATTAGTACCAATTGTACAAGAGGATATACCACAAGGTAAACTGCAACGCCTTTCACATCTGATACACAATTGCGTATAGTGCCTTGTCGTAGTGGGAGGGTTGTTCGACAACCTGTAAAATATATGTTTTGGGAGAGTCGTGAGACTTGGCCCCTAGTAAACATGGAATGAACCCATGGATACAAAGAAGCACTACAAGATTAAAATGTGATATCTTAGCAAATGCAATGATGTTGAAATTAAATTGATGGATTCTAAATCAAGTCTGGTAGCTTGCATGACCACTAAATGGTGTAAAAGCCATTGGAAGTAGTCATTGATTGGTGTCATTTTCACCTAGATTTTAGTGTCTATTATTATGTATTTTTGTGTGTTTTTATTATTTTTGTATATCATTTGGTGGTGTTATATGAAGATATGGAGAATTGTGCTTTGAAATGATAAATGTGTGATTTTCATGATTAAGTGCCTTAAATTGTGCTATATTTGTGAATATTTAGAGAATTGGTAAATTGGTGTAATTTGTGTGATTTCCAGGTGAAAATAGATTCTAGACACAATAAAGAAGATGTGGAAAAAACGGAGCTCAATTCGGAGTTGAAATGAGGAAGAACGAGCCAAAGCAAAATGCTGAAAAACGCAAGTCTAATTTGTATAATTTTTCTGTATTCATATAGAGCTAAAAACTAGACTTGTGATATATGGTTAGAAAGCCACGGAAGAGAGGATCGCGTGAGAGCAAGAATCATTCAAATCAGAGATCGAATGTGAAAGTTATGCGTGAAACGGTGAGACTGCGCTGCACGCGATGACCCTACAGGGCCCGTGTGATGCTACACGGCCCGTGTAGGTGCAAAAGGCAGTTTTATGATATCCACTTGTTGTGAACGATATGTTAATTATTAAAAAAGAGAGGCCGAAGCCAGTGTCACAAATACATATAATTAAAACTCCACAGACGGAGCAACCAAAGAAAAGTACGCCTATTTAGAAAGCAAATGCTCAAATCTAATTACATGCATAATAATTGAATTAGTCAAGCCATCAGTAGAAGGACGGGCACCCTCGAAGAGCGCTTCGTTCTGAGCCTTCCATATGAAGAAGACGTTTCCGTAGAGAGCAAGCGTCCACCTCCTCCTTTCTCGAACATGCACACGCCGGTCCTTGCTGAGCCACTTGAATCCGGCCTTCAATGTGGTAACCTGTCTCCTCCACTCCACTTCATGTCTAACCCGGTTCCATACATGCTTCGTGAAAGGACACCCAAAGAAGAGATGGTCTCTCGATTCGGGAGCCCCCACGCACAGCACGCACTCGACCGGGCCCTTGTATTGTCTCCATCTGTCCATGGTGAGGAGGCGGTTCCTCACCGCTATCCACATCCTGAACGAATGCTTCTGCGGGACCCATGGACTCCATAACTTCTTGTAGATAGGCTGTACCGGCATAGAATGTGAGACGAGCTAATACAGCTTACCCACTCGAAGTCTTCCCATCTCCGAGCACGAGGCGATAGTGGTAACAATGTCGCCTCCAATCCGTGCTCTGACCCTATCCCTCGCTCTGAGTATATCCTTCCACACAATTGAGGCGCTGTAATTCACCTCAACATCCCAGCACGAAGAAGACTGTAGGTAAATGGCATTAATCCATTTGATCCATAGGGACTTCTTCTCCTGATGCACGTCCCACAGCACACCACACAGGGCTGCATCGTTCAGCAGATCAATTCTCCTAAGTCCCAGGCCGCCCTGTTCCTTAGGGAGAGTGACCTCCTCCCAACGAACTACACCCCTTGGGGTTCCCCCAAGGAATTTCCGTATCATCCTCTCGATTCTGTCCACAATTCCTTTGGGGATCTTCACCATAGCCGCCCAGAAGTTCAACAGGCCATATACAACCAATCGGATGAGTTCCAATCGGCCAGCGTACGACAGCAGGTGCGTGGACCATCCCCTGATCAGATTAGTAACCTGCGTGATGAGCGGTTCAAACGCAGACTACCTGAGCTTGCTTCCCTGTAACGGTACTCCCAAATAACGCACAGGAAATGTGCCTTCCTAAAAAGGCTGTACCTTACGGATAGCCTGCTCCTCATCCTCCGGAACCCCTGCCATGAACAGATGAGATTTATCTGCACTAACTTCCAGACCTGACATACGAGCAAAGTGATCAAGTGCCCTGGCTACAACCTCTGCCGAAGATCGGTTATCATAGGCGAATATGATGAAATCGTCGGCACACGCCAGATGAGTGACTCCCACCTTCGCACAGTGTCTAGAGTGGTACTTATAATTATCCGTCACGGTCATTCTCCTGAAGAGGCGGGAGAAGTAATCCATGCACAGGACAAATAATAAGGACGACAGTGGATCACCCTGACGCAAGCCTCTCTTACCGTCGAAATAACCCTCAGGTGTGCCGTTGACAAGGATGGAGAATGAGGTGGTGGTGACACATTTCATGATCCATCCTATCATACGCTGAGGAAATTTCAACCCCGTAAGCACTCCACGCAAAAATCCCCAGTCCACCGAATCATAAGCCTTCTTTATATCAACTTTGATGGCCATTCTCCTATACTGACGGTGCCTAGCCCACCCATAATTCTTCACAATCTCCTGGGCGAGCATAACACAGTCCCTCATTCTTCGGTTCTTCACGAAACCAAAGTGATTCTCCGCCACAAAGTCCTCCATCAGGTCCATCATTCGCGTCACAATGATACGAGATATTATTTTGTAGATCACATTGCAACACGAAATCGAGCGGAAGCCCCTGACAGTAGGATCATGCTTACCTTTAGGGATTAGTGTAATAAACGTCGCATTCATCTGTCGCAGCAGCTGCCCGGAATGGAAGAACTCCTGGACAGCGGCCACGACGTCCGAACCAACCATATCCTACGCGTCCCTAAAGAAGGCTGCCGTGTACCCATCAGGTCCGGGGGCCTTGTCGCCATTCAAACTCCACACAACCCTCTTCACCTCCTCATCTGCGATGGGTGCTTCGAGTTGCTGAGCCTGGTCATCACTCAACACGGCTCCCCATTCAAAGACAGTGTCGTCAATCTCCTCACACTCCCCCGCAGTGCCCAACAAGTCACTATAGAATGAAAGGAACTCTCCAACGACTTCCTCACGGGAGGTAGTATGCCCGGATTCCGTACGTATAGAGGGGATGATATTCCTCATACTATTGGACTTGATCTTCTTGTAGAAGAATTTGGTGGGTTTATCCTGGCTGATCAAGTAATTGGCTCTGACCATCTGAGAGAAGAAGAGATGTTCGGCATGGCACAAGAAGTCGACCCTCTTGGCTGCCTCCTTAACCCTATCCTATTTCTCAGCATTGCCAGGATCAGCGTGGCTCTCCATCTGCAGACTGTCTAGCTCCGCTCTAGCTCTCTCTGCTTTTTCTGCTATATGGCCTAAATCTCTCTTGCCAAGCTGTCGCAGCTTCAGTTTAACCAACTTCAGCCTACGACAGACACTGAACTGAGCCGTTCCCCATACCTGCGAATCCCAACCCTATCGCACAGTGTCCAGGAATCCCTCGCTGGTCTTCCACATGTTCGCATACCTGAACGGTCTCCCCTTCGAGTGCTCGGCGTGAAAGATGGAAACTAGGATGGGGCAGTGGTTCGAAGTGGCCCCCATGGGCAGAAACTCCGACTCCACTACTCCTGAGGAGGCGTCCCAGTTCGAGTTCACCAAAACTCGGTCAATTCGACTCCAAATTCTGTCATTCGTCCAGGTAAAGAAACACCCTTTGGACTTTGCATCGTCCAGACCCCTATCAACACAGAACTCCTCAAAATCCACCCTGTACCAATTCCGCTGAGACCGAACAATATCAGATCTCTCCTCGGGTTTCCTCACGCAATTAAAGTCTCCAAGGATTATCCAGGGAGAGTTAACTGCTGGGACAACCGAAGATAGATGAGTCCATAGCATGCGCCTATCGACTACGCCATTACGGGCGTAAACGACACTGATGAGGAACTCCTATTGAGAAATCAAACAGCACACCATACCAGAAATACATTGCTCATGGAGCACAACACTACTAACAGCAATCAAGGTGGGATCCCACGCAACCACAATACGACCACCCTCAACAATATCAAAATTATGCACGCTATTCCAACTCGGAACAATTCTACCAACAATGTCCAGCACATTACTAACAGATAACTTAGTTTTGAGAAAACCCGCTAAGTAAATTTTATTCTTGCGAACTAACCTGCGGGCTGCTCGCTGCGCACGAGGGGCTGCAAGCCCTCGTACGTTCCATGAAAGGCACCTCATTGACGAGCAATGGGGGAAGAGCCCCCACCTCGTCCTGGTCGGTTTCCTCTGTTCGGCGGCTCCCGGATGATGATGCCGGTGCCCCTCCTAGTTCCATCAACTCTGTGGGTAGGAGAAGGTGGAGGGGAGTGCCCCTTACCGCCGATGGCCTCCTCTTCCTCCTCCTCCGACTCGAAGGCCACGTTTTTCTGGTGTTTACTTGAGCGGGCTGTTTTCCCTCTCGCCTGTTGATCCTCAAATCATCAGGATCAAGTTCATCAAGAATTTAGTATCTTCTTGTTACAACCTTCAGCGTCTGTTCTTGAGACAGAGGATGACCCGCAGCCCTTTTCTTTCCATTGCGGTTCCTCTTCTTCCTCGGCCTTGTGTTTCGAGCCCCCACATGCTGGAATCCCTCATCGTCAACTGTTTCATCCGCACGTGGGACTTCTGGAGGCTGTTCCATTCCTTTCTTCCCCTTATCACCCCTGGCAGTATTGTCACAATCGCTCACCAGGTGGCCAAACTTCCTGCACTTAGTACAATACGCTGGGAGACGTTCGTACAAGACAGTCTGGGTGAAGTTAGCTCCTCGATAGTTGAATGTGACTTCCTTCGGGAGCTCCTGCGAGACATCAATGTCTACTCGCACACGTACAAAAGATACCTTATCTGTCTTAGCAGAGGTATCGTCCACCATGATAGGCCTGCCAACCAGTGAGGCCACTTTGCTGATGTGATTCTTCGACCACAGTTCCAGAGGGAACGAATGTAGTCGAATCCAGACCGGGACATGAGAGATTTCCCGGTCATCGAACTGAAAGGCCCGTGGTAGCCTTTCAAGCATAAGATAACGCTCCAAGATGGAATGGGGAGCGCCATCCAGTACCTTACGCACATCTTCTTCCGAACAAAGTTTGAAGATGATCCATCCTGACTGATGCATGACTAAGGTATACTTGACGCCCCATGCCCGGCAGATGGCGTGGAGGGCCTGCATACCCAAAAACCTTCCCGAGAAGTACCCTACCAGCGTGTACTTCCAATCATCTAAATCATCCTTCGGGTCAAGGTAGGCAATTCCATCACATGAAGCGATGTATTCTAGCTTCCTCCCCGGGTCAATATTGCTTTTGTTGACAAACTTGGTGTAATCGACCGGTTCCTTGGGAGCGGAACCAGCACCAGATTCGCCCTGCCGTGCGCTGGGTGCACTGTCCGCCTGGCTGCCGAGGACTAGATGGCTCGGTCGCTCGGTGCCCTGCTCCCCTTGGGCCTCGCCCAGCGTTGATGCCCACTGTCTGCTCGCCCGAGCGCTGCCCTACGCCGCCTGGGCCACGCCCAGCGCTGGCGTCTGCCCCCGACGCAGACTGCCGAGAAGGTGAGATGGACGCGCTCGTCGGGCTGCACTGATCGACATTAACCTGCGCCTGCCGAGACCCTCCTGCCAATGTCTGTCCTTGCCGAGGAGTTCCGGCGCTGCCTTCCATCTCGGCCTCCAGCCGAGACCCTGCCGCAATGTCATGAACCTGCCGAGAGGCGTCGGCGATCTGCGGGGCCTGTGCGTCCGCCTGCCGAGTGGGAGAGGCCGACGGAGACGCAACATCCAGCCGACGTCGGGTGCCCGGAGTGGTGCTGCGCCGCCTTTCTGCCAAAGGTTTGCGCTTGATGGTAGGGTTGCGCTCGATGGGCGCCACCGGTGTAGTATCACCCATGGCCGATTCGACGAGGCCTTGTGTAGGACTGCCGGAGCCATGGGAGGCCGGCGTGTCAGCCACAACGATGGCCAAGGATCCGACAACGAAGTCCGCCTCCATCTCCGTACGATCCGCAGCGATTGAACGCGCCAAGGCAGCGCCGTCATCCAACTGCGGATTCCCACAAGAACAGCCTCCTTCAGGGTTTTCTTCCTCTCAATCTCCTTCGCCCGATCCTTAACCGATTTAAACGTTTCCTCACTCACACGTATTTCCGGCGGCGCCTTTGTGTGCGTCTTACTTCTCGACTTCTTCCCCATGAGAGAAAAGATCGAGACGGATTACATGAACGAGAGAGGGCACTCTACACCGCCTGGGGAGCAGTGCGATCAAATCGGTCATCGATGGCGAGGGTCGCCGACGACTAAAGAGGGGTTCGGGCTATGTTGAATGGTGATAGATGATGATCAAGGGCCGCTGATCGTCGATGTTGATGATCGATAGCCACGGGCAGGGCGGCGGCAGCCGTGAGAATAAACTGCACAACAACGAAAACCCGTCGTGAGGATCGTCCAGTCGACCATTTGTCGCCGGCAACGTTGGGGGGATCGGTCGTCACTGACCGGTGGTTGCCGTCGAGTACCGAAGCCACGGGCAGGAGGCGCCGCCGGCCGCAAGAAGTCTTGCACAAGAAGTTTTGAGGGAGCGAATTTTTTGGAACTAGGGTTCCAAAAAATTTTGCACGCGCAATGACTCCTTCTCTCTATGATATCCACTTGTTCTAGAAGCTTCCATGGGGGTATAAATACATGTTTTGACTACAAAATCTGAGAAAAATCATTTGGGATCAGTTTCCACACACACTAAACACCTAAATCACACACATTCATCTCCATCTCTTCCACCCTTCACTTAATCCATTCAAACCACTTGTTTGGATGTGATGGGATTTTGATTTTCATTGTTACGGATGTGAATTGATGTGCTTAAACCTCTTGAGATGGATATTTTTGGTTATGTATGTTATGTGCTTTTGTTAGGTTTCTAGTTTGGTGATTTTTTGTTATTGTGTTATGTTTGTTTTGATTTGATTCTTGTAGGGATGGTTTGGTGGTATGTTTTTGGGAAGGTGTTGATTATTTTTGAATATGAGCTATAATGCATTGTGTGTGATGAGTGATGGCGAGCATGTTAAAGGTTTCTACTTGTTGAAATTATGACATGAATTACATAATTTGTTCAATTTTGAGAAGCATGAAAGGTATTTAGGTTTCTTTTGGTCCAAGCAAAAGTTGTGAGACTTAAGCCTCAACCGTGCTTCCATGGTTAATTCTTGATGAGAGGATCAGTTGAACTTAGACAAATTAGAACTTGCTCATGGACTTTAGGAACGAAGCCCGAATGGTTAAAATTTGTGAAATGATCTTAGGCCATCCTTGATGAATGAGTCATAACCATAAATTTCCTTACCCAAAAACATCATCCCTAGTAAGCCACTTTGAGCCTATGAGTCTATTTTTTTGCGATTTAAGCACAATACAAGCCTTTAAAACCCACGTGAGCCTTATATATATAACCTAAGTGTGGGTGATTGATGAGATGATGGTTTACAAGGTTTGATATGGGCATTGTGCTAGAAAAGAAAGGAAGTGATGAACAAGCAAGAAAAGGTTGAGAAGAGCTCAAGCAATAATGTACATGCGACCTAAAAATAAGAAAAAGGAGCAAATCAACAAAAATGTGCTCATGAAGTTCAAAAGTTGAAAGAAAGGAAGCATGCAAATCAAAAGAAGTCAAGAAATCCAAGGGATGATAATGGAAGGTTTTTGTGAATAAAGATGAAAGTAAAGGAAGCTTGAAAGTGAAGAAGTTGAAGAAAGGAATCATCTCTTTAATTACTTACACTTAATTAGTCACTATTATCCAAAAGTTTCCTACCTTACCAAAGAGCTTAAACATTACATCCAAAATTAAAAACCTTTTTGATCACTTATTGAAACTAGGGTGGCTTGTGAATATAGTCCATGAGCAAGCCTATGGAGAGTCATTTTTAACCTGTTGACGAGTGATGATAAAAACCCTACCATAAAGAGTGTTGAGTGAAAATTATAATCTATGAGAGGCTTGGATTGAAAGGGATTTGAGTACTCTAATGTCATTCTTAAGATTGAACTTGTTAATTTTTCATGTTATAAGTTTGATGATGTAGGGATACTTAATGTGATTTGTAGTCCTTATTACTTGTGATATGTTGTGGTTTATGTTCGTTAGGTGTTTTCCTAGGTAAAAATTACTCCTCTTGTTTATCATTTTTCATTGTTCGAGGATGAACAATACTTTAAGTTTGGGGGTTGATCGTAGTCATTTTCACCTAGATTTTAATGTCTTTATTTGTGTATTTTCGAATGTTTTTATCCGTATTTTGTGTTAATTTTGTGGAGTTATTGTTACTTTGAGGAATGTGATATAAATTGATAGAACTGTGTAAATGGGTTTAAATATGTGTAAAACAGATCAAAAATGGACAAAAAGGGAGTCGGGAGCGAAAGGGAGACGGAAGAACAGGCCATGTTGGTACACGGGCCGTGTGCGGAACATGGCCCTGTAACCACTAGCTGTGTAGCATCGTCAGAACTAACTGCTCGCCCAGGAAAATGGTCGTGCACTGGTGCACGGGCCGTGCATCGCTGCACGCCCCGTTTACGGAGCACGACCCTGTAAAAAGAAGCCGTGTATTATCGTCAGAAAATGCTACACGGCCATGACCATGGCCGTGCAGTCCAGCTCGAGCCGTGTCGGAAGCACGCACAACACGCCAAAGTAGGTGTGCCATACATGGGCCGTGTGCTGCTGCACGGGCCGTGTAGGTGCAAAATCCTGTGTAATTTTCAGAATGTTCCGGAAGCTTCTAGAAGGTCTATAAGTGATATGAAACCATGATTTGTGCAAAATTTGAAGGGGGAATTCATTGAAGATCAGATTGGAGTAGCTACACACACAAAAACACCACATTTCCTCACACACTAGATCCAAAATCCATCTCTACCATCTAGATCCATCAAACCATCATTTGATTTACATTTTCAATCCATAAAACCTTCATCCCATCCATCTTACCACCATTTGAGAAGATTGGAGCATCAATTGTCCAAGGAATTGATCAATTGAAGAGGAGGAAAGTTTTTCTTATGCAAGGGAAACAAATCTACTTTTCAATTGTTAATTTTCTTTTTATTATGGCTCAAATAGAGCAAAGCTTGATTTGTAATGAATTAATCACCATGTTTAGTGGCTAGTTTTATAGTAGGGCTAGTCATATGTGTGGTTGAGGGGAAGAGTTAGATATGTAAAACTTGAGTAGTGATTTGAATTGATTTGTGGATTTTCTTCTATGATATATCAATCATGTTTCATTTCAATGTATGTGTAATTAAATTCTCTATTCATTATATTAGGATTGTCATTCCAATGTTGTGAGTGAAGCTTTAATTGAATCATATATTGAGTTGTGCATGCAAGTTAGTATAAGGGGAGGTAAGCCATACCCTCCTTAGGCTTAGAACATTCATAGAGGGACACTTAAGTAATTGAGTGAAAAGAACCAACTTATGAATATAGTACCTTAAGGGAATTGAGATTAAGACCAATCTTAGGAGATTTAGGCTTGTAAAAGAGTCGAAAACCTAGTTGTCTTGGCCATAGGGACTATGGGTAAATTTGTGATTGCTTTTAATCCACAAGTTAATGAGAATTACTATAAATGGTTTTGCATATCTAGCTCAAGTCTCAACTATAAGTATGATTAGCCTTGCATCTCTTCTCAAGTGTATTCTACATCCATTCCATTAATCATTTGCTCGTTATTTGACAATTTACTTAGCTAGTTTACATTCTAGTTACTTGAGTAGAATCTTAAGCATTAGTTTTAATATCAAACCTTCAAACATATTATCTTTACAAAGCATAAATCGATGAATAATTTGGATACTAGCCAATGTTTGTTTTCCCTTGGGACGACAATTTTATAAATTTTGCACTTGGTCACGCATATACAACAACGGTAAAGTACACTTGCTCTTGACATTTCACTAAAAATGCGACTAAGTTCAGTCATACAAAATAAAAGAGGATCATAGGATAAGGTGAAAACCTTGAAAGCAAAGCTTGTTGCGAAAAGTATACTCAGAAAAAAAAGGTTCGATTATGAGGAAACCTGTTCGCCGATAGCTATGCCTATGATGATCCGGACTCTTTTATCTGTTGCTACTCATATGAAATATAAGGGATAGCCAATAGATATCAAGACAACTTTCGTGATTGGAAGTCTTGAGGAAAAAAATCTATATGTAGCAACCAGTGTCATTCATTGCAAAGAGCTAAGAGCATTTTAATAGTAAGCTTAAAAGTGTCAATCGATGGACTAACGTAAGCTTCAAGATCATAAAATATCCGTTTTGATGAGGATATCCAGTCATATGGATTTATTCAATGCGCAGATGTGCCTTGTGTATTGAAAAGAATTATGGAAACGTGGTGGTATTTCTTGTACTTTACGTAGATGATATATTGCTCATTGGAGACATTGAAAGAGTATTGTCGGGCGTATGGGTATGGTTGATGAAGTGGTATGAAATCAAGGACTTAAGAGAAGCAATAAATATCCTTTTGATCACGGTAATACGGATCACAAGAAAGGATGTTATGCTTATATCAAGTTTCGTAAAATGATATGATCCTTACTCGTTTAGCATGTGAATTTATCTAAGGAAATGTATCTTGAGACACATAAGAAGATAAAGGTGATAAAAGCGGTTGCTTATGCTTCGGCGAATAAGGAAGCTTAATCTAAGGAATGCTATGCACGAGAATGGATAATTGTATTGCCAATGGCATGAATAGTGGGTATCAAGGTAACTCGAAATAAGAATATTGAACTGTGGTAAGACATATATTTATGTACCTGAAAAGAACTAGAAATTATATGTGGGATTACCGGATAGGTTCGCTGCTTCTTATGAGTTACGTAGATTTGGATTTTTCAAATCAGATAGGGACGACAGTAAATCCACCTCAAAGATTATGTGTTTAATTTTAGGAAGTAGAGTCATAATGTGGAGGAGTGTTATATAGAAATATATTTCAGACTCCGGACTCCATCATGGAAAGATGATAAATTGGAGCCTATGAGGCAGCTAAAGTATCTGTATGACTCTAGAAACTTCATGATGGACTTCGAAGTGATTCTAAGTTTGCCCAAGGTTATCACAACTTATTTTGATGATAATGGTGCAGTTACAAATTTGTAGGAATCACGAGCCCATAAGGCAATTAAACACATGGAGCGCGAGTACCACCTGTTACGAGAAATCGTATGATGAGGGGAAGGTTGTTGTAGCCTAGATTGCATCGGATGATAACCTAGTAAATCCATTTACAAGGACCGTAAGGCGAGAGCTTTTGATAGTCGTATAGTGGGAGTGGGAATCAGATGTATGGCAGAAGACATGATAGCATAGTCTTTTAGTAATAGTGTGAGATTGTTGGATTGTATACTAAAAGTCTAGCTTTAGTATGAACAATGTTATGACAATTTATTTGAAATGAGAATCATATGATCAAATGATTGCGTTTTATAATTTATTTATATGTCCGATGCAATAGTCCACTTACTTTATACTTTAGATGATATGTTGTGCGACAACACGCGGAAGATCATATTATCAGTTTCCTTATAAAGTATAAATAGATGCTCACAACTTAGATCGACGGGGACTCTCTATCGGGATGGTTGTAGTGTGGTTTGGTTTTAGCTTGTCTTGGCTATAAAATCACATTAGTGCACTTTGTGTGTATTGAGCAGGACCACTTGAGATCGTTCGACTTATACTGACCTATAGAAGAACTTGATCTCTGTTATTATGGATGTTCGTTCTCTTAATCCCTATACAATAATCTTGACAAGTAGGGTAGTATGTATTTCTTTGATTCATCAATGGGTGAGTTTTACATGTAAATAAATCAACAATCTCGGTGAGTTGGGAAGTAGTGTTGTCTCTATGGTGTGCTGTTGATTGTAGAAGGAATCCGTGTCCGTCATAGGTTGATGATGTCCCCTTGAGGAGCTTATAAAGATTATCATATAAACCCTGCAGGTGAATTTATTCCGGCATGATAATGAGGTTGAATGGTAGTACTCTCGGATGAGATATTAATTAATGGAGTTGTAAGTAACTTAATTAATTAATGGACATTGTATATCTTAAACATGGGGAGATTAACGGGCTCATAATAAGAAGGAGCCCATAATGTAATTATGGGATTAGAACGGTATTGCAGTAATAATATTTTACTGGTATATATTATTATTATTGGACTTAAGTATAAGTTTTGGGCTAAGCTTGGATACTTAAGCCCAATGGAGGCCCAACTCTAATTTCTACTCCTGGTCCCTGTTGTAGTCTATATATAAGTCATCTCAATTGTTCTAACCCTAAGTAAGACACGCCTAACACGTGAAGAGGGTAGACGGAATAGCAGGTTGAGAAGATCTTGTGGATCGTCGCCCACACGACGTCGAGATCGGACTTGGGAATACAGTAGAAGACCGCGAGAATCCATCTTCTCCAACATACCCTGGTGAAAGGTAATGCGTTTCATGTTTACTTGCTTCCGCTGCTTGTTAGAAATGTATGGAATCCTAACGGTTCACGTTAACCAAACAATCGAATGCCAACAATACCTTCCTCTCCCCCTGTCCAATCACCTTTCCCTTCCCCCCATACTGCATCTATTCCGCCACCCCTACTTCCTCCAGCAATGTCTTCGTCGGTTAATCCATCGGCGTCCCCATCTGCTGCCATCATCCCTTCCAATCCGACTATCAACACCAATCTGCCATCTTATACCCTAAATCCTACCTCCCATCGCCCTATTCCTCCTCTTCCAAAGCATCCTTTTTCTTCTCCTGAAGCCTCATCCTCTCGGCCCTTACTGCTCCTACACTCTAACCCCATTCCAAGATTACCCGGGAGAAACCCCTCTCCTTCCCCCCTGCCAATCCAAACTCCGCTGCCCACCCTATATCATCAATCAACCCTTCTCCTCATCAACTGCAACCCCACACCTCTCCCCAAAACCATCGCCTTAATCCCTTCCATTACCATAAATTTATCCCCCCTATTAAACCAGGTATTGCTGTTATCCCTGATGAACTGATGGAAGATGAGAGCAATGAATGGAAATTCACACTCATCGAATGCTTTGCGGGACGCTATCCCAGATTCCAGACGGTCAGGGAAATTGTTGAAAAGTGGGAAGTTGAAGTTCGAGTATTCTCTCATGACAGTGGATGGATAATTTTCAAGCTTAATAGTGAAGAAGATCTTCAGAATGTCCTCCAGAATGGACCTTATGATGGAAATCTCAAATACCTCATGTTTAGACGGATGCCTAATGACTTTCAATTTGATGAAGCAAGTCTTTCCGTTGTTCCAGTTTGGATACGATTCCCCTCCTTTCCGCTCAAATATTGGGCAGCAGAAAGATTAAGCATCATTGCTTCAGCCATTGGAGAGCCCATTATGATGGATTTCTACACCACTAATCAAGAGCGGGTGTCGTTTGTCCGTGTCCTTGTGCATATCGATGCTTCAAAAGTTCTGCCGGATGAAAATTTGGGTCAATAGATTTGGTGGATTAAGCAGAAGGTGATTTACGAATTTTATCCCAAATTTTGCACCTCATGTTGCTCTCTTGGAAATCACGCACCTGACTACCGCCGTGGAGAAGATCAGCAGGAACCGGCAAAGGAAATAGACCCAGATGGACCATTTCATCTAGGTAATCATAAATGGAAAAGAAATAGAGGCCGCCGGCCCAATCCTTTTCAACCGAGGCTCAAACCCAACAAAATTTATAAACTCATCCACCCTCAGCCCGCCCCCAATATCCAAAAGCCCAATTCTCTTATCACTAAAAATAATACTGAGCACATTCTCACTCATACCCAGAACTGACCCAATCCCCCTGATAATAGGGCTGCTGCTTTTTTCTCATCTCCTTCTAATCCTAATTATCCAGCCTCCAAGCCCAATCCCTCTAAAACCATTCCCCAGCCCAAATTGACCAATCAGTTTGCCATATTGGAATCACTTACCACACCAGAGGACCTCTCACCTCATCTTCGTTCTGCATGTGACCACGTACAGGAAACCCCAACTACTGCTCAAGGCAAGCAGACATCGCCTAATAAAATCTGGACACAGTATATAATGGCGAATCTTCAGGTTCTATAGGCTAAAATTATAAACATAAGAGAGCAAAATCTTAGGGAAGCAAAGATATTCCTGATGATGAAGACGATAAGAACTTTCAAGACTATGGAGATTGGATTAGTAAGAATATGGCAGAGGAAGGAATCACCTCTTCCGAATACTCCTTATAAGTCTTCTTATATGGAATGTGCGTGGGTTGGGGCTCACACCAACTCGCAAGGCACTAAAAAAATTGGTGCAAGATCATAATGTTGCTATCATTGGTCTACTAGAAACAAAGTTGAAGTCCAGTACAATGAAAGATGTTGTAAGTAGGATCTTCCCCTCTTGGAATTGTACTCACAACTTCAATTGTTGTAATGGACATAGAATATTGGTTATTTGGGACACCTTGAGGGTTCAACTTCATAACTTTGTCATTATTGATCAAGCTATTATGGCCAATGTCCATTTCCTCACCACTGCTAAGGATTTTGCTCTCTCAATCATCTATGCTCAAAACCATTATGTGGCTAGGAGACCCTTGTGGGAACATCTAATCTCCCTCTTTCACTCAAACACACTACCATGGATCATTGGAGGAGACTTCAATTGTGTAAGATTTAAGGGTGAAAGAAACAATTCTTCTCAGAATACGGAGACTAGGGAAATGCACGAAACTTGCTCCATTTTGGGAGTGGGAGATACTTATTCTACATGTTGTTTCTATACTTGGTCGAATGGCACTTTGTGCTCAAAAATTGATAGAGTTATGACGTGCAAGATTTGGAGGAGTATGGGTTGGGATCTTCACACCATTTTTCTTCCATAGGGCACTCAATCCGATCATTGTCCTTCCATCACTTCCTTCCAAAATTTGAGCCTCCACTATATAAGACCCAGATTCTGTAATTTTTGGACTAACCATGATAACTTTATTGCTCTTGTTTCTTCTTATTGGCAGGTACATGTAGCAGGTACAAAGCAGTTCATCATATGCCAGAAGTTGAAAACTCTAAAAAACCACTGAAGGAGTTGCACAAACAGAACTATTACCACATTTCTGAAAGAGTAGCTAGAGGAAAATAACACCTGCATCATCTCCAGACTCTTTTTATGTCGAGCCTGAATAATCATGAGCTACACCTGAAGATTAGTGAGGAGCTAAGAATACAGAAGCATTTGGAGGATTGTGAGACTAACTTTCTTATGCAGGTTCTCAAACACAAGCACATTAAAAACCAGGACCGCGCTACAAAGTACTTCTACTCTCTTATTCGAAGCAATAGAGTGAGGAATGGTATTCATTCTCTTCACACTGATAGCGGACCCACTTTTTCGTACCAAGAACTGATTGATACTTTTCTCTCTTATTATCAATCAATACTTGGTGAAGAGGGTTTGACTTCTCAGTTAGTGGAGCAGAAGGTGTTGGATAGAGGACCAAAACTCTCTTTTGTGGATGCTGGTAATCTTGAAGCACCGGTAGATAAGGCAGAGATTAAGGAAGCATTGTGGTCAATCAACAAGAATAAATCCACTGGTCCATATGGCTACACCTCGGCTTTTTTCAAAGTACATGGAATGTGGTTGGTGGAGATGTGGTGGCAGCGGTGAAGGAATTCTTTCAGAAAGGGAAATTGCTTAAGCAGTTGAATGCTACATTTTTCTCTTTGATCCCCAAAAAGAACCATGAGCCGAGAGTACAAGATTTTAGACCCATTTCGTGTTGCAACACAGTGTACAAAATTATCTCTAAGATCTTGGCAGCTCGACTCAGAACGTGTCTTCCTTCTTTAATAAATCATTCTCAGTTTGGATTTATTAGAGGAAGGAAATTGAGAGATTATGTTATGCTTGCTGAGGAGATCTTAAGGGGATATGGACGGAGAGAAGGGACTATCTCCCCTAGGATGGCAGTCAAAGTAGACTTTTCCAAAGCTTATGACTTTATTAGCTGGAAGTATCTCTTTGAATTGCTTACGGGACTGGGTTTTCCCTCTACTTTTCGTACTTGGATTGATCAGTGTGTTACGACTACTTCCTACTCCTTACTCATCAATGGCAAACCGGATGGCTTTTTCAAAGGCAAGAGAGGTCTTCAACAAGGTGATCCGATCTCATCGCTACTCTTTGTTATTTGCATGGAATACCTTAGTAGATTGATGAGTAGAGCAGTATATTTGCATGAGTACATGTTCTATTCTAGAATCTGTAAATATGTAGATGTCTCACATCTGATCTTTGCGGTTGATCTTCTGATTGTGGGTTATGGAGATGTAGCTACTGCAAAGTGTATTGAAAGGATATTGAAAGGATTCTCTCAAGTCTCTGGGTAAACTGCAAATCCTCAAAAATCTAATCTTATTACCTCAGGAGTTTCGACTCGTGTCCGACATCGAATTGTTCAGATACTTCCTTTCAATACAGATACCATTCCTTTCAAATACTTGGGCATCCCTATTTATAGCAAGAGAATAGGAGTGGAGGTTTTTACACCCTTTCTGAATGACATTAACAATATGATACAAATGTGGTCTTCTAAACTGTTATCATTCACAGGTCGATTGGAACTTATCACTTCTGGGATAAATGGAATTCTATCTTTTTGGTGTGGCATTGTCAAAATTCCAATTGTAGTGGTCAAGAAGGTGGAGACCATTATTCGCAGGTTCCTATGGGGAAACAAGGTAAGCCTGGGGAGCTGGAATGATATCCTCCAACCTAAGAATGCAGGGGGGCTAGGGTTGAAGGACATTACCACATGGAATAAGGCTCTTTTAGCAGCATCACTATGGGATGTACACAGGGAAGCCTTATCTCTCTAGGTGAAATGGATCCACTCTGTTTACTTCTCATCTTTTCAGTGGACTGTGATCTCTCCCAGTAATAATTCCACATACTTATAGAGAGTTCTCATTGCCATTAAAAATGCCATAGAGAATGAATTAGAAGGAGATGAAGGAGTAATTGGTATTATGGAGAAGTGTTGTGACAATGGAATATTCAAAGCCAGCCGTATGTATGATTATTTGAGGAGGAGACACACATCGGACTCAAACTTTGTTTATAAGTAGATTTGACACAAATGGATAATGAGGAAGTTCAGTTTCAGACTATGGTTAGTGCATAAGGAAAGAGTGGCTACAAAGGACAAGATTTGGTGTACAGGAGAAGACAAACAATGTGGTTTTTGCTTCGACCAGGAGACTACATCGCATCTCTTCTTTCACTGTCCTTATACCACACACATTTGGAATGAAGTTAGAAGATGGATCAGATGGAGAAGAGGAAGGCTAACATCAGTCACAGATGCCTTCCGTAAGATAATACATGATACAAGAAGCAACACCAATGCAAGAAGACTTCTTTTCATCACCTTTGCTACCATGATCTACTACATTTGGATGGAAAGAAATGCTCTTCAGCATGGCACAAGGATGCTGTCCCCAAACCACATCAGAATCAAACTTCAGATAGCATCTTTGTATATGAACCCTTGATGTATTTTTATTATTCACCTTAAGCGCTGTGCTTAAGTAGGTTGGATAGATTGGTTAGATTTTATATTCGCATCGTATGTAAGTACTTGATGTAACCATTTTCAGTGAAATAACGTTTACCAATTTCACTAATGTCCAATTTAACACCTTTTTTATGAGAATTATTGTTATATATTAGGACAAATATCTTATATTCAATATATTTGAGAAAAATATGTGTTTGAGGTGTTTTATTGTGTTTTAGTTGGAAAAATGATCAAAAGTGCAAAGTTGGAGAAAATGTGCAACTTGTAAAAGAATGTTGAAAAACGCACGTCCAACTTTTGTAATTTTTATGTGTTTGTGTGGAGCTCAAAACTGGAAGTGTAATACATGGTTGGAAAGCTACAGAAGAGAGGATCGTTTTGGCGTAGGGAACACTTCAATCGGAGTCCAAACGAGAAAGTTATGATTAAAATGGTGACGTCGCGCAAGCTGTTTCTACTCAGCACAATTGCTCCACTTTGCATGACTTGTTACACCTTCAAATGTTGGATTTTTTGTGAGTAATTTATATGGATAGAAAGTCAAGGTAAAGAGGATCAACTCATATTTGGATTTTTAGGAACTCATATGTTGGATTTATAGGAACATATATTTCAAACATATGATACGTATACCTTTCACTTGTTAAAGCAACTATATACACATGTAGTGATATGAAACCTCTACTCCTGAGAGAATGGAAGCAACATAAAAGGCTGTAAGCAAACATTGGTCTAAAATTTAAGCATAATTTTTTTAGCATTCCAAAGTTTGTTTAATAAAGTGATACATACTTGAAATCTGAGGATAGATCATTTCCTTGCCAATCCATTTCCTTCCAATGATCTAATATTAAGCCATGGAACTCCTCTCTATATACATGGTGCATCAAACATTAGAAGACAATTCTTGTATTTAAAATGACATGTAAATAAAATAAATCTTACTAATTATAGGATCATTCACAACTTGAAGACTATAATATGTCCTTAATTCACCTCTTCAAAACCTTGGAAGAGCAAATAAAATTCCATTAAGAGGATACTATGAAGCTGCAATAAAATTCCAAAATAGTAAATAGACTAAAGATAAAGCATTATCAATAAATACAATTTAAAACTAAAGATCAAGCTTTATAAATAAATACTTATGAGGAGGTTTGCTCCACAGTTGTCCAGTTTCATAGAAACAACCAATCATGGATAAAATATTAAAGGGAATAGATTCTAATGGCCACAAATTCTTATTATCAAAACATCTAACATGTCACATGAATAATATTGAGATGGTGCTTGGTAAGGAGTAGACAAAACATTGTTCCTAAGTAAACTATCAATACTAAAATCAGATTAATTAACCTCCATGACCATCATAAACACCAAACTACGATGAGAAAGTATCCAAATCCGGAATTATAGCATACTATAGGAAGAGTAGTAACATGAAAAAGAAAAAGAAAAGATAAAAAATGCACATACAAGTGAAAGGAACCTTACCATGTGAAGTTTAATATTATTTATCTTGCTCTACAGTTCTAATTTTCTGTAAGAAAAAATTATTGGTCAAGAATGATTATACTTTCCAATTAAAACATGCAATACAATACTAAGCCTTACAAACCCAACACACATTTGATTCAAAATCAAAAATACTAAAATAATAAAATAATTAACTTAAAGCTCAAAGACAATAGTTTTGTATCCATTCAAAGTTTTTTTTTATCAAGAAGCTTGAGATTTGGTGCTCCCAACTTCTCTCTTTACGCATTAATTAATGTTATGTGCACTGTTTTTATCAATGCAATTTATTATACATTATTCAAGTTGAACTCGGACCCGTGCGCTGAAAACTTATACACTGTAAGTTGCACATGCATCAAAATATATTGAAATAAATGTATTTCAATATTTCAATACTTATAGGCTGATTCAATGTAATGTAATGGTCAACCCAAATTGACAGCATATTGTATCATTAATCTTCATTAACACGAAGCATAAATTCAAATGGCCACTTCTTTCTGAAAGCACAATAAAGAGAGAAGGATATACTTTATTTTAAATAATCAGATGTAATCAAGGGAATAAACCAATCACAATGTGTGTTGATTCAGATAATCAAGACGGCAGCATGGAGCACGACAGTAGGCGATCACGAAAATAAACCAATGCCATTGTCAGAGTTCATGCTTACAATAACAGAGTCATAGTACACACAGCAGAAGCCAAATTCAGCAAAAAGTAAAAATAAAAATCATTAACAACAAAATTGTTATCTTAGCTTCACTAACTGAACAATGATTGAGTGCCAAATAGCAAAACAAATAACTTAAGAGAACTTAGAAAATTAAGAAGTACTCAGATTGTTAAAATAAGTGCTAATGTTTTTATGCATTATATCCTGAAGCTGTAAGAATTGATTAACCACATTCATTTTTATCGGAAACACATCATATCATGACAACACAATGCAGAAAAACTCATATATATATATATATATATATATATATATATCAAAATCCACTCATTAATTATGAATTCATTAAATTAAACTACAATAGGGTGAGGCTTTTGGAATAGAGAGCGTGAAAAACTCACATTAGGGTGGTAGAGCCGGGACAGGTGGCAACGGCTACATCGGGGTTGACTACTGAAATCACACGGCGACTACAACAGTGATGGCTATGGAGGCGGCAGGGTTTGGTGAGAGCAGGGCTGCAGGAGAGAGAAGAGACGCAGTGAGATTAGTGTTTTCAATAATTTTGTTCAAGAAACTTTTCATTATTTCTAAGAGACTCTAAAGTTATTTTTAATTAGGTAGAGAGCACCGAATTTTTAAAAAAGAAATAATAAGGAAATTATCAAATAAATCAAAGGTGGAGATTAAATCTTTAACAATTAATGGTTAAGATTAATAATTAAAACTTCCCAAAATAGGTAAATTTAGTCAAAATTGGTCAAAATTAGCAAATTCATTTTGATTATATATATATATATATATATATATCCTTTCAAAATTTTATTACAATATAAATTATAGTTTTTTATCAAAAAAATTAAAGAAATTGATTAACACTTTATTATAATTATATAAGTAAATAGAACTAAACACGTTGAGATACATTGATTTTAAATAATTACTTTTAAATACAAAAATTAAAAATAAAGTTCCTAGTATAACCTTTAACCTACTAAAACCCTAATTCGCCTCCCGTTCTTTTCTTCAATCTTCTCCCACCGAGACATATTCCACCCCCACTTCTCCTTCCTCTTCCACCATATTTGGATATCACTCTCATACCCCCACACCTTCCTCCTCACCGCTCTTGCTGGCAACGACATCTACTGGATCAATACCGTCTATTACCTCATTTGTTGGTGTCGTTGAGCAGCTTGTTGTTCGCATCTCAGATCTACCACGTCACGCCACAATTTTTGTCGGAGTTCGTCGCAATTTGACCAGCCGTCACTCTTATCGGCAGATCTGCTCTTCGTTCAAATAGATCTACCACGCCACGCTACTTTTGGAGTTTGTCGCCGTCGTGACCAGCTGCTTCCGTAGAACAACCGCGTGCGCCGAATTAGAGTGTTCTAAATTGTTGGTGTTTTATACCGATGAGCGCTTCAAAAGATAAATTTTTGCCCTCTACTACTGTTTTTTAGGTTATTTTGATTTTTGACAAAAACACTGCCCTTGTTCTTGACTTGAATTGCTGATTCTGTTTAGTTTCCATTTATTTAAATTTGTTTATGTTGTTCTTGCTGAGGCTTGTGGTTGTGGTTGGGGTAGTGCAGATGATAACGAAACTATCATCATATCTTTATAAAAAGAAGTTTTGGTTTGGTTGGCACTGACAGTAAGATTATACACAAGCTTTTTATACAATTATTGACTCTTTTCTCTCATTGCCAACATAGTAAATGGGTTTAACATGCAAAAAGTTTTTAGTATTAAGTTTACAACTTTACATTATATAAAGTTTGGTCGGTTGACCACCTATTGTGCAGCTGCTAATTTATTGCTGTTGAGATTATTGATTATCCCCTCAATTGATTTCGTAACTTTGTAAACCGCTCATATATTTATAATTTGTAGAAATTGGATTTCCAAAAATTTTAATTGATATTTTAATTACTTCGTGCTGTAATTAAAATTCACATAAGAAAATATGCATTTAGTGCAGAAAAATGAACTAAAACCCATATGGAACCTATATGAAAAATCTGAATTTCGTGCAGAAAAATGAACTAAAACCCAGATGGAAATTCTGCATTTCGTGCAGAAAAATCAACTACACCACCAAAAAAATCTGTATTTCTTAACCAGAATCTGTATTTCGTGCAGAAGAATCTGCATTTTCGTGTGTAGTTTCATGCAGTTGTGGGATTTGGGTGAAAAATCAATTAATTGCGGGAATTGGGAGAGAAATCAACTTTGTGGAAAAATCTTCATTTCGTGCATTTAATCAAAATAATGGTAAATTTGTCAATCAATAATGAAATAATATAGTTAAGAGTAATGTTTTTAGGATTGTGTATCTAATAATTAATTTTAGATATGTAGTGTATCTAAGAGTAACTATCTCATAAAAATAAGAATTCAAATCTTCTATTATTTAGAGATTAGCTATAATAACCAATCAAAGGAGTAAGATGTTGAAAAAAATTAAATGTACAGAACGAAAATTATTATTAAAAAGTTAATAAGATGAAAAGCAAAACATATAAGATATATACAACTAAAACATAGATTTCAAATAAATTTGTTTTATGGTGGAAAGTAAACTAAGTTTGTTTTACATAAGATAAAAATTGAGCATCCAAGGTAAATATTAATTAATAAAAATGATTATAACTTTGAGTTTAAATAGAAACACAAGAACTTCAATAAAATGTAAACAATGTTTATCGATCATATGAGTGCTTATTTTTAAAAAGAAAATTTTAAATAAGAGCTCCTTTTTATTTTAATTTCAAATCATTCTTTTTCTTCCTATTTGATGTGGTTCTTGCTTTGATATTTATTATTAATGCTTATTAAAAAGACTCATGATTTATTTATTTTAAATAAGATTAAATTATAGAGACTTAAATAAAGAGATTTTCCGTATAAGATGTAATCGCAACATTTAATATTATGGGATTATTACTCGTAGGTATGCGTATGTATAGCCTAATTACTAATAAATACATTGATTTATTATAATTACTGATGAATACATAAAAGCTTTTTTTTCCCAACATATTACCCTTATTTACAACGATTAATATTCAATATTTGCATTTAACAATAGTTTCATTGAACACTAATGTGTACTAAATCAGATAAAAATAATGGATGAGAGATTTAAGGATAATTATAACAACTCTCTCTTCAATTTAGTCTTGTATTTTCTGTTTCTCCCTCAAAGATGCATACTAATGTACATTAGTAAGATTCTTTAATTTAATCGTGTATTTTCTGTTTCTCTCTCAAGAATGTAGCGTATTTTATGTTTCTCTCTTAAGAATGCACATTAATGTACATTAGTAGGGTTCTTCAATTTTAATCGCGTATTTTCTATTTCTCTCTCAAGATTGCAATGTATTTTCTGTTTCTCTCTCAATAATGCACACTAACATAAATTAGTAGGATTCTTTAATTTAATCGCATATTTTTTGTTTCTCTCTATATTTTCTGTTTCTCTCTAAAAAATGCAGTATATTTTTTGTTTCTCTCTGAAGAATGCACACTAATGTACATTAGTAGAGTTTTTCAATTTAATCGCGTATTTTCTATTTCTCTCTGAAGAATGCAACTATTTTCTTTTCTCTCTTAAGAATGCACACTAATGTACATTAGTAGGGTTCTTCAATTTAATCACATATTTTATGTTTTTCTTTCAAGAATGCACACTAACATACATTCATTTAAATATTATATTTAATCGCGTATTTTTATTTCTATCTTAACAATGCATACTAATGTACGGATGGATATTGGTATTATGGGTAAAAAAAATAATTTTGTATTTATAAGTAATTTTCTGAAGCGAATTTATCATTTAGTAATACTTAAATACGTTATTTACGTACTAATTACTAACTCTAATATTATTAACGTCTCTCTATTACTTCAAGAATGTTGCACTGTGCACTCATAGTTTAGACTCTCTCTTACTGTTCACGAATCTTCTACATAGCACATAAAGCTGAGAATAATTAATAGATTATGTTTTGAGGTACTTTATTGAAGTTTAAAGGATATTGCTTTAGGAGTTTACACACCATAGTTGGGAATTAAAATTTTTTGGGGTAGCATTCTAAAAGAATACTTCTAAAAAATTTTTAATGTTTTTATGAAAGCTTATAGAAAGAAAATTATATTTACAAACATTAATAAACATATATATGGAACATTATTATATTTTATGTCTCACAAAAAAATTGAGATTATGGAAGGATTGTCAATTGGTGTGAATACGATTAATGAATTTAGAGAGTTCTCTGATTGGATTTAAAGTAAATAGATTGTAAACTGAAGATGATAACTACGATGAGAGTATTATTGAAATTTAAGAAAATAATTTAGTTATGAAAACTAGTGATCCAATTAGAGCTATTGTTACAATTTTCTATTGGAATATCAAACTTGATTTTAAAAAAAAATTGAATATTTTGAAGAGAAAGTTATAAGTACGTATAACACACAAAGCAATAGGAAAGATTAATGACTATATTTTGTTGTTGATCCCTAATAAAGAGATATGAGTATTCAAGTTCTAATAATATTTATATGTTTAAGGGAAAAGTCTAGCATATACAAGCAATTCTATTATGTTGATTTTTTAAAATATAATCAGGTATTTTAAACATTCGAAACTTATATTCAAATTAAATATTGGTGTTTTGCTCATATTTATTAGAAATATAGACTAAAAGATAGAGTTATGTAATGAAATGACATTAGTCATGACACAATTGATAAATATTTAAATGATACGCATGTGCTTTTATTAAAAATAAATTAATATATAATCATTTTGGACATGTATTTTGATTTTTAAATAGTTATCAAGAAGTTATATTAAATAATATAAAATCAATTTAATTCGATATATACTTTTTTTACCTTATTATTATATTAGTAAATTATCTCATCTATACTAATATAAAAGCAAAATGTTTCTCCTAATTTTGACCAATTTTGACCCATCTAATTTTAATCCAGGCCATTAATTTATCATAAACTGATCTAAACTGTTGATTATTCTTTGACATTTATTCGGTGCAATTTCTGTAATATATACAAAATTTTAGGACCTCTTTACAATTAATTAACAAAACTAATTTTAAAACCTAATTTCATTATCAATTCTGCTCCTCCCGCACCGAGATCCCATCCACATCTAAGCCACCGTCAACACTATCATATCTGATTTCGTCCTTGCTTCCGCCGCCGCTTATGTCTCCATATGCATCTCCGAAGTGCCCTCGCCTACTCTGACCATGCTGTAAACTACATTTAGATCCTCTTCTTTTTTTTTCCACGAATTATACTGTGGTTGTTTGTCAATTTGATGTATTCAATACACGATAACACCACTTGGTTCTAATGTTTATTCTTTTTGTTGATTTTATTCTTGAATGCTGTTCCTTCTGCGCGTGGTCTTCTTCATGAATAACAATCGTGGTAAATCTAATTTAATTTATGTAGTTTTTATTTTAAAGAGATATTGGTAGGTTTCTAATTTGTTCTTTTACGTTCATGAAAACAGTATGCATGTTGACTTTGGTAAATATCTCCGGAATATCAAAACTCAATGATCCTGAGGTTTCTCGAGGTTAGTGCTATTGATTTTTAATCCTTAAATCTATATGTTTATTAGTCTCTCGAATGTCTGATTTTCGTGCGGCGACTCTATTAATTTCATGGACTAACTGTTTCTTAGAAATTTTGAATTTATATCCCACTTCATGTGTGATTGTGGTTATTACAGAAATTGAAAGATAAAAATAAAATTTAAGAAATCAATATTGAATTTTTTAAAGGAGAGTAATGATTCTGTTTCTAATTTTTAGGTGCTAATTTTTTTTTTATGTCATACTGTGTTATTTGATATTGTATCTGTACGAATAGTTAGAGTAAATTAAAGTATATGGAAACAAATAATTGATTTAGTTCAAATGCAATTAATGTCTATCTAACAAATTATGTCTGTCTACTAAAACAGTTGCAATTATAGGAAATTAATTGTTCTTTATTGGGACTCTGCAATGGTGAGAGAACTAATGGTTTGTTAGCCAACATAAAAAAAATGGTTATTTTTTTACATTCTTATTTATATGGTTATTTTGTCCCATCTTATCCATTTGCTGTTATTTTTCATTTTCTTATGGGGTATAAATTAGTCACAATTTTGTTTGTGAATGTGTTGGATGCATTATTTGGTTATTGATTGGGAATTAATAATTTTTGTAAGCTAACTTTTTTTTTCTGTACAAATTTATGATTAAATTAATGCTAGAAAAACAAAGTAAAACTACTTTTTCATTTTAATGTGTTTTTCATTTTACCCACTTGGAATAAGTATTTTTCAAAGATGTGATGTAGGAAACTGTTGCACAGAATCCACACATCCAAAATACTTAGAATTGATCACACCATGTTTGTTAACAATAATAAGAATCTCATATTTTTATTAAATTTTAAAAAAATATTTATATTTAAGAAATTTTTAGAACAGATTAGTGTTTTTCTGAGAATTGATCACTGCAAATTTGTGTCATATTGATTACATTATATAAAAGCAATCTGAGTATTTTTTTATGGTGGTGGTGGTGGTGGTTTCAACTTTTTTGAAGTTTTGAACTTACTATTGAGTTTATCCAGTTTAAAGTAATTTCAATAGTTGTATTTGGGGCTCCTACTTGATTGATATATTCTTTTTAAAATTGTTTATTTTTACCAATGATGATAACAACATCCTAAAGATTGTTTATTTTGGGTTTGCAAGGTAAAACTACAATCTTTTAAAGAAGGGTTTTGAGCTCATGAGCCTCATCCTTTTCTTTTTGTTCGGTGCCTTTATGCTTGCTCACTAATATACATCCACTTTATCATGACCCAAATCTACTTTGACATTTAATAGTAACGCGTGTTTCAGGTTGGTTTTGAAGGTGAATTACTAGAACTTGAGAATTTGTCTCTTGCAAAATGTCCATTTCCTTAAATCGTCTTCTCAGATCACCTCCAAACGTCTCGGTGATCGACATTCACTTTCTTATATCCTTCGTTTCCCGATTTCTATTTACTTTCTTCCCCCATATGCTGCTTAAATGTAAACAATTTTTTTCTCTTGGAATTGAATAGGACTAAATTGCACGGAGGATTTGCTTATTTGCAAACCTTCATCATGTTCATTTTCATAATTTTATACTTGATTATTTGTCACTCATTCAGATTTTAATTTTTTTTCATATATCGTGCTGTCTAATACCATCCCGTCGAATCACTCATGGAAGGTTCAATTTGCTTAAAAACTGACGCTTCTATTTATTTAATTTTTTTATCTAATTGTTTTCCATCTCATATGTTCACATTAATATTACTGATTTTTCATATTTTAGGAAATAATATTTATCAAGAATTTCTTGATAAATATTATTTAGTAGATACATATTTCTTTGCAATGGTAGCGGAGAAGTTACGTGATTTAAGTTAGCCGATGGATGTCCATATTATCGACGCTACTATCGGTACTTTATGTTTACCTAGATCCGCTAAGGGGGATATTCCAGAAATTATAGTGGAGTATCTAGAGCATGGTGCTATGAAGTGCATTGCCTATCTCTGGGGAACCATCCTTGCTTGTATAATCATGTTGCCATTCATTTAATTTAAGTTTACTAGATTTATATCTTTCAGTTCAATTATTATTAATTTACTAAATGTAATTTTGAATTTTTTTGTCAGTGAGCTTATTAGTTTATTGTTAATTTTTGTTTTGATTTGGGACTGTTAGCCCGTATGTGCTTGGATTTAGATGAACTATTGGCCTCCTAACTTATTATATAGACTATGAGCCACTGTTTAAACACTTGAGTGTGCAATGTAGCTGTTCGTAATTCTAGTTTTAATAGTGAAGATTCTAAATAGTGAAGATGCTGATTCTCGAACCGTCTTCATTAGCAATATAATTTTTTGAATCTGGACCAAGAACTTTCTTTTGGTTTATTGCTACTATTTTGTCTATGCTTTTTCTTCCTCTTTTTTGTTTGGTTATTTATTTATTTCTTCCATGGGTTAGGTTCATTGTGCTCATACTAAAGATATCCTTTTGAGACATTTCAACAAGTTCGGTGAAATCCTCAAAGTTAGTTATTATTTTAACTGATCCATCTACTGAGCTACCTAAAGGGTAATTGCTTCCCCATGAACCATCAAAAAGGACACTTACTCTTACATATTGTGAATCTTGCCTTGACCAGGTATCTCAAATGTCCTTTTTCGTACTCTTTAAAGAGATCCTAATTTTTAATATTTGTAGATTGTAACAAAGAAAAATTGTTCATATTTGGAATTGATTATTAAATATTATATTTTCATCTTCTATTGAAGGTCATTGGCATGGTATTGAGAGGTATTTTTTCATTTTGCAAGAAAGAAATTGATTACTTATACGAGGGTGGAGCTGCTGCATTTTTCTTGATGGTATGAGCTCCCTATCTCCTATTTTTCTTTTCCTAATATCACATCTAATGTTATGCTTACATTGTCTTATTTGAATTAGAAAAAAATGTGACTTTAATTAAAGAGCATCGCAGATGGGTGTTGGATACATAAAAGAAATTATTTTCTATACAATAATAATTATTCTTTATAAGAGGAGTATCTTTATTTTTTGAATTCTATATCCAATATTAATTATAATTGAATTTAGAATAATGAATTTTTGGTTGTTTTCAAATTACGTAGAATTTGGCATGTCCCCTTCTACCCATTTGTTTTATTCACGGTAATTAAGAGTCACTGTCGGTCTTATCAACTAATCCTTCCATGGGAGTATGCATCAGAAAACTCTCTTTAAAGACTGCCAAGGGGTTTATTCTATACAATAATAATTATTCTTTATAAGAGGAGTATCTTTATTTTTGAATTCTATATCCAACATTAATTATAATTGAATTTAGAATAATTAATTTTTGGTTGTTTTCAAATTACGTAGAATTTTGGCATGTTCCCTTCTGCCCATTTGTTTTATTCACGATAATTAAGAGTCACTGTCGGTCTTATCAACTAATCCTTCCATGGGAGTGTGCATTAGAAAACTCTCTTTAAAGACTGCCAACCTTGCTTGACAGACCTTTTTGAACATTTAGGTTGGGACTTCAGCATTAATGTAATGTAACAAATTATCAGGTGGGAAGAAATGAATAATCAACACTAATTATATTACTTATAAAGTTGATTTTGGTGAAAATTTCAAACTACATTTACTGAAATTTCACGGGAGAAAACTCCAGGTGGCCGACTAATCTCATCACCCGCACTTCAATATATGTATTCCTCAGTAGGACATAAATTTACAAGATTCAACATAATGTATGGCATGCTGAATACTTTGAAATATATTTGCAAGGATTCCATCCTTTCTAAGTCATGGTGTTATAGATTGGAAGATATTGATGCTTTATCAATGTGATATAATACACAGTGATGACATACATCCTATGCTTTTAACTATCATCTATACTTTTCTGTCCCATTAGTTTTTGTTAACTTTTACTTTCCTGTCAAATCTTGCAGAATTGGTTTTGCCCCCATTATTTCTGTTTGAAGCATTATAATTTTAATTTTTATCTTTTTTTTTTGTGAATTTAAATATGGATTTGACATACATTTGTTGTGTAGTTTTATGGGAGAATAGAGTGATTAAAGTATAATTGTTGATGAGCTGCTTTCACAACCTTTATAGTGCAAGTACCTATGTTAGTCTTTCCTTAATTTATTATTGCCTCTATTTTAATTAATTCATATCTAATTTCTAGCATATCATGATTACAAAGGCATTGATTTTTAGAAGGAATTTTGCAACAATCTTGATTTTGTGACTACCTGTTATCTTAAATCTTTGTTAATTTTTTTATTTGAGATTATTGAATTGAATCTCATGTTTGGGATGCAAATGGACTAAGGGAAAGTAATAACATGTGTTAGTTTTTTTTTTTTTTGAATATGAAATAAAGAGGTGGTGATTGAGGTGTAAAACATGCTTTAACCATGTAAAAACATAAAAATTCCCGTCACTTTAACTGAACACAGCTATGTGATTAAGGAAAAGGTAACCTCATATCTACCTTTAGCTTTGTATGTTTATATATTATTCTTATATTATTTTAGTTAGTAAGTTATCAACTGTTTTTTCATTCTTATGCTGATTAAAATATTTATTTTGTTCTAAGCAGTATGACTAGATATCGTTTAAGCAGTAAGTTATTGTAAGTTGTTAGGATGCAAATGCAAATGTGTGCTTTTACTTCTTTGTTTAATTAATTTTTTTTTTGTAAATTGTTCTTATGTTTAGGCTCATAATTCTCTAACACCACTTTTTTTTTTTTTTTGCACAGAAAACAGTTATAAGAGGCATTACATGATGTAAGTTTAGATGTCTTAGAAAGAGAAACATTTCTTGAGTCAGGAGGTATTATTTTTAGCTTTTAATTATATGTTTATTTTTTTGTGAGTTTTTCTGTTATTATAAATGATTTTTTATTTCGAAATTATGTGACAACTTGCATGGGGTTGCATATATTGACGGGGATTATTAGAATAGCTGTTTTTGGTTACTTAATCCACTACTTAGATCTCCAATCATTTTCACAAAGAGGAACCCTTCGTCCATTACTTTTTCACATAAAAAAAATTCCACAGATTTTCTTTTCTCTTTTTTTTTTAATCTTTCAGCAAACCTAAATTCTAAGATCTATTAATTGTGTCAGTGTATGAGCTTTCAATGGTTTGATCTAATAAATTTTTTTTGTGCATAATGTTTCAATCTTTGGTAACTTAGTAAATCGCGTGAGTGGGTGTAGGAGTGGTAATTTTATTGCATTATCAAAGGGGCTTTTGTACTTATACCGAATGAAATGTGGATCTTTTAGTAGATGTATATTCCTGCATTTATCATTCATTGATGGAAATTGAACTCTAAAAGTGTAAATTATTTATTAGCTCCCACTATGTACCAAATTATGCAAACTGTGGATATGATTCTACCAATCAAATCCAATTTGTTATTACTCAGTTAGTGAATAAGCAATCAATCCAAGATTTTCTGAAACTTTAAAGCAGATAAGTAAAGATGTGAGAACTATGTCAAGTAAGATAGACTATCTATTATTAGGTTATTCGGGGGGTTTTGAAAATTAATATATTGATCTATAAAATCATGGAAATGCTATTCCACATGAACTGCTCCTTCTATACTAAATTTAACTTAATGTTTATTGTTTTCTAAATATAATCTTTAGAGTAGCAGCAATATAATTTCTTTTTCTACCAAACAATTTTGGATCATTCTCTTACACTTTTGGATTTTACTTTAAATTTCTTTTAATTTAATTTTTTGTTACATTTGGAGTTTGGTATATTTTAATGTTTTATAGCTTTCATTGGCAAGAGTTGAAGGTACTTCTGGAATTGTATAAATTTGATTAGTATGTATATTTTAGCTTAATCTTAATTGTTATACATATATGTTATATGTGTTCTTGCAAGTGTTACATTCTACGCTTCTCTGAAATACAATGTTTGTTTGCGACAGATATTAATCATCTTTTATTCTTAATTCCCTATAGATTTTCATTTTTTAGATAATCTCCCAAAATTTCCGTCTAATCAGGTGCATTTGAAGAGAGGCCTTTTAAAGTCCACCCTTGGACTTACTTGGATGGGAATGTTGGTAATCTTCTTATCGTAAGACGGCATTTCCAACTGCTTATCGGGTCTTCTAATGTTCATCACTATGAAAATACAGGTCATTATCATATTGTTTGTAAAGTAGTTAAAATATTGGAAACAATCTGTTGACAACATAGAGTTATACTTTTGTTGAGTCAAAGCACTCTTATTAATGTTTATAGAGCCAATAACTACTGTTATTAAATGAATTTTTAATTTGTTACTTATTAAATAATCTAAATTTCTAGCTTTTCTTAAATTGAATATGAACAACTGCTACCTTACTTATCATTGCCTAAAGTTATGGATGGACCCTTCACTTTTGCAACCAAGTTATTTAGGTCAACATGTGAACCAGATAGTTAAGCTCCAGTTAGAAGCTACTCCTTCCTAATGGTATGGATTATGCATATTTTTAAGATGGGAGAAGATTTGATTTATGCATCTTTTTTTTTTGTCGCTAATAAAATATTTATTAAAAAAGAGAATACTTGATTGAAATATTTATTTTAGTCTATTTTTAGGAGTTTGTTCAGCATGATTTTATCCATGAAAATATCTAAATTTCATACGCATAATTAGGTTACAACGAGTACCTGCGGGTATTGATAAACGGTATGGGACTGGTATAGGTATTATAATAATTTTTTTAGCGGGATGGGTATCAGTATTTAATAGTTAACCAAATATGGGTACAGATACCCAAAATAAGCAGGTATCCTACCGGTTGTTATTCATAGATATGGGCGGTGAAAATTTAATGGATACGGGTTACGTGTTTTTAAATCATACATGCATCAAGATTTAAGTTTATTTTTTTAAGTAAATTAAACGATATAATATTTTAATGAGTGGTGAGTTAAGAGATATAAATTTAATAATTAGTATGTATTAGTGTTGTGTGTGGTGCATGTAGAGTAATTAATTGTTTTGTATAAGTTTCACTTTAATAAAGGAAAGTTTAAGTTTATACATGTCTTCACAGTAAAATATTACTCCCTATGTCCCGGCGTAAGAGGGTCATTTGCTTTTTGGCACGTGGATTAAGGAGTATTATTATTTAATGTGTAGTGAGTAGTTATATTAGTGGGAGTGTGGGTCCCATATTTTAATTGTTAAAGGGAGGTGTGTGAGTCTCATGTGTGTAAAAAGAAAATGAGACTATTTGGGTGGAACGACCAAAATAGAAAAATGACCCTCTTAGCGTGGGACGAAGGGAGTTATTTCTTAATTCCCATGTAAAAAACAAACGTAAATATTATTGCAAGACTGATGAAGTTTAAAATAAAATTTGTATGGTTAATATAAAAAATATCAACTTAAACATAAAAATAAACAATTGCCTTATAATTCTTTTCCGTGCAACTCACGGGCCGGTAAAAGCTAAAAGAAAATACATGTGATGCACGAGTGTTGAATAAAATCAATATCAAAAGTGTTCGCCTACTTTAAATACTAGATGATTAATGATAAATCATCAAAGATTTTTTTTTAATTGTGATAAGTTGAAAAATGCCACTCAAGTGACTCAACACGCATCCTTTTTGAAAAAATTGTTGTTTTTTAAACTTTAACCATTATTCATTGTATAATTATTATATAGTCGTACATAGAATCGTGTATAGCGGTACACATATTTTAATAAATTAAACATGTGCATAGTCGCACATAAAATGACGTATAGAAAAAGTAATGATTTCTACTATTAAATTTCATTTTACAATAGTAAATTTGAATTAAAAAAGTGATAATTTTTGTTTATTATATGTAAGTTGATATTTAAATTACAAATGTAGTTTGTTCAATTTAATAGGTACAACATGTTTATTATTAATTATTAACCTTATGAAAGAAATATGTTTGAAATTTATAGAATTTTGTAAACATGAAGTGTCATAATCTTTATAATTAGGAATGAAAACGAGACAGACTCGAATCTAATGGAATGAGTACGGGTAGTTTTAAATGAATTTGTGACGGGTACGGGTAATTAAATAAAATCTCATTAGGATTTTGACGGGTGCGAGTAGTGCCTCAAATCTCAATGCCTACGGATACTCATTTTATATATATATAATCTATATATTATGAGATATTTTGTATATTTTATTAATAGTTACAAGTTTTATTTAATCATATTTATTAAATATTGATTTATAATAATAGAATTTATGTTATATTTATTATATATTTAATTAATAATAGTATAATTTTTAACAAAATTTTAATTTAAACAAAAAAAAAATATAAACATAGATAAAATAAATGATTATTAAATGGGTACGGGTAACCCGCAGATATTGATAAATGAATATGAGACGTGTATGAGTATCATTAGGGGTGGGTAATATCGGTATACCGAAAATACCGATACCGTACCGAAAATTTCGGTATGAAAAAATTCATACCGATACCGATACCGAAATTTCGGTATACCGAAAAATCGGTATACCGAAATTTCGGTAAATTAAATCGGATACCGACACCGTACCGAAATTTACATCATACCGATTTTTCGATAAATACCAATTAATACCGAAATGTTGACATACCGTTTCATACCGAAAATTCAACATACAGAAAAATACCGATTTATCGAAACCATACCGAAAAATAATATTTAATTTTAATCAAAATAATAAAATTAATATAAAAATATTTCAAAATAATTAAATTTTCTAATCTCAAACATTCTACTTTGACACTTATGTTCCTTTTAATTTATTCATAATTATATATTAAATAACAAATTTTTTATTATTATATTTTTACACTCCTATATTTTAATTTAGAAGTGTATTATATTTTTATTTATTTTTATTAGAGCTTATTTTAAATTTTAAAAAATATATATGAATAAATGTGATACATAATAAAATAAAAATAATTTAAATATATTAATAATATAATATATACTTAAATATAGTATTATGTATAATTAAATTTTTAAAAAATAAATATAAAATTTTCGGTATATCGGTATCGGTATACCGATATCGAAATACCAAAAATAATTTCGGTATACCGATATACCGAAAATTTAATATCCAATACCGATACCGTACCGAAATTATCGGTACGGCAACCATACCGTACCAAAAATTTCGGTATGTTGAAACTTCAACATTTTTTGGTATTTTTCGATACGGCGAATGCGGTATACCGAGTTTTCGATATTTTTCCCCACCCTAGGTATCATAGTAATTGGCAAATATTTTCGAATATCTCAAGTTCTTTTCCATACTCTTATCAAAAATTGCTAAATAGAAACGAGAATAAACCATACGAACATTCTATACGATGTTCATTACATTCCTTATAATAGATTATTTTGTTTAATTTGTGTTTAATCTGCATCATGATTGTTTTTCTAAAGAATTACCAAATGTTTCATGTCACTGGCATTAAAATACATAGCATATTTAATGTCTGTCAAATACAGTTATTTTAATTAGAATTATTCTAAATGAATCCTTTTGTCCATTGTCATTTGCAAATAAAATGCTATTTATCTTAATAATTGATAATCTGAAAATTCGACATATAAATATTGAATTGTGGAGACAAGTGTATGAACCAATCCTTGCTTTTTATTTTTTTCATCATTTATGTTGATGCTTTCCATGACCGATGTTATGCTGCAACGAATCTAAAATTGCAAAACTCTCATAATTAATACTAAAAAGACAAAATCAATCTTTCTAGTATTTAATTGTAACGAAAAAAAGAAACCAACAAGAAAGAATATAAGTCGTAAAACGAAACGTACTTTAAATGGTTCTAAAAAGGTTATAAAACACAAAAAAGGGTATATGTATGACCGTGTACAAAAAAAATACTCCTCGCATTCCAAAATTTTTTTATTAATTTTATAAGAAAAAGAAAATTATACATATAAAAATATTTCAGAAATTTCCTGTTCGCGCAATGCGCGGCCGGGTAAATGCTAGTTTAAAATAAAAATCATGTGCACTACTAGATAATGAATGATACGTACTTAAATGGAATAAATATTTTTACCTTCATTCACATCATCAATTTTTAAGCTCTTTATTGAGTTATTTAAGTTATTGAAATAAATAAATTAGATAATTAATGGGTCAAACAAATTAATTAGATGTGGCAATATAAGGAATGATGGGACATATAAACTTATAATAACGCACGGCCCTATACTAGTTAATGAATGATACGCACTTAAATGGAATAAATATTTTTACCTTCAATCACATCATCAATTTTTAAGTTCTTTAATTGAGTTATTTAAGTTATTGAAATAAATAAATTGGATAATTAATGGGTCAAACAAATTAATTAGATATGGCAATATAAGTTGGAATGATGGGACATATGAACTCATAATAACGTTAAAATAAAAAGCACAAATATAATTTTTAACTTTAATTAAACTTTCGGTCCAACTCAGTTTAAAGTTTTCATTTGAAAGTATAAAGAAAAATATAATTTAAAATAACTCGTTTGTCGAGATTCGAATCTAAAATCTCCTTAGAATCAAATAACCAATTAAATGTTGTCACCTCACAAATTAAGAGAAATCATAAATGTCAAACACACCTAAACTTGACACCTCACATATTTTTATTCTATTTTAAGAAACTTATTTTTACTTATTAAAAATAATAAAAAAATATGAATTACAAAATAATAAATCTCTCAAATCAATAATAAAATACCATCTCAATTTTTTTTTAAATGTCATAAATATCCAATAAGTCTAAAGTTGCCACATCACATTTTCAAAATCTAAATTTGAATTTTTTTAATATATAAGAAGATTTTATTTTATTTATTTATTATTATTATTTTATTTTTTTTAACATGTCTTTTTTGAATATAATAAAAATTTGGTAACATTAAAAAAAAAATATAAATATAAATAAATAAATAAAATAAAATACGAATCTAAATTTTTGGGATCAATAATGCAGCGGTATGTGACTAAATATGCAAGGGTAAAGTCTTATGAGTCCAAGTCTGCAAAGAAATAATCGTTTGTGATTAAAAGAGAAAATATCTAATCTAAAGACATCTATTTTGCAGTTTTCTTATGCTGACTTTGAGTGTCTCCCTGCTCTTCTTGATGACATGTCATGCTAGGAGTGTTTTGAGTTCTTTCCATTTTATGAATCTTTTTAATCGAAGTTTTCTATATGTTCTCATATCTACACGAGTTTCTCTCTCTACTTCTCAATTAAAAGTTTCACCACTAATCGACTGAACCATTTAGATTTTTCTGCAAATAGATCGAGATTCATGTTTAAACATTGTTTTATGTATTATTTAATTTGGTTAACAATGTGATTCATGTTTAAACATTATTTTATGTATGTTTTTCTCTTTCTACCTCAAAAGACATTTTTTTGGGTGCATAAAATGGAAGTATGATTTAAAATTTTGTAGTTGCATGATATTGATAAAGTAGTCGTGTGAAGCTGTTGAAGATTTGAAGTTGTTGAAGATTTGAAGTTGGATTCATTAGTTATGGGTAGCCAGGGATTTACCCATTACCACCATCAAAAGGTTTGAATTTGGGCTAATTTTCTTTTTTACTTGTTCAAATATACGTCTTTAATTTCTTTCCATTAATTATATTTATAATTTTATTATCACAATTATTGTTTCATAAAAAGATATTTTACATATATATGACGATAATATTTTTCAGTAGGCATCTTCATCGTCATTCTATGATACTTTTTATGGGAGGAAAAATGAAGTTACATCTGCCAAGCTTGCCCTATCGTAGAACACGCCAATTAAAGTTCATGGAAACGATGATCCCGGTTGAAGAAAAATTCCAAAACATAAAAAAATTTCAAACATATCATAGTGAAAATTGAGAAGGATGAGTGAAAAGAAAAAATCTTATATATTTTAGATATGAATTGTTTATGTTTTCGTGGCTCAAAATTAATACATTAATTGTTTTAGTGCACATATATTATGTTTTTTAGAATTTATTTTGCTCATGAATGGTTATATATTGTTATTTGCTAACAATTCTTATTAGATAGTTAATTTTATATTATTTATTGATTTTAATTTAGAAAGAATTATTAGTATATATTTCATCTTATATTATTACGGTTTGAAGATATCGTGTAAATCTATAAATATTATATTATGAAAAAGTGTATCTCTGTAGTTGTGCGCATTAATTATATAATTATTTTCGCATGAATTATGGATAATATTAAGAGTTTATGCTTCTTCCATTGAAGGATCGTAAAAATCTCAAAATTATTATATTTATCTGCACATTCTTTCTCTTATTAAATTTAATAGATAATATTAAGACTTTATGCTTTTTCCATCAACAGATCGTAAAAACTCTAAAGATTATTATATATTTATATTTTATGTGCTTATTTATTTGCAGATTTTTTCTCTTATTTAATTTAATTCATTGATGATTAATTTTTCAAAAATTCCCTAAAAAAAGGCTCACAATAATTGCATCAATATTCTTCTAAAAATTTTACACCACAAAATAATCTTATTTTCCAATCGTGATAAATAAACACTATCCAAATAAAAAATCAATTCTAAATTTATCATACTAAAAATTTAGATTAAAAATTGGTAAACAGCTACAAACCAATATGTTTTTATTTTACGGAATGATTATATTTGATTACTAATGACTATATTCAATTATTAATTAATATATATGTATAATTCATAAAATTTGTTATGAAATTAAATTCTTGATTATCAAATAAAATAAATAAGTTTAGACGTAAATCATTTTAATTAGTCAACATTAATGTTTGTCTGTGGTATGAAAAATTAGTCAACATTAATTTTAACCCGTGATTTCAGTACTTTTATATTATTGGAAAGTAACAGATTAATTGAGATTGGGAAAACACAATATAGCAAGTTCAATTTGCATTTAATTAAAATTATTCAACATTAATTAATATTCAATATCCTTTATTTACTCTTAATTGGCGTAAGTTATGGAATATGAAAGATATATAATTGTCATTAATATTATTTTTTTTATTTATGGTCGTGACTTATTAGCGCATAATTATTAATATAGTTTTTCAATAATTTTTAAAAGGAATTTTATCAGCTTGAAAAATGGGTAAACTATCAATTCGGGGCTTGAATTATGTTTTCTATCGATTAAGAGCCTGAATTGTGTAAAACTTTCAATTCGGGGCATGAACTTAGGCTTCAAATTGATAAAATAGGAGGTAATTTTTGACAAATTCAATGTTTTCTATCGATTAGTGTAAAACTATCAAGTCAGGACCTGAACTTAGACCATAAATTGATAAAATAGGAGTTAATATTTGATAAATTTGGATTGATAATTTTAAATATTTCATGCCTTGAATTGATAGAAAAAATAATTCAGGCCCCAAATTGATAGTTTACCCATAATTCGGGCCTTGAATTGATAAAAAAAATAATTCGAGTCCCGAATTGATAGTTTACCCATAATTCAGGCCTTAAATTGATAAAACTCATTTTTTAAAAATATCTATTTATATCTACAATTAATAATGGATAGCACGATATGATTCAATATGATTTTATATTATTTTTTATATCTTTACTTTAATACTACAATTATATATATATATATATATATATATATATATATATATATATATATATATATATATTCCTTTCCTATTCATAGTGTAAATGTAAAAATGTATAATGGAGAGAAACTAACATGCATGAATAGGATTGACTTATTGAATAAAAAAAAGTGAACAATTCAACGGTGTAATTATTTTAGATTAATTGATTGCATATTATACATTTATCTTTGTATTTCTTATTATATCATTAATACATAAAGTTATTTTGATTTTTCTTAACTAAACTCATTTTTTCCTTCAAGAATCAATATTTCATCACATACATGCTTTTTATTCAACTCCCGTAATATTATTTATTATTTAAAAATGTCATGAATTTATCAACTTTTTTATTATATAAATATTTGAACTAAAAACTACAATATCTAAATTTATATAATAATTCAAATGATTCAATAATTACTTTATCTTAAACGCAATTAGTGTTTTAGTTTTTAGAATATATATACTCTCTAGCTTACTAAAATTAAAACAACATAAAAAGTCCTTACTAAATTTTTGATGATATAGGGAGGGGGGAGCCGATTTTCACTCTCTATTTTTTCTCCCCCCCCCCCCCCCCCCCCCCCCTCCCTCTACACTTTTGCCCTAATTTGACGCCAATTCCCTAACTTAGAACTCGTCGCCTGAGTTCTTCCTTCTACAAGCAGACCATCGTCGGATTACCTTCCCACTCTTTACCGATGGTCCTCCCCGACGAATCCTCTCTCAATCGGAGGTTCCTTTCGAATTTTACAGATTATTGTCGCCCATTCGGACCTCTCTTCGCTCCCTATGGCAGTCCACCGCCGCCGAGACGCGTGGCGCTCCTCCTAAGCGGGCCGTCCGACTCTGCTTCTGGTCCCTCCTCAACTTCGCCGACTCACACCCAAGTTTTATTGCCGGCTACTCATGGCAAATCCGTCGCCACCATCGTGGCTGCTCTGGCCACCGATTTGACATCGCTATGCAATTTTCCGGCCATCGATAGATGCGCCGTGACCTGTGCTGATGCGAATTTCTGGAGTGGGCCGAAGCCCTGTTTCGACATCCCTGTCTCCGTTGACGAGCCCCAAACTTCGCTTCTACTAGGTTATCTCCTAGGGCAATTTCTAATCTCACTGCCATTCTTCCCAACAGCGGATGGTCCGTTAATCATTCAATGGTGCATGATTCCACCGACGGTCTTCCATTGTCGATTTCGCCTAGGGCGAACTGCTTTCGCCGCCGGTGTTCCGCTGCGGCTCTTCACAACCGCCGATTAAGATTTTGATTGCAGTTTCTAGACGGGCTTCTCCGTTGCTCTACCGCCACAGGGATTCCAAGAGGCGATTTTCCGGTGCGTGCTAAAACAGCGCCTCTGCTCCCGCAGAACCTCCTGAGCTGCTTTATCTTCACTTCTCGTGAAGATTATACACATACTCACAGTTCTTGTTGCATCAATTTTCTGATTTCAAATGGAAGGAGTATGTTCTCAATTTGTGAATAACAATTTGCATTACTCGTTGTTTGCTATATGTGTGAGGTCTCTCCTTACCATGACTGACTTGGATATGCCTCAAACACAATAGGGGCTGGCTCCTCACATCTTATGTTTGCTGCCCCTGGTTCATGTTTGATATTGATTTCAGTTTGCATATTATTGTGTTGATCAACTATGACTGCAACTTTTTGGTTGTATGCATTTGAAGGCAGTTTGCTTTGTTTGCTGCTGCGATTTGAAGGATGTGTTTGATACTCTTGTTGTTCCCAGCAGTTTGCTGTTGATGATGTACCGTGGAATAATAGGCTTTATGTTGCATCTGTTACATAGTGGTTTCTCTTGGGCTCTTGTGATTTGATTGCATTGGATGTGAGGAGCCCTGCTGTCACCATTCTACAACCGCTATGTTGTATATTACATAGATTACATTAGGCGAGTACGGATAATAATTTTCTTTTATGTTGCCAGGTTCTCTTTTTAAAGCCACTTGTTTGGCTCTTATAATCACTTTTGGATCATTCTTTTAATCTTTCTTATTTTTGTACTCTTTTATTTTTTCTTTTTATAATATCATCTATTTGCCTAAATTTTTGATGTTATAATTAAATTGATTTTGAAGGATTTCAAATTCAGAAAGAGAATCAAACTTAAATTTTTACATGAAGAAAAAATTTCAATTTGGCCAACCATTAAATTAATTTAAAATATATATTGATTTATTTGTAACTTTAGTTATAAATATTTATTAATATCTAACTATATAACACACTTAAGTAAATTTTAATACACGCATATTAATTATAAAAATTAGTTTGATTTATAAGAAAATCTAGAAAATGATTTATCAATGTAATTATTATATTTAAATAATTCTATTATTGCACGATATGTCCAGTATTCAGTAAATTTATTTTGATCAGGTCGTCAATCAATTCATCGATCTCGATTGGATAAATGTATGAGTTCTTCAAAGAAAATAAATAAAACATTAATTTTTGTTTACATGTTGTTCTATAAATTGAAAACAAAACTAAGAGATGCATATGGACAGATACATGATGTTGCGAATAGTGAGTGGAGAGATGTTATTTCTTAAGGTAATGTTTGAGTTTTTGTAAGAGTTGAAAATCTGGGTTTGAAAACTTGGGTTTTGAAAACCAAATGAATAGTGTTATTTTATGTTTGTTTTGAGTTTTTAGTAGGGTAGATTTTAATTTTATGTCAAATCGATATGTAAACGGAGGGGTTAATGTATGTAGGAGAGTATTGAGAAATGAATGTCTTTATCATTAAAAAATTGTTCAATACTTAAAGAAATAATAATTAATAAAAAAATTCAAATTCTAAAAAATACTGATCACAATAGAATTTTTTCAAGGCATTTTTTCATTATCTTTTGAAGAAAAAGGTTCACTTGTTAGGTTTAAAGACACAAATAAATAAAAAATTCACGAAAAAATAAATTAGGAATGGGTTGAATACACACATATTGGCTCGAAAACAACAAATTTTATGAATATATTTATTATTATTTTTATTAGATTATGATTTTAATTTTAAAAAGAATTAATAATTAAAATACTAAATAAATATGAAAAAAAAATCAAGCATGTCCTGGACTTTTTGTCTCACATGACAAACCTGGACATTACAAAAAATTTAAAAAAAAATTAAAATGACAAACCTGAACTTTTCATCTCACATGTCATGGCATATTAAATGATGGGAGTGGGTGTTTATTATAGCATATTAAACGAGCATTAAAAATTAAATTGTGAGGCCCCCTTAAGTTTTGGTATATTTATAAAATCAGCTTTATGAATCTAATAAGGGTATGATACAGAATACACCACTTAATTATAAATTTGAATTACTCATTTCCAAATCTTGTTAAACGAGATCCTATTAAAAGTTTAATGTTAGACCATACAAGACACAATATTATTTCATATATAGACGTCTGCCCACATTGCATTTGTTATAGCATTCCTAATGACCGACTGCATTTCAATGGCATGTCTAGTCGCATGGACGGCATGAAAAATAATATGTTCATCATCAGCGTTGTGAACAGATCTCTCATCAAAAATATCATCAGGTAGACCCGAGTGACGAATAAAATTGTGTATGACACAACAAGCGATGACAATCTTTATCTGTCGCCTAACGGTGTAGGAAGGCATGCCATACCTCAGAATGGGGAATCTGCTCTTTAGAACACCAAAGCAATGCTCAATAACGTTCCTCAGACGAGAATGACGGTGATTGAATAACTCATGTGGTGAACTTGCTTGCATCCGATTTGACCTGAACTCATTCAAGTGGTAACGGGTAGATCGATACGGAGCAATGAACCCACCATAGCTTGTGAACCCCGCATCGACCAAGTAGTATTTTCCTATCATGTAGTATAGTGCATATGTTATAGTATCAGTTCACATAACCCAACAAGAAGCAAGAATAATGACAAGTGAACTCTAAAATCCTCCCAATATACCTTCGTTAGGCCATGGGAAATGCGCATCTGTTGCAATTGCATTAGAGAGTACGTGGGCATCGCTAGCACTGCCTTCCCAACCCGTATAAATATATGTAAACATCATGTTAAAGTCACATATTGCAAGCACGTTTTGAGATATTTGAGCCTATCGGGACCTATAGGCATCTTGTCGATCCCTCCTAACCCACGCCGGAATCAAAGTTCCATCCATAGCACCCACTGCACCCTATAAAAATATTAAATTACAAGTATATGTGGGACATCAATTGAAAAATAGTATTCAGATAGGGAAAATACAATTTTATAGAAAGAAATTATAATTTTTGTAAACAATTGTTGTGTTTACAAATTTCTTTATCTTAAAGTAAATTTTTTTTTTCAAGTATTAACTTTTGGCGTTACCTCAAAATATGGATTGAACTCCGGATTATAGAGAATTTGAGGAGGGGCAACGTTTGTTTGGGGGGTGGTTATCAAGATGGGTGCTAATTTCACCAATGCGTCAATCACCTCATGAACGCTTTTGTTTATGGTATCCAACGAGTGCTGAAATCGTTCACTGATTTCCCGTTGTCTCGAATGCATACAAACAATATGCAGAAACATCATCACCTTCTCCATCACAGAAACTTTTGACCGATCAGTCTGGCGAAGCAAGTCACGTGCCATCAATTCACCAACTAGAGCATGGAAGATGGGTTTCGTCATTTGAACTGCATTGTAAAAATGTGTATCTGCTCCATATAAGAGCTCCCCCACCCAATCATTACCTGATAGCCGCGAAGTGTTCTGTGGTATATTTTCAGGCTTGGGAAAATTCAGATACGCGACGTTAGAAATAAACTAAAACATGATCTCATTATCAGAGTTGTCGTCGTCATTGCATCTATTGAAATCTGACACTTCTTGAAGATTCATGTTTACATTTGAACCTCGAAGAATGTTTCTGTTCATGTTGCCCGACATGATTCCTTGAAATGCATAAGACATTTGAGACCTCTCTACCCTAAACTTAAAAAAAAAGTATTTAAACAATTAAAATGAAAAAATATTTCAAATAACATTAATGCATAATATTTATTTTTATAGAGACATTCCACAAGGACTAAATAAATCTACTGCATCTAAGTAAATATACTTCCATAGTTTGAAAATTAAGAAAGCTAAATAAATCCACTGCATCCAAGTCTTAGGGACAAAACACGATAATAATAGTAAAAAATAATTATATATGCCCATCACATGCACGATCACATATCACCCAAGGACTGGTTCCATTTAAGATGCATAGCCTCTTTAGCATGGAGGAACATAGATCGAGTGGAATCCAATCCCATCTGTTCACCCGCCTTAACCTTTAGCCGGAGAGGTAGATTCATTTCTTGCACAATGGACAAATATTTTTCAAACCCTTCTGGTAACGAGTAAATTTAGACTTCTTAAGATCTGAGTACGAAGCTACGATGCGAATTGCATCAATAATTTCTTCTTGTTGAGCCATTGTGCGCTTCCGAAGGGATAAACGACTCCCGTCACGATATGATGATGAAGGGTTAAAATTGTATGCTGAGTGGGTAGGGGTGTCAACTTCGGGAGGGCCTTCATTGGGTAGAGCTTCATCTTAATCTTGTTCATCATCGGTGATCGCCTGATGATAAGATCGGGCACTCTCGCCTCTTGCAATTCGCTGCCCAAACAAATCTGTGCACATGTCGAATGGGGCAGGCCACATTTTACAGAGCCATTCTCAGGGTGCTCCTGTAATTGCATAGAATACTCATTCATCACATTAATTGGAATAAAATGTAACAGGGGTACAATACGGTATTGAAAAAAAATTAAGATTGCATTATATACCTTGAATATGGTCTCCATCTACTAATCTGTTCCCATAACGATCCCTTTCTCCTCATCCCAACCTAAACCAGTTCCACGCTTAAATCTCAAATCGGATATCAACTTCCATGCACGTTTCAAACTCTTCCACTTATTCTTGAGGTTTTCAACCGTGTAGACATCTCCAGTGGTGATGAACGCATTCAACCTATCACATACTTGGCCCAAAACCGTAGAGCTAAAGGTTGTGGTTAGCAGTATTCCATTTATTGGCGTTCGATCGTTTGGTTAACGTGAACCGTTAGGGTTCCATATGTTTCTAACAATCAGCGGAAGAAAGAAACAAGAAATGTATTACATTTCACCAGGGTATGTTGGAGAAGATGAATTCTCATCGGCAGCCTGCGCAGCCTCACCAATTTTGGCATAACTCTCTCATCCGATATCCGATTTGAGTGATCTATATGCCAAAATGATCCTCTCTTCCTTGGCTTTTCATAAATATATCACATGTTAAATTCTGAGGTCTGTACGATTTTATAAAAATCGTGCAAGTTAATGGATAGCAACAGCAAACAACCTTCCGGTCTTCTGCTATATTCCCAATTCCAATCTCGACATCGAGTGGGCGACGATCTTCGAGATCTTCTCAATCTGCTGTTTTGTCTGCCCTCTTCACATGTTAGGAGTGTTTCTCTTAGGGTTAGAATAGCTGAGATGACTTATATATGGGCTACAGCAGGGACCAGGAGGAGAAATTTGAGTTGGGCCTCCATTGGGCTTAAGTATCCAAGCTTAGCCCAAAGCTTAAGAGTCCAATAATAATAATATATACCACTAAAATATTATTACTGCACTACCGTTCTAATCCCATAATTACGTTATGGGCTCCTTCTTATTATGAGCCCGTTAGTTTCCCCATGTTTAAGATGTACAATATCCATTAATTAATTAAGTTACTGACAACTCCATTAATTAATATCTCATCCGAGAGTAGTACCACTCAACCTCATTATCATGCCGGAATAAATCCACCTGCATGGTTTACATGATAATCCTTATAAGCTCCTCAAGGGGACATCATCAACCTATAACGGACACTGATTCCTTCTACAATCAACAACACACCATAGAGACAACACTATTTCCCAACTCACCGAGTTTGTTAATTTAATTACATGTAAATCTCACACATTGATGAATCAAAGAAATACATACTGCCCTACGTGTTGAGGTTATTGTATAGGGATTAAGAGCACGAACATCCATAATAACTGAGATCAAGTTCTCCTGTAAGTCAGTATAAGTCGAACGATCTCAAGCGGTCCTGCTCAATACACACAAAGTGCACTAATGTGATTCTATAGCCAAATTAAGCTAATACCAAACTACACTACAACCATCCCGATAGAGAGTCCCCGTCTATCTCAGTTGTGAGCATCTGTTTATACTTTATAAGGAAACCGATAATATGATCTTCCGCGTGTTGTCGCACAACATATTATCTACAGTATAAAGTAAATGGACTATTGCATCGACATATAAATAAATTATAAGACGCAATCATTTGATCATATGATTTTCATTTCAAATAAATTGTTATAACATTGAACTTTTAGTATACAATCCAACACCATTAACATATTCATGATGCAACAACGTAATAAAAAGTGTCTCATTTTCACGTCTCCAAGTGACCTTATCATTTCTACACCTATTCGGCATCTAAAATATAAATTTATACAATGTTAGATGCATACCTCAGCATATATGAGTTGGGTAAAATTATCAAGGTTGGGCTATATAATGAGTCTTCATAATTCAAGTTTATTCTCATACCATATACCTAAATCCACCAACAGACCTTCTAACAATTCCTATCAAGTAGGAAATAACAATATAGTTCATCACAACAGGCCGTAAATTCCAATCAAGTAGCAGATATCAGTAGAAGATTAACATTGGGTTTATTTCTAAATTTTTAGTAGGAAAGATGGCTTAATTCTAAATTTAAAAGACATGACTGTAAATTTTAAATTTTTATACTCCTAAACCACCAAAACTGTCATTTTCCAAAGCAACACAAGAGAAAATCCATAAAACTGCAATGCTATTCCTGTAGGACATTGAAAACACCAAAAAATACATTTCATGCAAAAGAAGATACCTTGTTAGCAGGGCTTTTGGTGAGTGTTACAAATTCCGTCACTGTCGAAGGATGGTTTGAGCTGATTGATTCCACTCCCGATGCTGCCTGTAAAGCCACTTTAGTAGACGTCTTACCCGTCGACTTAACGCATCGAAAGATTTTAGAGAGCCATCTCATCTGCGGGCCTCTTGAGCTTTGAACATCATCCAATAGCCTCTGGATGAGATATATATTGAGTCTCAAACAAATGATAATTAATGTCTTCAATCCCCTCAATTAAACTCATTCAATGGCTACAACAACCAAATCAATTATTACAAATCTTCTCATGATTTTCAGGAGGGTTAAAAGCTCTGGAATTTGGGATATGAAAGTTGAAATAAAAATGCAGACCATGAATTCTGGGAGTGAAGGAAAATATAAATGTGATATGACAAACAAAGTATACATGTGTTTCATTAAATGGAGTCTACTTTTTCAATGTCAACCACTACATAGTCTACTATGAAAAAGTTGGATGGTAGGTACAGAACTAGTTGGAGACTTGGGGTTATTAAAACCCACTTACCAAAATCTAAACGGGTACAGGGTTAGATTTTCAAACCCAATTCTTGGAATTAAAATTCCTAACCGAACATTACCTTTCGGTTTTAAAGTTACTGGTAAGATATTCACAAGGAATATAATATTTGTTGCTATACGTTCTATTGTTAATATCGTATTGAATGTAGCTTCAATCGTTATAGCATCTCTCCTTTTCCTTGAAGGATGTACAACTCACTCGAGATTTAATATTTCCTTTAGTGTTATCGAGACGTACAAATGTGCTTAAGCTCGCAAAAAAATGAGGTTATTGCAAGATTTTAAAGAGAACGAATAATTATACAAATGATGTATTAAAAGAATTTTCGGAATGAATTTTATGTTGGGTGATGGAAGGACAAGTTATGATAACTATGATGATATACAACGAAATTCTAATGATGGATGATGGTGATCCTATCAAATCCATTGCAAGGACTATTTATCCAAACATTGAAGTTGATTATAGGGATATTCATCAATATATAAAGAAGAAGAGATGATTAAAAAATATGTACTTTCTTTAACTGAATGTAAGGAAAATGAATATTTAAATTCACATACTGTTTGTGAGTTTTGGGGACGAATATTGAGCAACTATATTCAATTGACTTCCTAAATTCCCTCTCAATTATTTTAGAATACAAAATCATAAATTGAAATTGAAGATATATTTGTCAATTATACTTCTAAGAAACGTAGGTCAAAGTTTGGATTTGTGCAACAGAACAAGATTGATTTTTAATACTTCATCATAGAAATGTTGGAGCAAAAGTATATATTCCAATACTAAATATTCTATGTCCTTCACATGATAGGCTACAAATCAAATTCTAGAAAAAGTAGTTCCCTGTATTGTAAGATTACAATGACCATTAATAAGAATAAAGGTCAATATTGCGGTCAATGACAAATATAATTTAAGAGGTACTTAACAATGTAAATTGAAAAAAAAATTAATAAAATTTGCACATTCGTATACTCCATATTTTTGGATGTATATTTTTTTTCTTTTTTCTTTTTACTGGAAGCTTAGATATATATCATTGAATAGAATGTTTAGACATTTAGACATTAATCATAATATATTTTACTTATCCACCATGCAAGAATTGTCGATATAAAAAGTCTATCTAAATTGACTGAATTATGTACTGATAAAAAAATAATTAAAAATATAATAAATATGAAAAAAATATTGAAAAAATATTGTTAAAATACATTTGTTCATATTGAACTAAAAAATATTAAAAAATTCATTTTATATATATATATATATATATATATATATATATATATATATATATATATATATATATATATATATATATATATATATATATATATATATATATGTTGAGGTTTGCTTTTTTGCACGAAATTAAGAGATATAATATTTTAATGTGTAGTGAGGTGAGAGAAATAATAATATTTAATATAAAGTGGGCTGTTGTATTAGTGTTGTATGTGGGTCCTACATGAAATAATTAATTATTTTGTGTGAGTCCAACTTGACAAAAAGAGAAATGTAAACCTTAACTTGGGACAACCCAAAATGGAAAACGTAAACCTTAACGCGGGAGGAGGGAGTATATAATTGATAATAAATTAATTACTAAAGAATACTCTCTCCGTCCTATCCTAATGTAACCACTTACTTTTTGCACGGGGAATAAGAAAATATAGTATTTTAATGTCTATTGAGGTGAGAAATATAATACTCTTATTTTAATATATAGTGGGTAATTGTATTAGTGTGGTAGGTAAGTCCCATGATGATATTTTGATTGTTTGTGTGAGTCTCATATACCAAAAAAAAATGTAACTATTAGGATGAGACTTCCAAATTTAAAATATGTAACCATTAGAACAGAATAGAGAGAGTATGAAGTTGAATAATAATTCAGATGAAAAAATTTGTGCCAATAGGCAAATATACCTAACTCTCCATATCCAAATATCATTACCAACAACTCAAAAAACTTATTTATTTTTTAACCAAAACTCACCTAAAATGACCATTATATCCCTCCCAAAATTAAAAAAAATTCTAAGTCTAAACCCACTCACCCCATTGCCGCCGGCAACCACTGCCACCGGCCGCCATCCGTGTGGGTGACCGACACCGTGACCCACACTGTGACCCACACCCACCACCGGCCGCCGTCGGTCGTGTGGGTGACCCACACCGTCACCCACACAGTGACCCACCCACCGCCGGCCGCCGTCAACTGTGTGGTTGACCCACACCGTCACCCACACCAGAATCAATGTCAATGGACCCATGTTGGTGACCTAAACAAGGGACACATTGGGTATTAATTTTGAATAGTAAGGGTAAAGAAGTCCAAAAAAATTACAATTGTGTATAAAAAATAATAAAAAAGTGTTGGTAAAGATATTGCATAATGAATTTTGTATATTATTTCAATTCTCCCAAAACATTATTAATGCATTAACCAATGCAGTGCAAGGATTAAGTATGACATTACATAGATAATGTGCATGTTTAATGAAAATAAATAAAAAAAATTCATATTACAATAATAATTCAAAGATTTTTTCTTTAATAAAATGCATTTTTTTAGAATAAAATGCATCATTCCCGTGCGATGCACGGGTTTAATACTAGTTGGGACTATTTTAAAGATAATAATATGTGTCCTGTAAAACTAAAATCGATAAATTCTCTAATCCCAATAAATATAATGATAATTTTATTATTTAAAAAAGGGTTAATTGCAAAAAAAGTCACCACATTTGCTTTGATTGCAAATAAGTCTAAACGTCCTTTGAATTTTAGCAAATAAGTAAACCACCTTAATAAGTTATTGCATTTTGAACTATTGGTCAGATGTGTTGACCTGCCCGAAGTTGATGTGGAATTTTTTTAAGAAAAAAATTGACTTTTTTTTCACACCCTCAAGACATCTATACGTTACTTTGTCTCTCATCTCATTATCTCTTTCAGGTCAAACATCATCGCTCTGCTTGTTATACTCTTCCTGCAAGTGAAACAAAATCAATACTTCAAATGAAACTTGAAAATAAAACGTGTTAGAAATTTTTTTGGAGAAAATGGAAGATATTTCTCTGAATTAGGGATTTATACGCGTGTTATGATAAATAGAGGGAATGTGAACTCTCTTTTAGATTGAAATTGAGCATGGTTTCTCGCTGTTACAGAGAGACATTTACCAAAATATTCGCGGTTCAGCCGAAGCTTCGCGACTTCACCGACGACGAGGTATATCAGACGGAAAATAGTTCGTGCTCCCATTGTTAGACACTCCGTGGGGAAACTCAGTGGGGAACCAGAACTCGAAATCCGATTCAGTGCCATTAGTCTTGTTGAAATTCTCCTTGTCCATGAGAAAATCATCGTCGGTTAGAAACTCCGAAGGCAACCAAATGCCTGTTCCTTCCACGCCATCACCGACCATCATCCTGAGAGAAGAGAGTAGAGTGTGGAAACTATGGAGGCAACTGGCTTATACATTTTGAAAATTGCTGCTGCTGGAAGAAGATATAATGATGCTGAGTGAGTGTGGAGGAGAGAAAGAAGGACCCGAAAAGATGATAGAGAAATATAAAGAAGATTAGAAGAGAGAGAAAGGGAGTTGTTCATGAAAGTGGCAGCAGACAATTGAAAATCTTCTACACCAGATTTGGGGGAGCAAAGTGGGAAAGATGAAAGGAAATTAGGGTTCTAAATTTTGACTTAATTTAACATTCAACAAAATTAACCCAAAACGACAGAGGTTTGATGAAGTGGAATGTAATTTGGAAGTGAGTATGACACACCAGCACTATGGGCAGGAGGCTCCTGCCCGATGACTTTATTCGCAAATCAACTTAAAGGTAGTGTAGTTTTTTTTTGCAAAATTTCAAATGTTTGGACTAATTTGCAATCAAAGTAAATGTGAAGACTTTTGCTGCAATTAACCCCTTAAAAATCACAATTATTAAAATTATGTTATTTTTTTCTTTTTTTGCCCTTTTTTACCATTTAGCCTAGGCCGCCCCTTAGGGTGAGCAAAAAATGGACAAACCCGAAAAATCGATTCGAATCGCACCGAAATATGAAATTCGTTCGATTTTTGAAAATATAGTTTGGTTTCGGTTTTGCATATTCCATAATTTTGTTGATCGGTTTGGTTTCGATTTTGCCAAAAAACTCATTATAAAACCGAACCGATCGATATAATGTGTATATTCAATTTCTAATATTAATAAAAATAATAATAATATTATGATACATACATAACTTAAAAGTTAAAACCCTAGCCCACTTTTCAATTTGAAGGATTTCTCCACCCAGTATTGCCACTTGTCCGTAGCAACCACTGCTCCAAGGAAAATTGCTCCTAATTCCACTGACGATGCAACCTAGCTGCGCCGTTCCCTCCCAGCGCAGCCAGCCTCACTGCTCCACGGAAAATTACTCTTGTTTTCACTGACGATGCACCCCAGCGGCCTCGCTCCCTCCCAGTGAAGCCAGCCTCGGAGGTTTGAATTTCTTGCAGTTTTGAGAAGAGTGATAATCGATTGGCTTAGAAGCAAACCCATTGCTTTTTGTGAACGATTTTTTTAGAAGAATGGGAGTGCAAGCTTGCGGCTGGAACCGTAAAATTTCCCCTAACTTCATTATCCCCACTACTTCCTCCTTTCTTTTATTTATTTATTTAGTTGTAATTTGGTTCATTTATGATTGCCCTAAGTCAAATTATATTTTTAGTCTTAATTTTTGAGTTATACATTTATTCTTAATTTTTGATTTAATTCGGTTAATTCGATTTTAAAATCGAACCGAATCCATGATTTCGATTCTCTTTTATTCAAATTTTCTATATATTCGATTTTGATTCGATCTTATGTTTTTTAGAATTTTGATATTCGATTTTTAAAAATAGGTTCGATTTTTTACCGATATACACATCCCTAGCGCCCCATACCCTGATGAAAAAAAAAGGAAAAAAAAAGAAAAAAGAAAGTGGTACACCTGATAAACTTAGACATGCACCAAAAAAGGGAACCGGCGGTTCGAACCTGGGAACCGCCGGTTTTAACCAGAACCGGAACCGGAACCGCCGGTTTCGGAACCGCCAAAAAAAGAATCGGAACCGGTAGGGGAAGGTTCGGTTCCGGTTCCTCATATTTGGGAAAAAATTGGCGGTTCCTGTTCCGAACCGGCGATTTTTCAATTTTTTTATTTTTTACTTTTTAAGCTAAAAGAAAAAAATTAAAACCGAACGATTCCGGAACCAAAACCTTCGTACCCCGGTTCGGTTCCAGTTCCCACTACCTTGGAATCGGAACCGGCGGTTCCGAACCGGGGTGCATGTCTAGATAAACCGATGCATTGTGAACCCTGATTTTACACTTCCTATAAATTCAATCTGTTCTCCACTGTATCTCCCAAAACATTGATTCGTTCTATCTCTGTTCATGGAGAAATTATCAGGAGTATCATCAATCGATCTCGACTCGCTACTTCAATCGCACGGCGAAATTGACTCCGATGAAGAAGAACAACATTCCTCGCCTAATCGTCAACACCGCACTGTGGACGAAATTCTCCTCAACCATTCTTCCTCCTCCCCGTCTCCTTCTTCTTCCCCTTCCACTACCTATTCAACTTCCCATCGCTCTCACCTCTACCTGAAAGACGAAGACGACGTCGACGACGCCAATTACGTTTGGAGTAATGTTATTATGTCTGGTAAACATATGCTATCACACTCACACTCGAGTCAATTTGTTGAGTTCAATAAATATAATCCGGCTGGCGGCTCTGTTAGCAGTAGCCATAGCCATAGTTCTAAGTACGCTGGTAAGGTCTTGCCTAATTTATTTGGTAATGGCCCGATCAGATCTAATGCCAAGCCTGGGGCTGCGCTGGCCGCCGCCGCCGCCGCCTCTCGGTCAATCCCCACACCTCACGCCACGGCCATCAAGTTAAGGCTAGCTGCCACCGATGTTCCTCAAAGACCGGTTTCCGAATCTTTGGAAAAAGTCGCAAGTGATGATGCGTCACCACCAGCTGTGGTTTCCAGAGCCTCTGGGAACGAATCTGATTCTGATACTTACCTGGAGGGATCTGGTCTTTCTTCTGTACACCATAGAATGTCTCAAGATGAAGAGGCTATTCTGGACAAAAATATTAATTCAGATTCCAGTCAGACAGATGATGGTGGTGGTGGATGTTCTGCTGTGGACGTTCATCAGGAGAAGTCTGATCAACTGGCTTTAGTTTCAACTAACTTTAAAAATCTAAATGAAGTAGAACTAAGCAGTATTGACAAGGACGATGAATGCACATTGCCAACTTGGAGAAGCCACAGTGCATCTCTTTCTGTGAGTCGAAATAGTTCATTTTCGGGTGGAGATGGTGTGAGTGAGCAAGTTTTGTCTTCCTTATTGGATGAAAGGAATGAAGAATTTCCTGGAGTTTGTGCACCTGATGAAGTTGGTGGAATTAACAAGATGATTCGATCAACTCCAATTTTGAATGATGTTGGTCGTTATGAAAATGCAGCTGAAGGAGAAGAAGTGATAGATTTTGAGAATGTTGTGGATGAAGCTGGGAGTGGTGATGATGCTACTTCGGAAAGTGGTGTGGCAGATACACATGAAGTCTTGAATTCATCGCAGGAATACAAGAGAGATGATACCAATTTGCAGCTAAAATCTGATTGTTTGGCTACGCCACTAGAGTTGGCTGAAGAATTTGAGAAGAAACAAGCATTTACTGGTTTGCACTACGAAGAGGGTGCAGCTGCACAGCCAATGAGGCTTGAGGGCGTTCAACGGGGCTCTACTGTGTTAGGCTACTTTGATGTTAATTCCAACAATTCAATTACCCGGACCATCTCATCGCCAGCATTTCAGCGAGATCATGGATCCCCTCAAGTTGTGGCCGTACATTTCAGCTATATTGCAGTTGGAACATCAAAAGGATCAATATTTGTTGTGCCCAGCAAGTATACTGCGCATCTTGTTGACAACATGGACACACAGGTTCAGCATTGTACTGTCTTGTCCATTGCAGTCTCTCAATGCCTTACCCTCCCTTATAGGATGTTTAGAATTGCCTGCAGTCCTTGCATTGATGTTCTATATGTGCATGAGTTTACTTAAGTTGCTTATTGTTATGTTGACTTGTGTTGCCTACTTATAATGCCAATTAATGCCTCTTTCAGATGATATCTCTTGGATTACAAGGCGACAGATCTCATGTCCCTGTAACTTCCATGTGCTTTAATCAGCAAGGGGACCTACTCTTTGCAGGATATGGCGATGGCCACTACATTGTTTGGGATGTTCTTAAGGCCAAACCACTTAAAGTTGTCAGTGAACACAGAGCTCCAGTGGTTCACATGTTATATCTAGGCCAGGATACCCAAGTTACCCGTCAATTTAATGTTGTTAGTGGCGACAGCAAGGGTGTGATCAAGTTGATTAATTTTTCAGTTGTTCCATGGCTCAACAGAATATCTTATATGAAATCAACGGTATAGATCAATCAATCCTGGATAGTAAATAATTAATCATCATTTTTGTCTTTCAAGAACTGATTATAGCTGATTTTATTGCTTAAACAGAAACTTTTAGATGAAACTACTGGCAGAGTAATTTGTGCTTCTCCATTGCTCTATGGTGAAGGCCATGGAGGTACTATAATGTCCTCTCAGAGTAATAGCGCAGTTTCCAATAGTAGTATTAGTAGCATGATGGGAGGCATGGTAGATGAAGGTGTTGTCATATTCATCACACACCAATCTGCTCTGGTGGTAATGAGTTGAAAGATTATACTTATCAATGACCTTATTTCTTTTGATTTTTTGTACATACTTAAAATTAGCTTTTTTATATGTGTATTAGAATAGATGCAATATATACACAAAAATGATTAGGAACCCAATGTTTAGTTTTTAATGTAGACATATAATGTACGCGGCCAAGGGTTGATTCTTTGAGTTGGGGTGATAGTTATAATTAAATTGATCTCATGCCTGCACCTGTATAATCTGGCTCCATTAGGAACCCACCATTGAAATCCTTGTCTAAACTAAATAAAAACTGCGAATATCATATTATTATTAAATTTGGGCTCCAAGTGTTTATTTTAAATTTTGTATCATTAAATTCTTTTACAATGCGAATATCATTTTTGTAGGCAAAAGTCAGTCCTACTGTAGAAGTATATGCTCAAATTCCAAAACCAGATGGCATCAGGGAGGTAGCCATGCCATATGCTGCATGGAGATGTCTGTCACAGTCGCTTGGTTCTGCATCTGGTATGTGAATAAAGTTCTTACAATTTCAAATTTTCAAGCTATTACTGTTTCTGAATTTGTTAATTTCACTCTTTTCTGCTAGAAAATGCAGTTGTTGACGCCTCAGATAAAGCTTCACTGCTTGCCATTGCTTGGGATCGAGAAATTCATGTTGCTAAGCTATTCAAGTCAAAACTACAAGTACTAGAAAAATGGAATCTTGAAAGTGCAGCTATTGGCCTGGCATGGTTGGGGGATCAGGTTTGATTCATATTAAAATTTTTGTCCTTGCGTACAAATGATTATTTTTCCCCTTTCTTAAAGCTTAATTCTACGATAGAATTAGAGAGAGAATTCTCATGGTTTTTATAATTTTCCAGATGTTGGCCGTTCTCACTTCAAGAGAACAACTCTTTTTATATGCGACAGATGGGAATTTGATTCACCATACTAGCTTTTCTGTGGATGGATCTCAAAGGGACGATCTCATTTCCTATCAGATATATTTTTCTAATGCACTTGGAGATCCCGAGAAAGCTTATCACAACAGTGTTGCAGTTAGGGGTGCTACTATATACATACTTACACAGGATCACCTCATTGTTGCCCGACTTCTTTCCTGGAAAGAACGAATTGAGGTTCTTCGAAGAGCAGGTGACTGGATGGGTGCCTTAAATATGGCCATGGCACTCTATGATGGTCAATTACATGGTATCGTAGATCTTCCCAAAAATCTGGCTGACATACAAATGACAGTTATGCCCTATCTCGTGGAATTGCTGCAGGCATATGTTAGTGAAGTATTTTCCTATATATCAGTGGCTTGTTTCAACCAAAATGAAAAGCTGGAACCCAATGAGATTAAGGAGCAATACATTCGTGTTGGTGGTGTTGCAGTTGAATTCTGTGTCCACATAAGGAGAACTGACATTCTCTTTGATGATATCCTGTCTAAATTTGATGAGACTTACCAAAAAGGTGCTACACACCCTTTTTTTGGTTGTGTTGTGATTAGCTAAAATCATTAGGATCCAAGAATAAGACACATACAATCATGTGTATGTGTGTGTGAGTGTTCTGCCGTGCTGTTATTGCAGTCTTCTGATGTGACATGGACATTTAGACCTGTTGTGAATGTTGATTTTCATGTAAGAGACTGATGTTCTAACTAATTTTATTGATATAATAGTTTGTTTTCTTCTTGTAGAGACATTCTTGGAACTTTTGGAGCCATATATTTTGAAAGATATGCTAGGATCCCTTCCACCCGGGGTACTTTTTAACATTAGAGCTTTCACTTTTTTCACACTTTACTATTAAGCAGTTAGTAATACTTTGTTTAGTAACTGATATCTTCTGAAGATCATGCAAGCATTAGTGGAGCACTATAGTGAGAGAGGTTGGTTACAACGAATTGAACAGTGTGTTCTCCACATGGATATTTTGTCCTTGGATTTTAATCAGGTAAATTTTTGTCACTTCATAGAGAAGTAACTTTTCAACTGTGAAGTTTTCCAATATTCATTTATAAATTCCAGTAGGATAGACTATCGCAGTTTCATTTTGCATCATCTGTTTGAATGATTTGAACCTTTTTAAATTATGTAACTGATGGTATCTCAATATGTATGGTAGGTTGTCCGCTTATGCAGGGAACACAGTTTGCATTGTGCGCTGATATATTTGTTTAACAAAGGTCTAGATGATTTTAGGACACCCCTGGAGGAGCTCCTGCTTATATTGCGGGTTAGCTTAAGAGAAAATGCTACTTCACTTGGGTAATTTGCTATTTACTCATAAGCATCATATTTATGGAAGTATAAAATGCCTTTGACAACTTGCTATATTATTGATAAATCAAAAGGAACCTTTTAAAAAATAATTAGAAATATTGTCCTTCCTTCCCTATCTCCCTCGTCTATCTTTACCAGGTAATAGTTACATTTTACCCCATGGAAGCAGGTACAGGATGCTTGTCTATCTGAAGTATTGCTTCCAGGGTCTTGCTTTTCCTCCAGGTTTGTTTTTGAACTCATGCAATGGTACTATAGAGTAGTTCAGGGCATGATGAATTATTTCAGCTGTGGGAAAAAGAGTTGGTGAAATAATGACAAAGAAATGTGTGGGTTTTGGGTGCATTGAAGGAGCAAGCTGAGCTACAGATGCAACAGTGAAAAGTTAGCTTAATTTCATTCAAGTATTTGAAATAACATGAGCAAGTGTACCAAGTCTTAAGATTTTAAAGTAGTAGACATCTTTAATTTCAGCAATTTTATAAATATGTAGCCAAAAGTTTAGTCTGCTTGATTACACATGTAACACAGTAGAGAGTAGATCTCTGTCTAGAAACTTAGAGCAGCTATATGTTTTACTTCTTAAAAACTTTTATGTTTCAGAATACGTGATTATGCGTATTGAGCTTTCTCAGTTTTGCAGGACGTGGAAATCTTTCTCCAATGCGCCTGAACTCTCTTAGGGAAGAGCTCTTACGATTCCTGTTGGATGATTCCAGTGCTCCAAATTCATGGGCTGTTACAACCTTACCATCAAATGGAGCCTATGCAAATGTGCTTTATCTTTTAAATTTTGATACTGAAGCTACTCTAGCAGTTTTGAGATATGCTTTTACTGATTTTGAACATCCTAATCCCACTGATTCTTCCCGGGAATTAACTAATATCCGCGCTGATCCTGGTGAAAGTGAAAAGTTTATTCAAATAGTGGTGGATATTCTTTCTGATATTCTTGATGCTAATTACTTGAAAGGAGGCAGTCCCATGTGCAGCGCTGGAGGTGATTCTTTAGAAGCTTGGCCTTCAAAAAAGGATTTGTTTCTCATGTATGATTTTATAGCTTACTATGTGGCACACAGACAAGCAAATATCTCAAGAGACATTCTAAGTCAAATTTTGGAGTACCTAACATCTGATGTCAGTACATCATATACCCAGTCAGGGAAGACAGTTGAAATCTTCAAAACAAGAGAAAAACAACTGCTTTCACTGATTCAAGCAGTGCCCGAAACTCAGTGGGATGCTTCTTATTTGTCTAATTTGTCTGAGAAGGCTCACTTTCATCTGGTATTGTGTACAATACTTCTTGACATTTATTAATTGTAAACCCTAAACCCGGATGATAGGCCAGCAGGCGAGGGAAGTGAAAAATTTGAGGTTCCCTTGTGTCATCCATATGTTGGATCATGGATTTTTCAGCGAGGAGAAATCACACAAAATTTTGTTGCGATTTTGTCTCACAAAAACATGAATGAGTGAAAGGCTAAGTTTTTAACTGTGCTGAAAAGTGTATTATGATAATTTTTTTTGTTTCAGCTATCCTTTCTTACTTTTCCCTTCTTCACCGCATATCACCAATTTGAAACCAAGTCTTCTGGGTTGGTGGTAAAAATGCAGCCTAGTAATGAGATATCTTATTATCTTTTGCAGGTCTCTGGCTACATCCATGCCATTAGTCATCAATATATTGCTGCTATGGACAGTTACATGAAAGCAACGGATGAACCCATATATGCATTCTCTTTCATCTATGATACATTAAGACTCCTTGGTAAGGAAGAATCAGATGCTTTTGAATCAGCTGTGATTTCTCGCATTCCAAATCTTGTTATGCTGAGCAGGTAAACTTCAATACATTGTATAATTATTGCCATTATTTGTATGTGATTCATGTACGAGAAAGAGTTAGTTTGTATTAACTATTCTGGTCAATTGGAAATTGGTTATTCACAATGTACATCTTTTTCTTTATGTTTTGCAGAGAAGGGGCTTATTTTCTTATCATTGACCATTTCTCTGGGCAAACTCAATTTATTTTGTCTGAGCTTCAGTCTCACCCAGAGAGCCTTTTCCTTTATCTAAAGACAGTTGTAGAGGTCCACACAACTGGTACCCTCAACTTATCTTGTCTGAAAAAGATTGATATTTTAGATTTTCCTATTGCAAGGAGATCTCAGCTGCAGTCAACTGGAGTCCAAGCTTATCTGGAAGCAGTATCCAACTCCCAGAAATTTCTTCCTAACAATCAAGTTAGCATGACTGATGAAATGATGGAGCTGTATTTTGAGGTGAAATTTTTAATCTTTTTAAGTGACACACTGGCTGAAGACCTGCTATTGTTTCTAGAGAACTATACATATTGTTTATTTTATGCTGTCTTCAACTTATTACTTGATAGGTTTCACTTTCTGTCAGGGTAGAAAATTTGCTTTAGTTGCTCTGGAAGACTAGTTGGGCATGATGTTTCCTCAGTGTATGCTTGCTCTAGGTGTTGAGAGGAAGAACTGCAGAGACTATATAACATTAAGTCCAATACTCATTGTACCTCATTATTACTCACTGCTGTATGATTCCAATATAATAATAGGAAGTTGATAAACTCAGGATTGATTGAGTTTCTTGGATCCTTGTGAGCTCAAGACAAATCTAACAGTAGAAATTCCAAACACTTAAATTTAAAATTGTTTATTAGTTTCTAGATTTCCCTTTAAACAAGCTAGCAGATCCTGGATATGAGATATTGTTTTAGAACCACTTGTCCTTTTAGGAGTAATTGCCCTTATTCAACAGCTGATTAAGTTTTTTCTTCTCATTACCCTCACATTGCATTTATTAGTTCTACCAGTTATATAGAGTATATGGTTTTCTTCTCATCTTTATACTCTCATATCACTAACCAATTTCATTCGCACTTTTTTTATTTTGTTTTGTTTTTGTTATCTCTTACTTTATGAAGACTACTGACAAGGATAAAGTTTATTTCTGCAGCTCTTATGTCAATTCGACTGTAAATCAGTTCTCAACTTCTTGGAGACTTCTGAAAGCTATGAAGTTGAACAGTGTTTACGTTTATGCCAGAAATATGGAATAATTGATGCTGCTTCATTCTTGTTAGAAAGGGTTGGGGACGTCGGAAAAGCCCTTCATCTAATTCTTTCCAATCTTACCGAGAAATTTTTTGCACTTGATGATGAAATCCAGAAAGCATCTCCTCCTACCATTCGGAATAATCTCAATGCATTCCTGAAGAAGAAAGTGGTACTCTCAAACCTGAACTTCTTTTTCTCTACCCCGCTTATCTAATTTCTCCCTTTTGGTTTCATCTCTTGGTAATATGAATGCTTCTTGTATTGCTACAGGTAGCTGAAATACTTGATATTGTTCGAGCTTGTATTGGGTTATGCCAAAGAAACAGTCCTCGTGTGCAACCTGAAGAGTCTGAGAACCTCTGGTTTCAGTTTCTGGATTCGTTAGTCAATCTCTTTCGAAACATATTCTCATTTGTCTTGGTCCTTTTGGTTCATTTTTCCTGGGCATCGTTGTTTTTTGTTATGACTGTTGTAAGGGTGATTATCTTCTTAAACCATTTCTTATGTTCTCTATTTTATCCTAGGTTTTGTGAGCCATTAATGGACTCAGGAAATGCTTGTACAGATTCTGAAAAGGAATCAATCAAGGATACACTTTATGGATCAATACGGCAGTTAGAAGAAGAAAATAGGCTCAAGTTCAAATTGGAATTCTCAAAATGTCATAAAGGTGCTTATATGATGAGGAGACTGTTCTCATTTTTCATTAAAGAAATTGTTGAGGGAATGATCGGATATGTTCGGCTCCCACGAATCATGTTGAAACTTCTTTCTGACAACGGCAATAAAGAATTCGGTGATTTTAAGTTTACAATATTGGGGATGCTTGGAACATATGATTTTGAAAGGAGAATACTGGTGTGTCTTCTTTATCTTTTATAATATTAATTTTAAAATACAAAAGGGTATCTTGTAATTGTCTAACTTAATTTGCTATCATGTCTTTTTGGCATTAAGGCTTTATCCCTGGTTTTTGTCGGGGTGGTGCTAACGGAACTTAATAATAATGTGATAATCTGCTTTCTTTTTTATTTATCTTTGAAAGGGAAACACAAAGGAAAGCTTTTCTCGTTCTCTAGGCTGTAATGACTACGTGATTTCATTAGTGTTTAGACCAAGAATATATTCTGGGTTCAAAGATCTCTAGGATTAGGTTGTAAAAACGATTTACTGGTTTCGAATCTTTAGACCAAGTAATTAGAATATATTATGTTTTTTACAGTCTGTACTTATTTGTTTCAATTGATAGGTAATATTCCTTTAGAAATTATCAGTAATCCTTGTTACACTAATCGTTTTGATGTAGGATACTGCAAAAAGTTTGATCGAGGATGATACATATTATACCATGAGCTTACTCTGGAAGGGAGCTTCCCATGCTTATGCCCCCCGGAGCCTTATGTGTTGCATCTGCAATTCTATTCTCGCTAAGAATTTCACAAATTCTAGTGTACAAGTATTTTGTTGTGGTCATGCAATGCATCTTCATTGTCAACTTCAAGAAAATGGGGCCTCCTACAGTGGCGACATAGACAGGGGATGTCCCATTTGTATTCCGACGAAGAAATCCCAAAGGTCAAGTGTCAAATCTATGATTTCAGAGAATGGGTTAGTGGACATCTCCCCATCGTGCCAACAAGTTCATGGTTCACCAGCTTTGCATGCTTATGATCACGAAAGTGCAGATAACTCATATAGTTCCCTTCCAACTTCAAGGGTGTGTTCTCTTAAGTACTTTACTAGAGTCGTACTTTTTAAGGTATATCAATATATCATTTTGTGTAATGACTTTTGCAACTGCTGAACTTGTTCACAACAGTTTGAGCTCTTGCATAATCTTGAAAAAGATGGGAAATTGACCCAAATAGAGAACATGCCTCAGCTGAGGCTTTCACCTCCAGCTGTTTATCATGAAAAGATACGGAAAGGAAAGGATGTCTTAGCGGAAGAAACCAGCAGCCATGTTTCCACAACAGCAAAACTGAGTAGCAGACAACTTAGGGATGTGAAAGGAGGATCATCTCGCCGATTTCCCAATAAATCTAATATATTTGGTAAGCACATTTATGGCATCTCCAAAACAAGTTTGTGGTTCTAGATTAACTCAAACTGAAAGATTGTCATTTTGAAGGAAAGGAAAGGATTAGAAGGACGTGATAATTCAAGGTATTTTGCGCGGAGGACGTGATAATTCAAGGTATTTTGCGCGGAGGGTGACGCAGCTGCTATCCCATAGTACTAGGTATATGGTGAATAAATCTTGTAGAGTGCATAGGCTCAGTCTCTCAGCAGGTTGCAGGAGAGGAGTTCCATTTGCAAACTGTTACGAAGTCTGATTTTAAGAATGTACCGTTTGTATGTGTATTGATCTAATTAATTTTACAACTCATTTGATGAGCCTAGTACTATGTAAGAATTAACATCTTGACTTGGAAAAAATTATTAATGCCCAAAATCAAATTTGATACATCTTTTCTGCCCACCGTCTCTCAAAACATTTTTTTTGTCCAAAAATTATTTAGTTTTCATGTTTTAACCTCAGGATTGTCATCCCTTTTCCTTTTAACAAAATATATATTAATTCTGATTAAATAATTAATTACAACAATTATAAAATTTTAAAATTTTAAACTTTAATAAATATTTAATTATAATATTTTTGTTGCTAATTTATTGTGATCACTTCTATTGGTAATTTATATACCGATTTTATTGATAATTTTTCATTAGTAATTTTTGTAATGATTCTATTGATAATTTTTTGGCATTTTTTTTTTGTTGTTAAACACACTAGATATTATCTGCACGGGAATATATTATTATTATGTACTTTTATATTAATATTTTTTTAGTCATAATATATATTTATTTATTTGATTTGAGGAATCATATATAAACTACTAATTATTTATATATAATAAATCAACGTAATTTTTTTAACATAACGTAATTTTATATTTATCAATTAAATCGTATTGTTTATACGTTTATTTTTTCATAACATTAAATTTGATTTGGTATTTAAGGTAAATATTAACTTTCTATTATTGATTATATTAAAATTATTTTATTTTAATTGATATCTATTTATTTTAAAAAATAGATATAATCTCTCAGTTAAACTCAATTATTTTTTTTAAGGAAAGATATTGTATACTATAATTTATGTTTTATTTTTAATTGAATAACATATAAATAAAATAAAATATAAAATATTATTTAATATAATAAATTATAAGTATTAAAAGAATATTTATGGAGGCGATCCTAATCAAAATAAAATTGAAAGAAAATTAAAAAAAAATTTAGAAAATAGATTTCATATATTAATTCTAGAGCAAGGCTCTAGTGCGCCCACACAGATTTAGATCCATGCGCCCACCAAGTGAATGAAATTGTGATGAGATCGGTTCAGGTTGTTTATGTATTCTGGGTTTAAGGGTGATGGGCGTTTTCTCAATACACAATTAATCCCCAAGTATAAAGGATGCGATTGTAGATTAGATAATCGATCAAGTTATATTATCGAACCCAAAGGACGAATGATTATCAATTTATTATTTTCTAAATTAATGAAAACTATTATTCGGCAACTTAAGTGAAATACTAATGTTTAATCTAATAGACAGAATAATTAAATAACAATAAAATAAAGACAGTAGAGAATAAACGAGAGTTAAACAAGTGAAAAGATAGGTAGCTCTTCGGGCCATCTAGTTTCACTAATTAATCTCCCTTCCTTATTCAATGTCAGACTTTGCCTTGTGGACTATGGACGCATCACTAAACCATGCAAATCTACTATATAGACATAAGTAGACAAGCGTGTAACGCGTGTGAATTACCTCGGAGCAAGAACATAACTACACCCCTTTTCTAGGTACTATCAGTATCAATTATTTCCCGTGCACTAAGTACTCTAACCCGAAACGATCTTCCTTAATCCTCTTTATCCTACTTAGTAACTCGAATTGAATTCAATTAATAAGTATTCATATAAGATAGTTCTAATGAAGATTCAGAGCCTCCTCACTTAGAATCATGACATAAAATCCTGCTCAGCAGTGAACCCACTCAATCAATAATATATATATATATATATATATATATATATATATATATATATATATATATATATATATATATATATATATATATATATATATATATATATATATTCAGACTCTATATAACAGTTGATGATGCATAAAACAACTCTAAGTATGAATTAATAAAGCATAGTATTATATAAAGTAAATCCACAAGTAGTGTTGTACGAAGTATACACACGGAAGTTCAATCAACTATATAAAAACTTTTATAACCCTAGAACTACCAAAATGGTTCTAGCCCATGACGCTTCGAAGAACGTTCATGGTGATTGGATTGATCTTACCCATGGTCTTGAAAATTATAAGAAAGATTAAGTTGCGAAGTAAACCTTAGATGTGGGCGCCGTCGCTTCTCATTCCGTCTTGAATCTTCACTTGGTTCTCACTTAATTCGTTGCACGAATCTCTCTCTATAGCTCCGTAGGATAGAGTTAGGGTTTGGATGTGGTGTAGGATGGATGTGGAATCTAACTCTCTTTTTGATGTGATTGACATTCCTTTTTATACTTGTAAACTCTCCTTATGGACCTCTACTGGGCTTTTTTGTGAAAAACACACACATGCATGCATTGGAGGTAAAATCCCGACGTTTCGACGCTGATGTGTCCCAGCTCGACCAGACTGGCCTTGGTTGAGCTAGACCCCCTTGGTCTAGCTACGGTCTAGCTACGTATCTATAATCTGGACTTCGTCTGCACGCCCAGCTCGACCAGACTTCTGCAGCTCGACCACATCAATCTTGGTCGAGATGCACGACCTTGGTCGACCCAGTACCCTATAAATGTAATAGTTCCAGCTCGACTTTCCTCTTGTAGCTCGACCACACTGAGATTGGTCGAGCAACATCTTCCCGGTCAAGCTATGCCTTAAAAAATATTTTTTCCAATTCCGAGCACTTCTGACCTGTTTTCCTTGTATAAATATGCTCAAATAGCCTTAGTAGCATCTGATTCATGGATTTTTCATAGACAATCCAATTCGCCTTAATAATTGACCAAATCGTGCTTAATTTCCACACAAATCAGAGCTCAAAATACGTGAATTATCACTCTCATCAAACTCTCTAACTTACATGTTGCTCGTCCCGAGGCAACGAAACCAAACAAAGGCAAGAGAGTGTAATCAAGGGATCCTCATAACAAGCACAACCTATTCCAACGCATGCAATTATATTAATTCAAAACATACATTCATCCATCATACCCTTCATCCGTGCAAAAATATCAATTAATCACAATACTTCTACGAGTGCACAGTCATCTAGCTCACTAAGTAAGTGTTTACTCTCGCTCTCAAGTGTAAAAGATGTACACTTAAAGGGTTAGTATATACGCTCAAATTCAACTTATATTTTCGCGTAACCATAAGCTTGGCAAGGGTCTCAAAAATCAATTCATAATTGTTTCAACACTAGGATCACAAAGGACTTGTTCTTTTGGTTGTAATGTTGGCTTTTTGGTAAAGGTAGGATAATATATATAAAGTGACTACTTCACTAGTAGAGAATTGCCTCTAGAGTTGCTCTTCATAAAACAACATTAATCCGTCTTCTCCTTATTCATTCCCATGATCTCCTCAATCCATCTTATCTCCTGCTTCATTTGGAATCAACATATTTCTTACTTCCAAAGTACAAGGGTACCAATTTTAAGCACTACCCTTCTAAGCAATTGGGGTACCGGTTTCAGGCACTACTCTTAACAAGATTTAACCATAAATTTTCTTTACTCTTCATCACTCCCACCAAATTTCTTCTTCCTTTTTCTTCTTACTTTCAAAGCCAACAACTTATTCACCTCAACTCCCTACTAGTAAATACGGTATAAAAGGCTCAAGTAAAGGTAATAAGGACTTTTTATCAAAGTCTTGCCAAAGAAAAAGCTTTAAAAGTCTCAATGAGGCTTCCAATGATATAAACATTATAGGTAGGATAAAATTTGGTTAAGTGGCTTAATTAAACAATAATGGACTAAGATCATGTCCTAGTATCTATTAATCATAAATTTCAAACAAGACTCCAAGTCAAGTTCTAGAATACGTACATATGAACGATACGTTCAAGAATAAACTATCATGCATAGACGTAACATGATTAATAGGCTCAAATTCTCACATGGTTAATAGATTTCCTAAGCTCTCTTCAAAGCATGTAATCAACATCAATTTCCACATAAACTACAAGTAATCACGGTACATGCCTATTATTAATAAAATCAACATGCATTTAAAAATAAGTGCACATGCACAACAAGAAGAATCATCATCAAATGTATCCATCCATCATCATCAGTATAGTACAAACCACTCACGCAATAAAATCTCAACAACGCCACCCACCACGCACTCAAAACCCCAACCTGTAAAGAGAAAAATAGAAGGGAGGCGAGAGAAACAGACAAAGATAAAAAAACTTGCGCGCTCTACTCCTGGGGAGCATCATCATCATTATCATTGCGCCAGTCGTCGAAATCTCTGATAAAGCTATCGATCTTTATATCTAATGCCTCATAATTGTCATTCATCTCTCCCAACCTTCTATCCATAGCATCATATCTCAGGTTGAGTGTAGTGTAGTTAGTGTTCGCCAATGCCAGCTGACGATTTGTCTCTTGTTGGTTCGCATTCAAAGTGGCGAAATGCTCGTTCATCAATCTTGTAAGAAAAATAGGCTCGTGTGTGCTGATGTTCTTACTGATATAAGAACTCGAAAGTGATGTTCTTACTGATGAAAGAACTCAAAAGTAACTTTTAACAGAGCATAAACGAAATATCAGCGGAAGACATTAAAACACACGATCTAAATAAATACGAGATAGGCTTCGTCTCATCTCTCAGATCTCTTTCATTAGAATTATACAAATATCTCAAACTAGCACGTGGACTTCTAAGTACTTATCTGACCACCACATGGACTTGACAGCGTACAATGGACTCCCTCCAATACTGCTGCTATGAGATCACCCGAACTCGATAGACGAATTTCCTCCTGGAATCCGTATCACATAAATGGAAGTATGCAACGTGTTCTTAAAAGAACAAACCAGAATAATGAAACCTAATTCTAACTCTCCAAATATGATTAGCGTTCTTCAATGCATAATGATTGGTACTTATAGAAATAGTCGATTCCACAATCTCAGAACGCTGAAGGCGTGATCATCTAATTAGAAAAGCCCAACATGATTTCATGCACCGTAACTTTAAATAAAATATGTAAATATATTGTGATAAAATCTTGATAGCATCTCCTTGATATTCTCTTCAATTAGTAATTAATTTAAACTTATCCAAATATAAACTATTTGATTAAATGCCAATTTAGGAAAATATATCAACTAAAATGTATCAAATATAATTTTCCAACAAATCTGAACTGCTCTCTATGAAAATGATCCTAGGACTGTCATAAATGTTGCTGCTGCTGTGGTGGCAGCTCATAAAACTGCTGCGGTGGCTGTGACATCGGAGGAAATCCCATCTCTAGAGCTCATGAGGTATATCTACGTGCTCCTCATAAAATGGCTGCTGCTCATCATCTTCTATAAAGTCAGCTGGATCTTCCACTAAAATCATATCCTCGTCCAAATAAACTCTCTGGATATGAATCTCAGCCAAAAGCCTCCAGTTTCCTTCTTCAATGCAAGTGCCTGAGATTTGCTTATGCTCCAGAGTATTCATCAATAGATTGTTGTTGATCTGAACGGTAGTAAGATCAACAAGTGACAATGGAAACTTGAAAGAGATCAGATTCTTTCCACAGATGAACATCCATATATCCTCACTTCTCTGAATCAACCCCATCCTCACACAAGCCGTCAAAATCAAATTATGGTCCCCTCGAATCGGCTGATACATAGTCAAATCAACACGATAATACTCCACTATCGGAGTAATCAATCCACCAATATTAACCTTCTGAAATGAGTGAGTTGAAAACATATAAAGCTGCTGAAAAAATATGCTCCAACATTGAAGTTGACATCGTTTATCATGCACCATAGCACATACAGCTCTCCTCTAGGTATGCATCCTCTCTGGGCTCGAGCAAACAATGTGTAGCTCAGGATCTGATCCATGTATGCTATCACAAGGTTGTGAATAAAAGCAACTTTAGAGGTATGTGCATTATAATAACCTCGCCTCCCTGTAATAAACTTCCAGAACTCATCAACATTAAAGTTCTCATTTTCCACTTGGAAAATTCCTGTCGGACATTCAGCCATCTTGTTGAACTCATTTGCGTACATCAACTTCAGCTCCCCACTAATCTGCATCCACAATGCATAAGGAAGATAATGATCGCTACTATCAGCGGTCATCGTACACAACACCTCAGCTGTGATGTGGAAATATGTCTCCCTCTTCAGCTCCATAAATCTAGTGATCCCTACTCGATTGAACATCCAATGAATATCATTGATGATTTTCATCTCCAACATTGCTTGGTCATCTTGGTATCGAGTCCTCGTTATGTTTTTTAGAAATGGCTCCCCATAACTCTTCCTTCTCCCTCCATTCCTTAATCTGTATGTCAAAATTGGAAGGTCTTCTCTGATCTCTCTTTAGCTTTTTTGCTACCAGACCCTTCTTAGGAGATTTTGTCTCCTTCCTCTTAGAGGGTGTGACAATTCCCTTACCTACAAGGTGTTGGATTGTATACTAAAAGTCTAGCTTTAGTATGAACAATGTTATAACAATTTATTTGAAATGAGAATCATATGATCAAATGATTGCGTCTTATAATTTATTTATATGAACGATACAATAGTCTACTTACTTTATACTGTAGATAATATGTTGTGCGACAACACGCCTTATATAGTATAAACAGATGTTCACAACCGAGATAGACGGGGACTCTCTATTGGGATGGTTGTAGTGTGGTTTGGTATTAGCTTGTGTTGGCTATGGAATCATACTAGTGAACTTGTGTGTATTGAGCAGGACCGCTTGAGATCGTTCAACTTATACTGACTTATAGAAGAACTTGATCTCTGTTATTATGGAAGTTCATACTCTTAATCCCTATACAATAACCTCGACACGTAGGGTAGTATGTACTTCTTTGATTCATCAATGGGTGAGATTTACATGTATTAAATCAATAAACTCGGTGAGTTGGGAAGTAGTGCTGTCTCTATGGTATACTGTTGATTGTAGAAATAATTTGTCCGTCATAGGTTGATGATGTCCCCTTGAAGAGCTCATAAGGATTATCATGTAAACCCTACAGGTGGATTTATTTTGGCATGATAATTAGGTTGAGTGGTACTACTCTCGGATGAGATATTAATTAATGGAGTTGTCAGTAACTTAATTAATTAATGGACATTGCATATCTTAAACATGGGGAGACTAACGGGCTCATAATAAGAAGGAGCCCATAACGTAATTATGGGATTAGAACGGTAGTGCAGTAATAATATTTTAGTGGAATATATTATTATTATTGGACTTAAGTATAAGCTTTGGGCTAAGCTTGGATACTTAAGCCCAATGGAGACCCAACTTTAATTTCTCCTCCTGGTCCCTGCTGTAGCCCATGTATATAAGTCATCTCAGCTTATCTGGATCCCTAACTAATTATTTCCTACGCCTAAAAACATGAGAGGAAAGGAAGAATAGCAGATTGAGGAGATCTTAAAGATCGTCGCCCACACGACGTCAAGATCAGACATGGGAATATAGCAGAAGACTGGAAAGTTGTTTACTACTGCTGCTGATCATCCTCTACATCAACCCTGGTGAAAGGTAATATGATTCTGCACTTTTGCTTCTGCTGCAGTAGAATCGTATGGAACCCTAACAGTTCATGTTAACCAAATGATCGAACGCCAACACAAGGATTATATTTTAATTCGAAATAGAGGAAATAAAGCAAGTATGCCCAACCTAGGATTAATTTAAGCATGAATTCTACTCAAGACTTTAAATTCGTATGCAATAACCAATTCATGAACCAATCTTCCCAAGATTTCAAGTGTAAACTTCAAAAATATAGAATATGAATCCACATCACTTTCAATCAAGATAAAATTTTAAAATCAATAATCCTAAGTCCATGTTCAACATACTTCACGATCCAGCATTCTTCAAATTGAATCAAATGTCAAATAATTCAAATAATTCCAAGCATGCTCAACTTTCACAATCTAATTACTCAATAATGTTACTTAACTTAACGAGCCCATACATATTTTCCAAAATTAAACTCAAGCCCGTTAGATATGCATCATCAATTTTACCAAATTTCATCAATCCAACGCAAATTGAACCCATGCAAATTCATGTTAAATTTCAACAAGAACACCAAAATTTCATGCTTCAATCCTAAATGAAAACATGTTAAATCGATTTACCCAACCTTCAATAAGCGTATACTACTCAAATTCAAGGGTATAGAGTCAAGAAAACATACCTTTGTCTCCAGCCATGGTGTGCGTGTGACGAATAGCAAAAATCCCCAAAATTTGTGTAGAACAATCCAAATTCGGACATGAATCTTCCAAATCTTGGTCGTGGAAGTGTGTGGTGAGGAAGAATAAAGTGTGGGGTGAGTTTAGAGTGAATATCGTACAGTTCAGGACGATGGCTCGAGGAAGGGTGATGGAAAAGTGGTCAAACGACGCGCAGTAACTGACTTAAATCTCGATTTCTGCTCTAGCTCGACTTGAGCTCCATGGTCGAGCAACACTTGACCTGGTCGATTTAGGTGACTGTCATCTGAACAATTCGTAGCTCGACCTCAACTTGACAAAAATGTATTGGTTGAGCTATAGTGGTTTGGTTTAGCTATACCTCTATAAACTGAAACTTTCCCTCTATTCAGCTCGACCGTAGCTCGACCAGTGAAGTCTGGTCGAGCTGCAAAGTTTCAGTCAAGCTGGCCTCATGTAAACTGAACAAGTCTTCTGGTGTCCAACTCGATCGTAGCTCGACCAGAAGATTCTAGTCGAGCTAAAGTGACTTGTGTTGGCACTTGGATCATTTGGTTAACGTTATCCGTTAGGGATCCATACGTTTGGAATTGAATGATCTTTATACTTAGACGATCCTCTCTTCAACGGCTTTCCGTTAGTATATTGATCATCGAATTCTGAGCACTTTAAGATTTTATATAAATTTCGCAAGGTGGCGGACAACAGCAGCAAACTACCTTCTGATCTTCTGCCGTATGTCCCAAGTCCGATCTCGACATCGTGTGGGCGACGATCTACGAGACCTCCTCAATCTGCTCTCAACCCTCATCACACGTGAATAATGAATTAGATTAGGGTTCCAGATAAGCTGAGGTGACTTATATACATGGGCTAGAGCAGGGACCAGGAGGAGAAATTGGGTTGGGCTTCCATTGGGCTTAAGTATCCAAGCTTAGCTCAAAGCTTATACTTAAGTCCAATAATAATAATATATTCCACTAAAATATTATTACTGCACTGCCTTTCCAATCCCAAAATTACGTTTTGGGCACCTTCTTATTATGAGCCCGTTAGTCTCCTCATGTTTAAGATATATAATGTCCATTAATTAATTTAAGTTACTGACAACTCAATTAATTAATATCTCATCAAAGAGTAGTACCACTCAATCTCATTATCATGCCGGAATAAATTCCACCTGCAGGGTTTACATGATAATCCTTATGAGCTCCTCAAGGGGACATCATCAACCTATGACGGACACGGATTCCTTCTACAATCAACAGCACACCATAGAGACAGCACTACTTCCCAACTCATCGACTTTGTTGATTTAATTACATGTAAATCTCACCCATTGATGAATCAAAGAAATACATACTGCCCTACGTGTCGAGGTTATTGTATAGGGATTAAGAGCACGAACTTCCATAATAACTGAGATCAAGTTCTCCTATAAGTCAGTATAAGTCGAACGATCTCAAGCGGTCCTGCTCAATACACACAAGTGCACTAATGTGATTCTATAGCCAGGACAAGCTAATACTAAACCACACTACAACCATCCCGATAGAGAGTCCCCGTCTATCTCGGTTGTGAGCATCTGTTTATACTTTATAAGGAAACCAATAATATGATCTTCCGCGTGTTGTCGCACAACATATTATCTACAGTATAAAGTAAGTGGACTATTGCATCGAACATATAAATAAATTATAAGATGCAATCATTTAATCATATGATTCTCATTTCAAATAAATTGTTATAACATTGTTCATACAAAAAGCTAGACTTTTAGTATATAATCCAACAATCTCCCACTTATACTAAAAGACTATGCTGTCATTTCTACCACCATACATCTGATTCCCACTCCTACTACACGACCATAAAAGCTTTCGCTTTAAGGTCCTTGTAAATGGATTTACTAGGTTATCATCCGATGCAATCTAGGCGACAACAACCTTCCCCTCATCATACAATTTCTCGTAACAGGTGGTACTCGCGCTCCATGTGTTTAATTGCCTTATGGACTCGTGATTCCTTCAAGTTTGCAACTGCACCAATATCATTAATTCAAATTGTGATAATCTTGGGCAAACTTAGAAATACTTCAACGTCCATTATGAAGTTTCTAGAGTCATATAGATACTTTTGCTGCCTTATAGGCTCCAATTTATCATCTATCCATGATAGAGTCCGGAGTCCGAAATATATTTCTATATAACACTCCTCCATATTATGACTCTACTTCCTAAAATTAAACACATAACCTTTGAGGTGGATTTACTGTCGTCCCTATTTGATTTGAAAAATCTGAATCTATGTAACTCATAAGAAGCAGCGAATCTATCCGGTAAGCCTACATATAATTTCTAGTCCTTTTCAGGTACATAAATATATGTCTTACCACAGTTCAACATTCTTATTTCGAGTTACCTTGATACTCACTGTCTATGCAATTGACAATACAGTTATCCATTCTCGTGCATAGCATTCCTTAGATTAAGCTTCCTTATTCGCCGAAGCATAAGGAACCGCTTTCATCACCTTTATCTCTTTTTGTGTCTCAAGACACATTCACTTAGATAATTTCGCATGCTAAATGAGTAAGGATCATATCATTTTGCTAAACTTGAGCTAAGCTTAACATCCTTTCTTGTGATCCGTATTATCGTGATCAAAAGGATATTTTTACTCTTCTTAAGTCCTTCATTTCATACTACTTTATTAACCATACCCATACGCCCGATAATACTCTTTCATTGTCTCCAATGAGCAATATATCATCTACGTATAGTACAAAAAATACCACCACATTTCCGTCACTCATTTCAATACACAAGACATATCCGAGCATTGATAAAATCCATATTACTGGATTTCTTCATCAAAACGGATGTTCTATAATTTTGAAGCTTGCTTTAGTCCATTGATGGACACTTTTAAGCTTAATATCAAAATGCTCTTAGCTCTATGCAATGAATCACTCTGGTTGCTTAACATAGATGTTTTCCTCAAGACTTCCATTCAGGAAAGTTGTCTTGACATCTATTTGCTATCCCTCATATTCCATATGAGTAGCAACAGGTAAAAGAGTCCGGATCGACTTAGGCATAGCTACCGGCGAACAGGTTGTCTCATAATCGAACCCTTTCTTTCTGAGTATACTTTTTTCGCAGCGAGCTTTGCTTCCAAGGTTTTCACCTTACCATATGATCCTCTTTTATTTTGTATGACCACTTCCAATGGCTTTTACACCATTTAGTGGTCTTACAAGCTCCCAGATTTAATTTAGAATTCATCAATTCTATTTCAACATCATTGCACTGGCTAAGATATCGCATTTAGATCTTGTAGTGCTTCGTCGTATGTGTGGGTTCAATCCATGTTTACTAGGAACTAAGTCTCAGGACTCTCCCAAAATATATATCTTGCAAGTTGTCGAACAACCCTCCCACTACGACAATGCACTACACGCAATTGTGTATCAGACGTGACACGCGTTGCAGTTTAACTTGTGGTATATCCTCTTATACACTTGGTACTAATACTTTGTGTTTTCCCTCTCACTTCCTTTAGAACAATTTATACATGGGTTTATGATTTAATACATAGTCCTTTTCCAAAAAATAGTGTTTGTGTTAACAATCACCCTTTGATGTTTTGGATTAAATAAATCATCACACTTCATTCCAAATAATTCATCATCTATCTAATCATTTGCATAAGAGTCTTTCTCTTATTAGGATTAAAAGACGCATTATTAATTACTATTTGTTGCATCCGTGATATAAACATGATTTAAGAGTTTACAAATTTTCACTAACGTACCTTAACAGATTATAACTCCATCATTCATTAATATGACCATGTCATTTAAATGAAATGAAGTATCCATCCATAAATGCATAGAAATTGAAATAAAATTCTTTCTATAAAAACGTACGTAAAGACAATTTCTCATAATCAAACATTTATTCATATCGTAAGATAAATAAGCAACTCCCACTGCAACATCCACTACTCTCGTAGTTTTACCCATGTATATTATTATTTCATCATCACTTAGTTGTAGGCTTTTAGTGATTACGGCATCTACACACAACATGTCAGTAAATGCCAACGCTAATCATGCTTCAACAACTAGTGAATGAGATACTAACCTTGTTCACATCTTGATGAAATTGGATTTTCTTCGCCATATGTTTTGTCAGAAGTTCCCCACCATATACAACCTCTTTGTAATTCAGGTGGAACTTGCTCAAAACATTTAGGCAAACAATGAAGAATAAAATTGACTTAGGTTTCCCCTTCAACTTCTATTCCATGTATTTCCAATTCATTCATCAATTCATTTATTCATCAATTCAATCATATTTCTATGAATCTCTTATCTCTTCACCAGAGACTTTAATATGCATCATGATAAGTCTTTTGTAAGAACACACATGTATTTCTTAAGCAGTAAAATTAGAATCCAAGATTCTTTTCTAATCATCTAATTTTGGACTAGTAAATATGTTTCTTTTAGTAAACAATAAGTGAAATAAAACTATTTGAAATTCAGAGAATCATAAAATATACACCGATCAAATCTTCAAATTTATCCATTTATATTGATGTCCTCAAAACAATATAAAATATAAATTCACCGACATCTCAAGCACCGTGAGTTTGCAAGCCACGATAGTGTGGACGTTTACAAACCTGAACATTTACAAGAGAAGGTTTTACCCATTAATTTCATTTGTCAACCTAACTTTATGACAAAATAATTAATAGTCGGTTCCTCTTTAGCCATGCAAATAAAAGCAGTGACTCCGATGGGGAGGATACTTATTATTTACACCTAAGTGTACACCATTATTTGACCCCAAGTCTATTGCGCGAGCTTATGTGCCTTACAGATGGAGAAGTACACACGCGCTCGGATAACTTCCTACATTCATCAATTATAAGTTTGTACCAGTGAACCACATATAAGCTCATTCGATAGGGAGGAAGGTCTATGCCAACGCGCAAGTTCATATGCATCACATTACAAACATAATTATTTAATGAAGTCTGTTCCAGCAATCCATGAATAAACTCATCCGATGGGGAGGAAGGCTCTAATGCCGACGCGCAAGTTTACTCACATTGCTAACAAGCCAATAATGGAGGCTGTGGGAATTAATTACCAATTCCCTGTCCCACTTAGTTATTTAAGACCGAGGGATTTTACATGCATATAATATTCAAAAATAAAATACGCAACTTAGCATGCTCCTATTACGGCAAACAAGACAGTAAATCAAGAGTATCATGCATAGCATATATAACAATAATTAAATAATAAATCAAATTATAACAGTTATATATCGGCGAATTCGATTGTTCGCCACCAAGCATGAATATGGGCAACGCACACGGGGATAAGATGATACGGATTACAAGAAAGGATGTTATGCTTATCTCAAACTTCATAAGATGATACGATCCTTACTTATTTTAGCATGTGAATTTATCTAAGTAAATGTGTCTTGTGACACAAAAGTAGATAAAGAAGATGAAAGCGGTTCCTTATGCTTCGGCAAATGAGGAAGCTTAATCTAAGGAATGCTATGCACGAGATTGGATAACTATTTTTCCGATGGCATGAACAGTGGGTATCAACGTAACCCGGAACAAGAATGATGAATTGTGGTAAGACATATATGAAGTGCCTGAGAAGGACTGGAATTATATGTAGGCTTACAGGGCAGATTCACTGCTTCTTGTGGATTACGTAGATTTGTATTTTTTAGTCAAATTGGACGGCAGTAAATCCACCTCAAGGTTATGTGTTTAATTTTAAGAAGTTGAGTCATAGTGTGGAGGAGTGTTATATAGAAATATATTTCAGACTCCGAATTCCATCATGGAAAGATGATAAATTGCAGCCTATGAGGCAGCCAAAGTATCTGTGTGACTCTAAAAACTTCATGATGGACTTTGATATGATTCTAAGTTTGCCCAAGATTATCACAATTTATATTGATGATATTGGTGCAGTTGCAAACTTGAAGGAATCACAAGTCCATAAGGAAATTAAACACATGGAGCGCGAGTACCACCTATTACGAGAAATCGTATGATGAGGGAAAGGTTGTTGTCACCTAGATTGCATCGGATGATAACCTAGTAAATCCATTTACAAGGACCTTAAGGCGAGAGCTTTTGATGGTCGTGTAGTGGGAGTGGAAATCAGATGTACGGCAGAAAACATGACATCATAGTCTTTTAGTATAAGTGGGAGATTGTTGGATTGTATACTAAAAGTCTAGCTTTTTGTATGAACAATGTTATAACAATTAATTTGAAATGAGAATCATATGATCAAATGATTGCGTCTTATAATTTATTTATATGCACGATGCAGTAGTCCACTTACTTTATACTGTAGATAATATGTTGTGCGACAACACGCGGAAGATCATATTATTGGTTTCCTTATAAAGTATAAACAGATGCTCACAACCGAGATAGACGGGGACTCTCTATCGGGATGGTTGTAGTGTGGTTTGGTATTAGCTTGTCTTGGCTATAGAATCACATTAGTGCACTTGTGTGTATTGAGCAGGACCGCTTGAGATCGTTCGACTTATACTGACTTATAGGAGAACTTGATCTCTGTTATTATGGAAGTTCGTGCTCTTAATCCCTATACAATAACCTCGAAACGTAGGGCAGTATGTATTTCTTTGATTCATCAATGGGTGAGATTTACATGTAATTAAATCAACAAACTCGATGAGTTGGGAAGTAGTGCTGTCTCTATGGTGTGCTGTTGATTGTAGAAGGAATCCATGTCCGTCATAGGTTGATGATGTCCCCTTGAGGAGCTCATAAGGATTATCATGTAAACCCTGCAGGTGGAATTTATTCCCGCATGATAATGAGGTTGAGTGGTACTACTCTTGGATGAGATATTAATTAATTAAGTTGTCAGTAACTTAAATTAATTAATGGACATTGTATATCTTAAACATGGGGAGACTAACGGGCTCATAATAAGAAGGAGCCCAAAACGTAATTTTGGGATTGGAAAGGTAGTGCAGTAATAATATTTTAGTGGAATATATTATTATTATTGGACTTAAGTATAAGCTTTGGGCTAAACTTGGATACTTAAGCCCAATGAAGGCCCAACCCAATTTCTCCTCCTGATCCCTGCTGTAGCCCATGTATATAAGTCACCTCAGCTTATCTGGAACCCTAATCTAATCTCATTCATTATTCACGTATGATGAGGGTTGAGAGCAGATTGAGGAGGTCTCGTAGATCGTCGCCCACACGACGTCGAGATCGGACTTGGGACATAAGGCAGAAGATCAGAAGGTAGTTTGCTGCTGCTGTCTGCCACTTTGCGAAATTCATATAAAATATCACAGTGATCAGAATTCGATGAACAATATACTGACGGAAAGCCGTTGAAGAGAGGATTGTCTGAGCACAAAGATCATTCAATTCCGACATCAAACGAGGAAGTTATGGCCATTCTTGTGGGACTGCACAATCTGTCAGCGAGAATCCTTCATCTTCTACATACCTTGGTGAACGGTAATCGTTTCTATGATTTATTGCTTCCGCTGATATTAGAAATATATGAATCCCTAACGGGTCACGTTAACCAAATGATCTAAGCGCCAACAATTGGTATCAGAGCTTCGGTTTCGTGGTGAAGCGTGAAACGTTAGGCTAGGGTTTATGTGATTAATTTTTCGAAATTAGAATCGCATGTTTAGGGTTTTGGTTTTACTGCGCAAACCATGAATATCCCTATGTGAAATATACCCTATATCATATCTGTTCGTCGATGGTTGTGTGTGAGAGGATTCGACGAAAACTGTTCGTCAATTTCACATGGAAGGAAGAAATTGAGAGAAAATCCAGCGCAGTGATATTGCAGAGGCAATAACCGGAGTTTCAACCGTCGGATCAGGCTGAATTTTGGTAAACACGTTCAGACTTTATGGATGTACATTCTGAACGGTGAAGATCGTATTTAAAGTTTTATGTTGTCGGGAATACGCCGATAACATAAGCAGTTTTTTGGGCGATTCTGTTCTGCGCAGTCGAGGGAAAAGAGCCGTTTCTTACAAACTAACCGTTGGATCGACCTGTAATTTGGAAAAAATGTTTAAATCTCATAGAAGTAGATTCTGGACGGTTGAGATTGGATTCCCTGGTTCCTACAGTTGCAAACCCCGAACGACAGTTGGTGTAGTTTGATGTTGCCCGTTGGGCTGAACTTGGTACCGTGCAAGTAGGCCCTTGAACGAGCGACAGTTCGAGCGGATTTGCATCAGGTTCGATTGGTCTGCATCAGGTTCGATCGACTCTGCACCAGGTTTGAGCGGATTTGCATCAGGTTCAATTGGTCTGCATCAGGTTCGATCGATGCTGCACCAGATTCAAACGGATTCACATCAGGTTCGATTGGTCTGCATTAGGTTCGATCGATGCTGCACTAGGTTCGAGCGGATTCACATCAGGTTCGATTGGTCTGCATCAGGTTTGATCGATGATCCACCAGGTTCGAGCGGATTCACATCAGGTTCGATTGGTCTGCATCAGGTTCGATCGACTCTGCACTAGGTTCGAGCGGGTTTGCATCAAGTTCGACTGGTCTGCATCAGATTCCGCGTGAGTTTTCACAATATGACTGGGCAGGGTGCCAGAGTGGTGGAGCAGGCTGCGGGGAGGTCGATCCCCGTCGCAGTTGTCCGCATTCGTGATTGGTGGCGAACAATCGAATTCGCTGTTATATAACTGTTATAATTGATTTATTAATTGATTATTGTTATATATGTATGCATGATTATCTATGATTTATTGCCTTAAATAGAAGCATGCTAGATTGCGTATTATATTTGGTATATTATATGCATGTATGTTGGAGTGTTGATCAAGTCAACCTATTTTTGGCAATTTATTTCCTTATATATAACTTCTATAATTGTTTTATTGGTCAATTATTGTTTTATATTTAGAAGTATGAGCATGCTAGGTTACGTATATTATTCTGAATATTATATGCATGTAAAAACCCTTGGTTTTAAATAACTAAGTGGGAGAGGGGATTGGTAATTAATTCCCGCGGCCTCCATTATTGGTTTGTTAGCAATATGAATAAACTTACGCGTCGGCATTAGAGCCTTCCTCCCCATCGGATGAGTTTATTCATGGATATTGCTGGAACAGGCTTCTTTAAAATTATGTTTGTAATGTGATGTACATGAACTTGCGTGTTGGCATAGACCTTCCTCCCTATCGGATGAGTTCATGTGCGGATCACTGTACAGACTTATAATAGATGACTGTAGGAAGTTATCCGAGCGCGTGTGTACTTCTGCATCTGTAAGGCACATAAGCTCGCGCAATGGACTTGGGGTCAAATAATGGTGTACACTTAGGTGTAAATAATAAGTATCCTCCCCATCGGAGTCACTGCTTTTATTTGCATGGCTAAAGAGGAACCGACTATTAATTATTTTGTCATAAAGTTAGATTGACAAATGAAATTAATGGGTAAAACCTTCTCTTGTAAATGTTCGGGTTTGTAAACGTCCACACTATCGTGGCTTGCAAACTCACGGTGCTTAAGATGTCGGTGAATTTATATTTTATATTGTTTTGAGGGAATCAATATAAATGGATAACTTCGAAGATTTGATCGGTGAATTTTTTTATGATTCTCTGAATTTCAAATAGTTTTATTTCACTTATGGTTGACTAAAAGAAATTATATTTACTGGTCCAAAATTAGATGATTAGAAAAGAATCTTGGATTCTAATTTTACTGCTTAAGAAATACATGTGTGTTCTCACAAAAGACTTATCATGATGCATATTAAAGTCTCTGGTGAAGAGATAAGAGATTCATAGAAATATGATGGTCTCATGTAACTCTTCGGATACTTGAGTAAGTTAAAAGGCGGTAGGTCATGATTGAATTTGATGAATGAATTGGAAATACATGGAATAGAAGTTGAAGGGGAAACTTAAGTCAATTTTATTCTTCATGTTTGCCTAAATGTTTTAAGCAAGTTCCACCTGAATTACAAAAAGGTTGTATATGGTGGGGAATTTCTGACAAAACATGTGGCAAAGGAAATCCATTTTCATCGAGATGTGAACAAAGTTAGTATCTCATTCACTAGTTGTTGAAGCATTAATATTGATGGCATCTATTGACACGTTGTGTGTAGATACCGGAATCACTAAAAGCGTGTAACTTAGTGATGATGAGATTATTATGGACATGGGTAATACTACGAGAGTAGTGGCTGTTGCAGTGGGAGTTGTTTATTTATCTCATGATATGAATAGACGTTTGATTATGAAAAATTGTCTTTACGTGCGTTTTCATAGAAAGAATTTGATTTGGTTTTTATGCATTAATAGATGGATACTCCATTTCATTTAAATGACATTGTCATTATAATGAAGGATAGAGTTGTAATCTGTTATGGTACGTTGGTGAACAATTTGTATACTCTTAAATCATGTATATTCCACAGATGCAAGAAATAATAATTAATAATGCATCTTCTGATCTTAGTAAGAGAAAGGAACCTTCGGAGATGAACTAAACATGCATTTGGCGTCTAAGACTAGATCATTTTACTTGAGTAGGACTCAAAAGTTGATAGCAGATGGACCGTAAGGTTTTTCTGAAGTGGAAACTATCGGACTTGCGAGTCTTACTTGGAAGTAAAAATGATTAATTACCTTTTCAAGGTAAAGGGGTGTAGAGCCAAAGATATATATGTTGGAATTGGTTCATTCTGATTCAAGCAGACCTAATATTATCCAGGCGAGAGGTGGTAATGAATAATCGAAGATTATTCTAGATACCGATATATTTATTTGATGCACTGCATGTCTAAGTTCTTTGATTTATTCAAGAATTGCAAGGTTGGTACAGTAAAGCATCATGGAAAATATATCAAGTAATGACGATTTAATCGTCATTACGAGTACCTCTTAGGATAATTAGGAGCTATTAATCAGAGGTTGAGATTAAATCTCAAGTGGTCTACACTGGGCAAGCCCCAGCTGAATGGTGTGGTGGATAGAAGGAATAAGACTCTTATGGTAATGATTAGATGGATGATGAATTATTTGGAATTACTTAATTCATTTTATGGATAAGCCCTAGAAACAGTAATTCATTTGAATGTTTATCTGTTTGTGAGATATGTTATAAAAATGAAGGTGATTTATTTAGTCTAAAAGATTGAAGAGTGATTGTTAACACAAACACTAGAATTTTGGAAAGGGACTATGTAATAAATCACATACCCATTTATAAATTGTCCTAAAGGATGTGAGAAGAAAACACAAAGTATTAGTACCAATTGTGCAAGAGGATATACCACAAGGTAAACTGCAACGCATGTCACATCTGATACACAATTGCATGTAATGCCTTGTTGTAGTGGGAGGGATGTTCGACAACCTGTTTAATACATGTTTTGAGAGAGTCGTAAGACTTAATCCCTAGTAAACATGGATTGAACCCACGGATACGACGAAGTACTACAAGATCGAAATACGATATCTTAGCTAGTGCAATGATGTTAAAATAGAATCGATGGATTTTAAATTAGGTCTGGATGTTTGTAAGACCACTAAATGGTGTAAAAGCCATTGGAAGTGGTCATACAAAATAAAAGAAAGGGTTACGAAAAAGGTATACTCAGAAAACCTTGGAAGCAAAGCTTGTTGCGAAAAAGGTATACTCAGAAAGAAAGGGTTCGATTATGAGATAACCTGTTCGCCGGTAGCTATGCCTAAGTCGATCTGGACTCTTTTACCTGTTGCTACTCATATGGATTATGAGGGATAGCGAACAGATGTCACGACAACTTTCCTGATTGGAAGTCTTGAGGAAAACATCTATCTTAAGCAACCAGAGTAATTCATTGCAAAGAGCTAAGAGCATTTTGATATTAAGCTTAAAAGTGTCTATCAATGGACTAAAGCAAGCTTCAAAATTATAGAACATCCGTTTTGATGAAGAAATCCAGTGATATGAATTTTATCAATGCTCGGATATGTCTTGTGTATTGAAAAGAGTGACGGTAATGTGGTGGTATTTCTTGTACTATACGTAGATAGTATCTTGCTCATTGGAGACAATGAAAGAGTATTGTCGGGCGTATGGGTATGGTTGATAAAGACGTATGATATGAAGGACTTAAGAGGAGCAAAAATATCCTTTTGATAACGGTAATACGGATTACAAGAAAGGATGTTATGCTTATCTCAAACTTCATAAGATGATACGATCCTTACTTATTTTAGCATGTGAATTTATCTAAGTAAATGTGTCTTGTGACACAAAAGTAGATAAAGAAGATGAAAGCGGTTCCTTATGCTTCGGCAAATGAGGAAGCTTAATCTAAGGAATGCTATGCACGAGATTGGATAACTATTTTGCCGATGGCATGAACAGTGTGTATCAACGTAACCCGGAACAAGAATGATGAATTGTGGTAAGACATATATGAAGTGCCTGAGAAGGACTGGAATTATATGTAGGCTTACAGGGCAGATTCACTGCTTCTTGTGGATTACGTAGATTTGTATTTTTTAGTCAAATTGGACGGCAGTAAATCCACCTCAAGGTTATGTGTTTAATTTTAAGAAGTTGAGTCATAGTGTGGAGGAGTGTTATATAGAAATATATTTCAGACTCCGAATTCCATCATGGAAAGATGATAAATTGCAGCCTATGAGGCAGCCAAAGTATCTGTGTGACTCTAGAAACTTCATGATGGACTTTGATATGATTCTAAGTTTGCCCAAGATTATCACAATTTATATTGATGATATTGGTGCAGTTGCAAACTTGAAGGAATCACAAGTCCATAAGGAAATTAAACACATGGAGCGCGAGTACCACCTATTACGAGAAATCGTATGATGAGGGAAAGGTTGTTGTCACCTAGATTGCATCGGATGATAACCTAGTAAATCCATTTACAAGGACCTTAAGGCGAGAGCTTTTGATGGTCGTGTAGTGGGAGTGGAAATCAGATGTATGGCAGAAGACATGACAGCATAGTCTTTTAGTATAAGTGGGAGATTGTTGGATTGTATACTAAAAGTCTAGCTTTTTGTATGAACAATGTTATAACAATTAATTTGAAATGAGAATCATATGATCAAATGATTGCGTCTTATAATTTATTTATATGCACGATGCAATAGTCCACTTACTTTATACTGTAGATAATATGTTGTGCGACAACACGCGGAAGATCATATTATTGGTTTCCTTATAAAGTATAAACAGATGCTCACAACCGAGATAGACGGGGACTCTCTATCGGGATGGTTGTAGTGTGGTTTGGTATTAGCTTGTCCTGGCTATAGAATCACATTAGTGCACTTGTGTGTATTGAGCAGGATCGCTTGAGATCGTTCGACTTATACTGACTTATAGGAGAACTTGATCTCTGTTATTATGGAAGTTCGTGCTCTTAATCCCTATACAATAACCTCGACACGTAGGGCAGTATGTATTTCTTTGATTCATCAATGGGTGAGATTTACATGTAATTAAATCAACAAACTCGATGAGTTGGGAAGTAGTGCTGTCTCTATGGTGTGCTGTTGATTGTAGAAGGAATCCGTGTCCGTCATAGGTTGATGATGTCCCCTTGAGGAGCTCATAAGGATTATCATGTAAACCCTGCAGGTGGAATTATTCCCGCATGATAATGAGGTTAAGTGGTACTACTCTTGGATGAGATATTAATTAATTGAGTTGTCAGTAACTTAAATTAATTAATGGACATTGTATATCTTAAACATGGGGAGACTAACGGGCTCATAATAAGAAGGAGCCCAAAACATAATTTTGGGATTGGAAAGGCAGTGCAGTAATAATATTTTAGTGGAATATATTATTATTATTGGACTTAAGTATAAGCTTTGGGCTAAGCTTGGATACTTAAGCCCAATGGAGGCCCAACCCAATTTCTCCTCCTGGTCCCTGCTGTAGCCCATGTATATAAGTCACCTCAGCTTATCTGGAACCCTAATCTAATCTCATTCATTATTCACGTATGATGAGGGTTGAGAGCAGATTGAGGAGGTCTCGTAGATCGTCGCCCACACGACGTCGAGATCGGACTTGGGACATACGGCAGAAGATCAGAAGGTAGTTTGCTGCTGCTGTCTGCCACGTTGCGAAATTCATATAAAATCGTACAGTGATCAGAATTCAATGATCAATATACTGACGGAAAGCCGTTGAAGAGAACATTGTCTGAGCACAAAGATCATTCAATTCCGACATCAGACGAAGAAGTTATGGCCATTCTTGTGGGATTGCACAATCTGTCAGCGAGAATCCTTCATCTTCTACATACCTTGGTGAACGGTAATCGTTTCTATGATTTATTGCTTCCGCTGATATTAGAAATATATGAATCCTAATGGGTCACGTTAACCAAATGATCTAAGCACCAACAGTAAGTACATCACACCCCCCAAACTTAGTAAAAACTTAAGTTGAAACTAATTTTGCAAAGAGATGTAATTGCCGATAATTAAGCACTGCAAATATAAAATTTCCTTACTCACACTAAAGAAATAAAACATTAAAAAAGGAGGAAAAGCCCCCAACAGATGCTCTTTTTTAACGTCGGAGAGTCACGATGGTACCAATTCAATGCAAGGTATCCTCAAAGACAACACAAGCATCATCCGGCGACTTAAAATGCTTCAATCGGTGCCCATTCGCCACTATGATGTCTCCGTCTTCATCCATGGTCTCAAAACTCCCCCCTCCGCAGGGTCTATGGATAATGAATGGTCCTATCCACTTTGATTTTAGTTTTTCTACAAAAAGCTTCAAACGAGAGTTAAAGAGTAATACATCATCTCCTCCTTAAAAGTGATCTTCGAATCACGCCACTTATTCATTCTTTCCTTGTAGATCACCGAGTTCTTATAAGCTTGATTTCTGAACTCATCCAATTGATGATGTGAGTCAACCTCGACTCCTTTTGATCCTTAAGAGACAAGTTCAAACTTCTCACTGCCCAATAAGACTTATGCTGAATCTCTATGGGTAAGTGGCAAGGCTTCCCATAGACAATTTTATAAGGTGACATGTCTAGCACAGTCTTATATGTGATTCGGAACCCCCACAAACATCATCGAGCTTCATAGTCCAATCTTTCCTATTGGTTCCGACTACCTTCTCCAGGATTTGTTTTACTTGTCGGTTAGAGACTTCCGCTTGCCAATTCTCTTGAGGATGATAGGGTGTAGTAACCCTATGCTTAACACTATACTCCTTGAGAACTCTTTCAATAAGCTTGTTGACGAAGTGTGAACCTCCATCACTTACAAGTGCTCTAGGAACTCCATAGCGGGAAAATATATGTTTCTTCAAGAATGACAACACCTTCTTTGTATCATTCATGCGAGTATGAATCACTTCCACCCACTTAGAAACATATTCAACAGCAAGAAGGATGCAGAGGAATCCATTAGATGGGGAAAAAGGCCCCATAAAATGAGTTCCCTATACATCAAAAATCTCTAAAATAATGTTCGACAGAAGTGGCATGTCATCCCTTTTGCTTATGTTTCCCATCCTTTGACATCTATCGCATGTTGCCACTAGGATTCACAATCTTTAAACAAGGTATACCAATATAAAGTGGATTGAAGTACCTTAGCTGCAGTCTTTTGGGCTCCAAAGTGTCCTCTGTTAGGTTGTGCATGGAAAAAATCAAGAACACTCTCCATCTCCATCTCGGGCACACACCTTCGGATGATAGTATACGTACAAATCTTTGAGACCCGTAGGGATTTTACCTACAGTAATGTAGTTGACATAACCGCCAACCATGGATCCATTCCTTGAGTAACAACAACACAAGCTTTGTCCACTACTTCAGCAAACACCGCCATAATCTGCTCATTAGGGAACATCTCCTCAATATACTCAAAAGAATCATCACAATGCTCCCTTGTCTCTAACCTTGATAAGTGATACGCCAACACATTCTCTATTCCTTTCTTATCTCGGATCTCTATATCGAACACTTGCAAAAGAAGGATCCATCTAATAACCCTAGGCTTCGTTTCCTTCTTCTCCATCAAGTACTGGATCGCAGAATGATCCGTGTACACTATATGTTGGATTGTATACTAAAAGTCTAGCTTTTTGTATTAATAATGTTTAGATAATATTTGAAATGAGAATCATGTGATCAAACGTTTGCAATTTAGTTACTGCAAAAGTCCATTTACTTTATACTGTAGATAATGTGGTGTGCAGCGTCATACAAAAGATCATATTATCGGCTCCTTATAAAGTATAAACAGATGTTCACAACCGAGATAGACGATGACTATCTATCGGTATGGTTGTAGTGCACTTTGTGTATTGAATAGGACCGCCGTTGAGATCGTTCGGTTTATACTAACTATATAATAGAACTTGATCTCTGTTATTATGGAAGTTTGTACTCTTAATCCTTATAAAATAACCTCGACACGTAAGCTAGTATTTATTTTCTTGATTCATCAATGGGTGAGATTTAATTAATAAATCAATATGCTCGGTGAGTTAGGAGATGGTGCTGTCTATATGGTGTGCTGTTGATTGTAGAAGGAATCTGTGTCCTAACAGAATTGGTTGATAATGTCCTCTTGAGGAGCTCATAATGATTATCATGCAAACCCTGCAGGTGGATTTATTCCGGCATAATAATAAGGTTGAGTGGTTCTACTCTTGGTAATTATATTAATTAATGGAGTTGTCAGTAACTTAATTAATTAATGACATTGAATCTTCAACTCGGGGAGATTAACGGGCTCATAATAAGAAAGAGCCCATAAACGTAATTTGGGATTAGGGTAGCAGTGCAATAATATTTCTTTAGTGGAATGATTTATTATTATTGGACTTAAGTATAAGTTTTGGGCTAAACCTTGGATGCTTAAGCCCAATGGGAGGCCCAAACCCTAGTTTCTCCTCCTGGTCCCTGTTGTAGCCTATAAATAGTCAATCTCAGCAGCCCATTAACTTGATACACACGATATAAACACTGTGAGTTTGAGGGAGCTGCAGATTGAGATCGTCTCATAGATCATTACCCACAAAACGTCGAGACGTGGCTTAGGAATACAACAGAAGATCGGAAAGTTCTTTGCTATTTTTATCCGTAAAATTCCTTGTGTAAGTTCAAACTAGAAATGTGATATTTTGATGGAAAGTCACGGAAGAGAGGATCATTTTGGCATGTAGATCACTCAAATCGGAGGTCAGATGAGGAAGTTATGTGCAAAACGGTGAGGCTGCGCTGGCTGCCGGCGAGAATGCTTCTTTTTCTACATACCCTGGTCAAAGGTAATCAATTCTATGTTTATGCTTATGCTGTGATAGAATTGCATGGAACCTAACGGTTCACATTAATCTAAAGATCTAAACACCAATAATTGGAATCAGAGCGTAGGTACTACGACTAAACGTGACACGTTAGGCTAGGGTTTGAGTGGAATATGTGATATTAGGGTTTAGGTTTAATGCTTAATCCTTGTTGTTGTACACCTCCGCACACACATCACCGCACGATGGCTCATTGGGGTATTGAGCGGCTGTTGCAAGGCGACGGTGGCTGATAGTCGATGTTGGGTTGTTGCGGTTAAAGGATGGAGTCGTGACGGGCTGAAAAGGCCCAACATTGATGACTGCTCTTGTCGGGAAACTCGCGATCAGCGACGGGTGATAGGCATCACGGTGTTGGCGACTGAGGATTGACGAATTTGTTTGAACCGGCAGCTGACTGTTGAAAGCGATGTGTGCTGGTGAAATATCATGGGGCACTGTCGTTTAGAATGGATGAACAACAAGGGTGGAAGTTGTGTTTGAAGGCAGGATCGACAGTCGCTTGGGGAGCACGCTGCAAGAAGTCGCGACGGGACTGTGGTGATGAGCCAAGCATGGCACGGTGCTGACCAGGCACCGCACGGCACTGTCCTAGTTCTTCACAGGGCATGGCTGGCGTTTGCTGCAAGGCAAGGACATGTTAATTTGAAAGGCAGACCAGGGTCGGCGAGAACCAAGCGGTTGTGAAGGACGATGCCAGGAGCTAATGCTGCGAATCGGTGGACTACTGCAGGTGGATTCTCGGCCATTCCAGCAATTGGACCTGGTACAATTCCGGTGGGTCGCGATGTACAGTGGCCTACGGCGGAAGAAGCATGGTGGTCGACGAATGGCGTGCATCGCGACTGGAAGGCGACGTGTTCGGACTGGCCTGAATGTGTTTTTGATTGACTCTGACGTAGTTCCAGTCAAGTCTCCATCCTAGTCGATCGGGTTTGACGAAGTTGCGCGAGTTCAACGTGTTTTCGGCGATTCCCTTGTCGTGCTGGGCGAGAATGAAGCCAGGCAGTGCGCCAGGGGATTTCTCAATTGGTGGCGTCGAATGGCTGACGGAAACTGTTGGCCAAAGTTTGCTGTTCACGGCAGGAGGCTGCAGCTGATCCACCGTTGGATAGAGACGGCCGGCTGGTAGTCGCTGTCGGAAAGTATACCGGCAGCGGACGGCGTATATGATTCCTATAGCAGTTTAATCACAGGTGGGCAAAAGCACGGAAGGAGGCGATTTCCGGTGGCTTGAGGCTGACTGAGCAATGTGATTCCCACGAACAGCATTCCGGCGGGCAGTAACAAGGCTGGAGTGGGCAGTTTTGGGATCAAGCGGTTGCCGAGCTTGCTGATGATCCGCGTGTGTGTTTGTTAGCTTGGGGCACAAGAAGTTTTTCTTCTTGTGCAAGTGACGTGATTAATTGCATTATTGGCTTGTTGACCAAGTCAACCCATCTATTTTTGGCAATTTTTTTCCTAATTGCAATAATTATTTTATTTGCCAATTATTATTATATATTTGGATTGCATGTGCTATTTGATTTACTGCCTTATTTGACGTAATAATAGCATGGTTATATGCGTATTTTATATTTGGTATATATTATATACATGCAAAAACCCTCTTGTTACATAAGTAAGTGGGAGAGAGATTGATCATAATCCCGCGGCCTCCATTGTTGATTTATTAAGTGATGCAAGTAAGCTTATGAGTCGATTTTAGTGTCTTCCTCCCCAACGAATGAGTTTTATTTGTGGATCACTGAAATAAATTTCATTAAATAATTATTATTTGTAATCTGATGCAAGTAAGCTTATGAGTCGGCCATAGTGTCTTCCTCCCCAACGGATGAGATTTATTTGCGGATCATTGGTATAAATTAATAATTGATGATTGTAGGAAATTATTTGAGGGCGTGTGGACTTCTCCAACTGTAAGACACACAAACTTGGGTAACGTACTTTATATCAAATAATGGTATACACTTAGGTGCAATTAATATGTATCCTCCCAACGGAGTCACTGCTATTAAATTGCATGACTAAAGGACAACCGACTATTAATAATTGAGCCATAAGGTTAATTATGACGTATGGAATTAATGAGTAAAGCCTTCTCTTGCGAATGTTCGGGTATGTATACGTCCACACTAACATGGCATGCAAATTCACGGTGCTTGAGATGTTGGTGAATTTATTTTATATTTTTTATTGAGGGAATCAATATAAAATTTAAATTCGAAGTGTTTGATCGTCGTATTTATTTACTTGATTCTTTGAATTTTCAAATAATTTATATCACTTATTGTTAACTAAAAGAAACATATTTACTGGTTCAATAAATGATTAGAAAAGAATCTTGGTTTTAATTCTTACTGCTTAGGAAAATTAAAATGTGTTCTAGCTAAGAATGTCCTCTAATGTCTATTTAATTCTCGAGTGAAGAGTTAAGGAGTTCATAGAAATATGATGGTCTCATGCGACTCTACGGATACTTGAGAAATAAAGAAAGGCAAGGGGTCGTGGTTAAACTTGATGAATGAATTGGAAATACTTGGAATAGAAATTGAGGGGAAACCTAGATCAATTTATTCTTCGTAATTTGCCTAGATGTTTTGAGCAAGTTCCACCTGAATTACAAGAGATTATACATAGTGGGAAACTTCTGACAAAACATGTGGCGAAGCAAACTAATTTCATCAAAGTAGTGAACAAGGTAAGTATCTTATTTACTTGTTATTGAAACATGATTAATGATGGCGTTTACTGACACGTGTGTAGATACCAAAATCATTAAATGTTTTAAACATAGTGATGATAAGATAATACAGTACATGGGTAAACTATGAGAGTAATGGCTGTTGCAGTGGGAGTTGTTTATTTATCACACGATTGAAATAAACATTTGATTAAGAGAAATTAACTTTACGTACGTTTTCATAGAAAGAATTTCATTTTGGTTTCTATGCATTTACGGATGGATACTCTTTTTCATTTAAATGACATAGTCATTATAATGAAGTAAGCTATAATCTGTTGTGGTACATTAGTGACAATTTGTACACTCTTAAATCATGTTTATTCCACGGATGCAATGAATAATAATTAATAACGCATCTTCTAATCTTAGTAAGAGAAAGAAACCTTCAAAAATGAACTAAATATACCTTTGACATCTAACACTAGATCATTTTACTTAAATACGATTCGAAAATTGATAGCCGATAGACCGTTAGGTTTATTGGAAGTGGAAACTATCGAACTAGTGAGTCTTACTTGGAAGTAAAAATGATTAATTGCTTTTTCAAGGCAAGGGTATAGAGCCATGAAAAGATAGTTGGAAATGGTTCATTCTGATTTAAGCGATCCTAAGATTATCCTGTTGAGAGGTGGTTATGAATATTCGTCATTTTGTTTGACGATTATTCTAGAAATAAAATATATTTATTTGATGGAATGTTCGTCATGGAGTACATAACCGATGCGGTGAAGAGTCATGGAAAATATATCAAGTCATTACGATTTAATCAGAGGAGCGAACCCCAGCTGTATGGTGTGGTGGAAAGAAGGAAAAGGACTCTTATGGAAATGGTTAGATAGATGATGAATTATTAGCAATTACTATATTTATTTTATGGGTATGTCCTAAAAACAACATGTCATATGAATGTTTGTCTGTTTGTGTGATATCCTAAGAAAAATGAAGGGTGGTTTATTAAATAGTCCAAAAGATCGAAAAGTGATTGTTGACAAGAACGTTAGACTTTTTGGAAAGGACTATTTAATAAATTACAAAACCATGTATAAGATGTTCTAAAGGTGTGAGAAGGGAAACACAAATTTTAGTACCAAGACTATAAGAGGATATACCACAAGTAAACTGCATCGCGTGTCACGTCTGATACACAATTGCATGTAGTGCCTTTTAGTAGTAGGAGGGTTGTTCTACAACCTGAAAGATTTATATTTTGGGAGAGTCATGAGACTTGATCCCTAGTAAACATAATACGCCCCATGAACACGGCGATGAACTACAATATTGAAATGTGGAATCATAGTAAGTTGCAACGATTTATAAAATAGAATCTATGGATTCAAAATCAACTCTGGGAGCTTGTAGAACCATCAAATGGTGTAAAAGCCATTGGATGAAAGTGGGTCTACAATGAAGCAACTAGAGTGATTCATTTCATAGAACTAAGTGCATTTCAAGTGTAAGCTTAAAATTGTCCATCAATGGACTAAAGCAAACTTTTGGATCATGAAACATCTGTTTTGATAAGGAAATCCAGTCGTATGAATTTAATCAATGCTCGAATGGATCTTGTGTATTGAAAAGAGTGACGGAAATGTGGTGGTACTTCTTGTATGTACGTAGATGATATCTTGCTCATTGGAGATAATGAAAGAGTATTGTCGGGCGTATGGGTATGGTTAATAAAGTAGTATGAAATGAAGAACTTAAGAGAAGCAAAATATATTCTTGCGATCATGGTTACAGTGACCATAAGAAAGGATATTGTGCTTATCTCAAGCTTCATGAAGTGATACAATTCTTACTCATTTTAGCATGTGACTTTATCTAAGGACCTGTGTCTCAAGACACGAAAGTAGATAGAATAGATAAAGGTGGTTCCTCATGCTTCGGCAATAAGGAAACGTAATCAATGGAATGCTATACACGAGATTGGATATCTGTTTTGCCAATAGCATAGTTAGTGGGTATCAAGGTAACCCGGAACAAGAATATTGAATTGTGGTAAGACATATTTGATGTGCCTGAGAAGGACTGAAAATTATATGTAGGCTTACCAGACTTATTCATTACTTCTTGACAGTTACATAGATTTATTTTTTTTCAAATCATGGGGACGGCAGTAAATCCACCTCAAGGTTATGTATTTAAATTGGAAGTAGATCCATAGTATGGAGGAGTGTTATATAGAAATATATTTCGGACTCCACAATGGAAAGATGATAATATTGGAGCCTTGTGGCAGCCAAAGTATCTGTGTGGTTCTATAAACTTCGTAATGGACTTAGATGTGATTCTGAGTTTGCCAAAGATTATCACAATTCATTGTGAAAATAATGGTGCAGTTGGAAACTTGAAGGAATCACGAGCCCATAAGACAAATAAACACATTGAAAGCTAGTACTACCTTATATGAGAAATCATATAATAAGGGGAAGATTGTTGTCGTCTAGATTGCATCGGATAATAACCTAGTAAATCCTTTTACAAGGACCTTAAGGCGAGAGCTTTTAATGGTTAAGTAGTGGGAGATGGAATCAGATGTATGGCAGCAGATATGACATCATAGTCTTTTAGTATAAGTGGGAGATTGTTGGATTGTATACTAAAAGTCTAGCTTTTTGTATGAACAATGTTTAGATAATATTTGAAATGAGAATCATGTGATCAAACGTTTGCAATTAAGTTAATGCAAATGTCCATTTACTTTATACTGTAGATAATATGGTGTGTGGCGTCACACAGAAGATCATATTATCGGCTCCTTATAAAGTATAAACAGATGTTCACAACCGAGATAGACGGGGACAATCTATCGGTATGGTTGTAGTGTGATTTGGAATTAGTCTGTCTTGACTATGAAATTGCACTAGTGCACTTTGTGTATTGAATAGGATCGCCATTGAGATCGTTCGGTTTATACTGACTATATAATAGAACTTGATCTCTGTTATTATGGAAGATCATACTCTTAATCCCTATACAATAACCTCGACACGTAAGCTAATATTTATTTCCTTGATTCATCAATGGGTGATATTTAGTTATTAAATCAATATGCTCGGTGACTTAGGAGATGGTGCTATCTCTATGGTGTGCTGTTGATTGTAGAAGGAATCTGTGTCCTAACGGAATTGGTAGATGATGTCCCCTTGAGGAGCTCATAATGATTATCATGTAAACCCTGTAGGTGGATTTATTCCGGCATGATAATAAGGTTGAATGGTACTACTCTTGGTAATTATATTAATTAATGGAGTTGTCAGTAACTTAATTAATTAATGGACATTGAATCTTAAACACGGGGAGATTAACGGGCTCATAATAAGAAGGAGCCCATAAACGTAATTTGGGATTAGGGTGGTAGTGCAATAATATTTCTTTAGTGGAATGATTTATTATTATTGGATTTAATTATAAGTTTTGGGCTAAACTTGGATGCTTAAGCCGAATGGGAGGCCCAAACCCTAGTTTCTCCTCCTGGTCCCTGTTGTATCCTATAAATAGCCAATCTCAGCTGCCCAGTAAACTGATACACATGACATAAACACCATGAGTTTGAGGGAGCTGCAGATTGAGATCGTCTCGTGCCCACAAAACGTCGAGACGTGGCTTAGGAATGCAACAGAAGACCGAAAGGTCGTTTGCTCTTTCTGTTCGCCAACTTCCATTATTTTTATAAAATTGTGCATAAGTCCAAACTGGACTTGTGATATACTGATGAAAATTCACGGAAGAGAGGATCGTTTTGGCTCGTTCGGAGGTAAGATGAGGAAGTTATGGACAAAACGGTGAGGCTGCACAGGCTGCCAGTGAGAATGCCCCTTCTTTGACATACCCTGGTGAAGCGTAATCAATTCTATGTTTATGCTTCTGCTGTAATAAAATTGCATGGAACCCTCACATTAACCTAAAATCCAAACGCCAACACTATAGTCTTTATGCCAACCAAATACTGTCGAAACTTATTGAATGCATACACAACAACTAAAAACTCCTTTTCAGTAACAGTGTAGTTCTTTTGTGCAGCATCAAAAGTCTTACTCGCATAGTATTTGGCACATAACTTCTTCTCCCTCAAATGCTCAAGCACCACTCCAAGTGTTAGATCACTTGCATCACACATAAGTACAAATGACTGAGTCCAATCCAGTGTGATCAAGATAGGTGCAGTAATAAGTGCTTCTTTCAAAACCTGAAAAGCTGTTAGAAATTCATCATAAAAAACAATAGGAACATCCTTTTCAAGTAAATGAGAGAGAGACTTGGAGTATTTCGAGAAGTCTTTGATAAATCTTCCATAGAATCCGGCGTGTCCAAGAAAGGACCGCATTCCCTTCTCATTAGTAGGTGGTGGAAGCTTCTCAATGGCCACCACCTTGGCTCGATCATCCTGCATTCATTTAGCCGAAATATGATGTCCTAGAACAATCCCATCTCTCACCATGAAGTGACATTTCTCCCAATTCAAAACAAGATTAGTTTCTGGACATCCCTTCAAAACAATATATAGGTTAGATAAACAAATATAAAAGGAGGAACCAAAAATAGAAAAATCATCCATAAACACCTCCACGATCTTTTCTATCAAACCATCAAATATGGCCATCATGTAACACTGAAATATAGAAGGTGCATTACATAGTCCAAAAGATATATTTTTAAAAGTAAAGGTTCCATAGGGGCAAGTAAAAGTAGTCTTTTCTTGATCCTCGGGTGCAATCATGATTTATCCAGGTTGAACAGAAACTCTTCGTTATCCATTCTCAACCTAAGCTCCCCCTTTTGGACATCAATCGTAGCTCCTGCTGTGGCAAGGAATGGCCACCCTAAAATAAGAGGGACATTATCCTTGTCATCTTCCGTCTCTAGCACAAGAAAATCCATAGGAAAGACAAACTTTTCCACTTTCACAAGTACATCTTCAATCACCCCCTTAGGAAAAGTTATGGATCTATCTGCCAACTGTAGAGCTATTGTTGTAGGAGCGAGCTCCCCCAAACTTTGCTTCTTGAATATAGATAAGGGCATCAAGTTGATGCTTGCACCAAGATCACACAAAGCTTTTAGTGCCGGCCCCGTTCTATTTTCACATAGAGTAGTGAAGCTTCCTGGATCTTTCAATTTAGTTGGCAGCTTCCTCTGTATGATCGAGCTACAGTTTTCAGAAAGATTTACAGTTTCAACCCCGTTCATGCTTCTCTTTTTCAATATGATATCTTTTAAGAATCGGGCATAATATGTCATCTCCATGATTGCTTCAGAGAAAGGAATGTTCAAACTTATCTTGTTCATGATATCCTAGAATCTCTTGAACTTATCTTCCAATCCCTTCTTTACTATCCTCAATGGGAATGGAGGAGGTATATTTATCTTAGGGATTTCCCACTCTTATCGTTCAACCTGCTTTGGTTTGTCCTTCTCGGCTCTCAATCTCTTTGTTCTTTCCAATTTCTTCTCTATTATCCATTCAATATTCTGCTCTTGTAATGGTACTGGAGTGTTCAGAACAACGGGTGTAGCATTCGGTACTGAAAATGGGTTCGACTGCCGTAGCTCGACCACAGCTAGATCAGAATTGTCTGGTTGAGCTAGGTGATATTGGTCGAGTTGGGCGTTTGAAAATGGATTATGTCTGTTCAGTTCTGAAGTGCTGGCTCAACTATAGCTCAAACAGTGAGGTCTGGTCGAGTTGCAAAGTTTTGGTCAAGCTGAGGTTCTGTAAATTGAACACGATTCTTCGGCTCAACAGGTATTGGCTCGACCAAAGTTTGACCATAGTGCTCTGGTCGAGTTGGAGTGTGATACCCATGTAGGATTATATAATAATAGTCTAGCTTTTGGTATGAACAATGTTTTAACAATTAATTTGAAATGAAAATCATAGGATTAAATGATTGCATCTTATAATTTATTTATATGTTCATGCAATAGTCCATTTACTTTATACTGTAGATAATATGTTGTGCGACAAAACCCGAAAGATCATACTACAGGTTTCCTTATAAAGTATAAACATATGCTCACAATTGAGATAGACGGGGACTCTCTATCGGAATGGTTGTAGTGTGATTTGGTATTAGTTTGTATTGACTATAGAATCACATTAGTGCACCTTATGAGTATTGAGCAGGACCACTTGAGATCGTTTGATTTATACTGACTATAAAGGAGAACTTGTTCTCAGTTATTATAGATGCTCGTACTTTTAATCCCAATACAATAACCTCGACACGTAAGACAGTATGTATTTCTTTGATTCATCATTGGGTGAGATTTCCATGTAATTAAATCAACAAACTCGGTGAGTTGGGAAATAGTGCTGTCTCTATTATGTGCTGTTGATTGTAGAAGGAATCCGTGTTCTATTAAATAGGTTGATGATGTCCCCTTGAGGAGCTCATAAGGATTATCATGTAAGTCCTGCAGGTGGATTTATTAGGCATGATAATGAGGTTGAGTGGTGATTAGCCATTTTGTAGTTGGGATGACTAATTCAACAATATATTGAACCACAGGGAGGTATGTACTAGTGCTTAAGTCGATCTCACGTTTCTTGTAATTTTATAGAGACGAAACATCAAAGGTTGCGTGATCAAACAAGTAATTAAAATCAATCAATGCAAGCAAACAAACAATGATTATGCAAATATAATAGATAAATGAAACTGGTTTTGCAAATTAAGTAAAAGTGAGATTAAAAATAATTAAGAAGTGGAAATCCTAGGATCAATGCATCAAATTCATATGAATCATGGGTATTAGACTAAGGGCCAATACTAAGTTCACCTATACTCCCTCTCAAGATGGATATGATATGGAATAAAGCTCAATGGATTGGTTCTCACTCAAATAATTCCAACTAGGTACTAATCTTGAAATGAGAGTCCCTTCACACGATTAATCAACCTCTCGATCAAACCAATCGAATGTTCTATCAAAGGGTTCTAATTTCCAAAAGATTTCTCAATCTCTTTACAATTTACGATTCTCATGAAGTGTATGACAAAATGATTCAATTAATTATCCTAAATATGCAATTGATTTCTCAATCTAATCACATGTTTAAATCAACAAACCGCACAAATCATCAATAACTGTGATCATTTGACTTATACTGACTTATAGAAGAACTTGATCTCTGTTATTATGGATGTTCATACTCTTAATCCCTATACAATAACCTCAACACGTAGGGCAATATGTATTTCTTTGATTCATCAATGGGTGAGATTTACATGTAATTAAATCAACAAACTCGGTGAGTTGGGAAATAGTGCTGTCTCTATGGTGTGCTGTTGATTGTAGAAGGAATCCGTGTCCGTTATAAGTTGATGATGTTCCCTTGAGGAGCTCATAAGGATTATCATGTAAACCCTGCAGGTAGATTTATTCCGGCATGATAATGAGGTTGAGTGGTACTACTCTCGAATGAGATATTAATTAATGGAGTTGTCAGTAACTTAATTAATTAATGGATATTGAATATCTTAAACATAGGGAGAATAACGAGCTCATAATAAGAAGGATCCCATAACGTAATTATGAGATTAGAACGGTAGTGCAGTAATAATATTTTAGTGGTATATATTATTATTATTGGACTTAAGTATAAGCTTTGGGCTAACCTGGGATACTTAAGCCCAATGGAGCCCAACTCTAATTTCTCCTCCTGGTCCCTGCTGTAGCCCATATATAAGTCATCTCAGCTGTCCAGAAATCCTAATCTATGAGATTAATCATGCCTAACATTGTGAGGAGTGTGAGGGAACAGCAGATTGAGAAGATCTCGAGGATCGTCACCCACACGACGTCGAGATTGGACTTGGGAATACAACAGAAGACTGGAAGGTTGTTTGCTGCTGCTGTCTGCCATCTTCTACGATTTTTATAAAATCTTATAAACCTCTGAATTCAACATGTAATACACTGACAGAAAGCCACGGAAGAGAGGATCGTTTTAGCGTGTAGATCACTCAAATCCAACATCGGATGAGAGAGTTATGCCAAAAACGGTGAGGCTGCGCAGGCTGTCGGCGAGAATCCATCTTCTCCAACATACCCTGGTGAAAGGTAATACGTTTCTTGATTTCTTGCTTCCGCTACTTGTTTGCAACGTATGTAACCCTAATGGTTCACGTTAACCAAATGATCGAACACCAACAATTGGTATCATATCTTTGGTTTCGTGGTGAAGCGTGAAACGTTAGGCTAGAGTTTATGTGTGTACATGATATTAGGGTGTTAGAAACTTTTTCCTTGGTGAACACTCTAATTGTACATGGGCACACTACACCGCAAAGACATAGCGGGGACACGTTGTCGTGTTGGGTATGCACGAAGGCACGTAGCTTTCTGGGGAAGGCACCCGTTAGCACGCACGATGGCGTGCAGATTGAAAGACGGGCAGATGGGCATTTGTTGTTGTGTTTTTTGGGCACGATTGTAGACGATCGTCAAGGCTCGCGCACGGATTATGCTTGCTGATGGCGTGACCAGGCATGGCGCGCTCGTGGCATACTATTGGCGCAGTGTTGATCGAATCACGGACAATGGATGCACGGGTGAAGGCCAGGGAGCATCAGATCATCGTGCTGTGCAAGTCAAGTGCGTTCCAGACTAATGCTGATGGCACAGGCATCTGGGCTTGGCAGAGCAGAAGCGAAGGCGGACTGGTTCTATCGGCAGCTGTGTGCGTGTGACCAGACAAGGATTGGCCACACGTTGGCCAGCTATGGTGGCACTGGTAGGCGCCGAGGCTCATCATGGAGGATTCCGAACGAGTCTGCTTCATTGTCGATCGAGTCTGCTTGTGTTTCGATCAAGACAAGTAGTTTCTGGGTGAGTCAGCGACATTCCGAGCGAGTCTGATAGTTTTTCAATCAAGTTTTTACGATGGCTTGGTCAGGTCTGCACCATTTCCGATCGGGTCTGTGAATTTTGGAGGGCACGACTGCAAGACTTCGAGGCACGATCAGGATTGGAACTGCGCTGGCGGGCTGCATGGTTGGGCATTAATCGCACGGGGTGATCCGCATGGCGAGCTTGATTCCAAGTATGTGTGCACGATGGCGTGCAGGTGGCACCCAGCTACGTGTGATGATACCTGATAACCTCTGGCTTGTCGAGCGTGGGGCTGGAAGGAGGCTGGCTCGAATCTGCTGCAGGCCGGCGTTGGGTGCTGCTAGGCGCGGAAAGGAGCAGGGTGCCATGACAGCAAATGGGTTTTTGGAGCAAGGCAAGAGACACGCCGATGGAAGAATGGCTAGTACGATGCTGGCGGCGTTGATCGGCGTGGTGGCCTTGTGTGTTTGGACTGGGTGTCGAGTGGCAGCACGAGCCCTCACAGCCATCGGCACGACTGTAGATGGAGGAAGGCACGACACGTGCTGGAAGCTTCGCTTCGGGGATTGATAGCGACTGTAGTGTGGCTGTTGGCGGCATGACCTGGTGGAGGTTGGCAGCGTGATCAGCCATGGCTGGGACAGAGACGGGCGCGGCGAGTGTAGTTGCAGGACGGCATGACCACGGAGATGCTCCGGCACGAGTTGTGTTGGCGATTGGCACGAACGGCGGAATTCTGACGAGTTACTGATTTCTGAGGGCATTTGTTGCAGCGTATCCGTGTGTGTAGCTTGGGGCACAAGAATGATTACTTCATGTGCAAGTTAATGATTGGAGTGTTGACCAAGTCAACCTATATTTGGTAATTTATTTCCATAGATATATAACTGTTAATAATTGATTTAATTATCGAATTATTTTTATATATGTTATGCATGATACTCCGTGATTTATTGCCTTATGTGCCATAATAGGAGTATGCTAGGTTGCGTATATTTTTATAAATATTGTATGCATGTAAAAATTCTCGGTGTTAAATAACTAAGTGGGAGAGGGGATTGGTAATAATTCTCGTGGCCTCCATTATTGGTTTGTTAGCAATGTGATTAAACTTGCGCATCAGCATTAGAGCCTTCCTCCCCATCAGATGAGTTTATTCATGGATTGCTGGAATAGACTTCATTAAATAATTATGTTTGTAATGTGATGCACATGAACTTGCGCTTTGGCATAGACCTTCCTCCCTATCGGATGAGTTTATATGTGGTTCACTGGTACAAACTTATAATTGATGACTGTAGGAAGTTATCCGAGAGCGTGTATACTTCTCCATCTGTAAGGCACATAAGCTTGCGCAATGGACTTGGGGTCAAACAATGGTGTACACTTAGATGTAAATAATAAGTATCCTCCCCATCCGAGTCACTGCTTTTATTTGCATGACTAAAGAGGAACCGACTATTAATTATTTTGTAATGAGGTTAGGTTGACAAATGAAATTAATGTGTAAAATCTTCTCTTGTAAATGTTCGGGTTTGTAAACGTCCACACTATCGTGGCTTGCAGACTCACGGTGCTTGAGATGTCGGTGAATTTTATTTTTATATTGTTTTGAGGGAACCATTATAAATGAATAAATTTGAAGATTTGATCGTTGTATTTATTTGTGATTCTCTGAATTTCAAATGGTTTTATCTCACTTATTGTTCATTGAAATAAATTATATTTACTGGTCCAAAATTGGATGATTAGAAAAGAATCTTGGTTTCGAATTTCACTGCTTAGGAAAATATAAATATGTGTTCTCACTAAGGATATCCCATGATATTTTTTAAAGTCTCTAGTGAAGAGGTGAGAGGTTCATAAAAATATGATGGTCTCATAAGACTCTTCAGATACTTGAGTAAACTAGATAGGCAAGAGGTCATGGTTGACTTGATGAATGAATTGAAAAACATGGATAAAAATTGAAAGGGAAACCTAGGTCAATTTTATTCTCCATAATTTGCCTAGATGTTTTGAGTAAGTTCCATCTGAATTATAAGAGGTTGTATTCGATGGGAAACTTCTGACAAAACAAGTGGCAAAGAAAATCAACTTTCATCAAGATGTGAATAAGGTTAGTATCTCATTTACTAGTTGTTGAAGCATGATTAGTGATGGAATCTACTGACACGTTGTGTGTAGATGTCGGGTTTACTAAAAGCGTGTAACTAAATGATGATGAGATAATTTAATACATGAGTATACTACAAGAGTAGTGGCTGCTGCAGTGGGAGTTGTTTATTTATCTTACGATATGAATAAACGTTTGGTTTTGAGAAATTGTCTATACATACGTTTTCATAGAAAGAATTTCATTTCAGTTTCTGTACACTTATGGATGGATACTCTATTTCATTTAAATGACATGGTCATAGTAATGAGAGATACAGTTGTAATCTGTTGACATACGCTGGTGGACAATTTGTACACTCTTAAGTCATGTTTATCCCACGGATGCAACAAATAGTAATTAATAATGCGTCTTCTAATCTTAATAAGAGAAAGACTCTTATGGAAATGATTAGATAGATGATGAATTATTTGGAATTACTAAATTCATTTTATGGGTATGCCTTAGAAACAACATGTCGTATAACATTTGTCTATTTGTGAGATATTCTAGAAAACTGAAGGGTGTTGATTTATTTAGTCCAAAAGATCAAAGGGTGATTGTTAACACAAACACTAGATTTTGAAAAAGGACTATGTAATAAATCACAAACCTATGTGCAAATTATTCTAAAGGAAGTGAGAGGGAAAACACAAAGTATTAGTACCAATTGTACAAGAGGAGATACCACAAGGTAAACTGTAACGCATGTCACGTCTGATACACAATTGCGTGTAGGGCCTTGTCGTAATGGGAGGGTTGTTCTACAACCTGATAAGATATATGTTTTGAGAGAGTCGTGAGACTTGGTCCCTAGTAAATATGGAATCAACCCACGGATACGACGAAGCATTACAAGATAGAGATGCAGAATCTTAGCAAAATGCAATGAATGTTGAAATAGAATCGATGTATTTTAAATTAGTTCTGAGAGCTTGTAGGACCATTAAATGGGGTAAAAGCCATTGGAAGTAGTCATAAAAATAAAAGAGGATCATACGGTAAGGTAAAAACCTTGGAAGCAAAGCTTGTTACGAAAAGGTATAATTAGAAGGAAAAGGTTCGATTATAAGGAAACCTGTTCGCCGATAGCTATGCCTATGTTGATCCGGACTCTTTTATCTGTTGCTACTCATATGAAAGATGAGGGATAGCAAATAGATGTCAAGACAACTTTCCTGAATGGAAGTCTTGAGGAAAACATCTATGTGGAGCAACCAGAGTGATTCCTTGCAAAAGGGCTAAGAGCATTGTGATTGTAAGCTTAAAAGTGTCCATTGATGGACTAAAACAAGCTTCAAGATCATGAAACATCCGTTTTGATGAGGAAATCCAAGCATATGGATTTACTCAATGCGCGGATGTGTCTTGTGTAAAAGAGTGACGGAAATATGGTTGTATTTCTTGTACCGTACGTAGATGATATATTTCTTATTGGAGATAATAAAAGAGTATTTTCGGGCGTATGGGTATGGTTGATAAAGCGGTATGAGATGAAGGACTTAAGAGGAGCAAAAATATCCTTTTGATCACGGTAACATGGATCACAAGAAAGGATGTTATGCTTGTCTCAAGCTTCATGAGATGATACGATCATTACTTGTTTTAGCATGTGACTTTGTCTAAGGAGATGTGTCTTGAAACACAAAAGAAGATAAAGGTGATGAAAGTGGTTCTTTATGTTTCGGCGAATAAGAAGCTTAATCTAAGGAATGCTATGCACGAGTATGGATATTTGTTTTGCCGGAGGAATGAACAGAGGGTATCTAAGGTAACCCGAAATAAGAATGTTGAACTGTGGTAACACATAATTTTGAAGTACCTAAAAAGGACTAGAAATTATATGTGGACTTACCAAATAGATTCACTGCTCTTGGTTACGTAGATTTGGATTTTTCAAATCAGATAGGGACGACAGTAAATCCACCTCTAAGGTTATGTGTTTAATTTTAGGAAGTTAAGTCATCGTATGGATGAGTATTATATAGAAATATATTTCAGACTCCGGACTCCATTATGGAAAGATGATAAATTGGAGCCTATGAGGCTGCCAAAGTATCTGTATGACTCTAGAAACTTCATGATGGACTTCGAAGTGTTTCTAAGTTTGCCCAAGGTTATCACAATTAATTTTGATGATAATGGTGCAGTTGTAAACTTGAAGGAATCACGAGTCCATAAGTAATTAAATACATGGAGTGCGAGTACCACCTGTTACGAGAAATCATATGATGAAGGTAAGGTTGTTGTCACCTAGATTACATTAGATGATAACCTAGTAAATCCATTTACAAGGACCTTAAAGCGAGAGCTTTTGATGGTCGTGTAGTGGGAGTGAGAATCAGATGTATGGCGGAAGACATGACAGCATAGACTTTTAGTATAATTGGGAGAATGTTGGATTGTATACTAAAAATCTAGCTTTTTGTATGAACAATGTTTAAACAATTAATTTAAAATGAGAATCATATGATCAAATGATTGTGTCTTATAATTTATTTATATGTTCGATGCAATAGTCCACTTACTTTATACTGTAGATAATATGTTGTGCGACAACACGAGGAAGATCATATTATCGGTTTTCTTATAAAGTATAAACAGATGCTCACAACCGAGATAGACAGGGACTCTCTATCGGGATGGTTGTAGTGTGGTTTGATATTAGCTTGTCTTGGCTATAGAATCACATTAGTGCACTTGTGTGTATTAAGCAGGACCGCTTGAGATCATTCGACCTATATTGACTCATAGAAGAACTTGATTTCTGTTATTATGGATGTACATGCTCTTAATCCCTATACAATAACCTCGACACGTAGGGTAGTATGTATTTCTTTGATTTATCAATGGGTGAGATTTACATGTAATTAAATCAACAAACTCGGTGAGTTGGGATATAATGTTGTCTCTATGGTGTGTTGTTGATTGTAGAAGGAATCTGTGTCCGTCATAGGTTGATGATGTTCCCTTGAGGAGCACATAAGGATTATCATGTAAACCCTGCAGGTGGATTTATTCCGGCATGATAATGAGGTTGAGTGGTACTACTCTCTGATGAGATATTAATTAATGGAGTTGTCAGTAACTTAATTAATTAATGGACATTGAATATCTTTAACATGGGGAGAATAACGGGCTCATAATAATAAGTAGCCCATAACGTAATTATGGGATTAGAATGGTAGTGCAGTAATAATATTTTAGTGGTATATATTATTATTGGACTTAAGTATAAGATTTGGGCTAAACTTGGATACTAAAGCCCAATAGAGGCCCAACTCTAATTTCTCCTCCTGAATCCTGCTGTAGCCCATATATAAGTCATCTCAGCTATCCGAAAACCCTAATCTATGAGATTAATCACGCCTAATACTGTGAGGAGGGTGAGGGAACAGGAGATTGAGAAGATCTCGAGGATCTTCGCCCACGCGACGTCGAGATTGGACTTGGGAATAAAGCAGAAGACTGTAAGGTTGTTTGCTGCTGCTGTCCGCGACATTCTATGATTTTTATAAAATCGTATAGACCTCTGAATTCAACGTGTGATATATTGACGGAAATCCAATGAAGAGAGGATCATTATGGAGCGTAGATCACTCAAATCAACATCAGATGAGAGAGTTATGCCCAAAACGGTGTGGCTGCGCAGGCTGTCAGCGATTATCCATCTTTTCCAACATACCCTGGTGAAAGGTAATACGTTTCTTGATTTCTTTCTTCCACTGCTTCAAACAACAAACGTATGTAACCCTAACAGTTCACGTTAACCAAACGATCTAATGCCTACTCAATCCACATACAGGACCAAAATTCAAACAACAAAACAAGCATCAAAAGATAAAAAGAATGGGTTGCCTCCCATTTTACACTAAGGTTAACGTCTTCAAGCAGGACATAATTTCACGATCATTGGACCAAATGTTGTTCTATCACCTTCTCTCCTCGCATCCTCACTTTGAAGATTTGCTTGTCCCTCTTTTTGTCTACTAGCTCAACTTTACCATTATTGCTTACAAGCATTAAGTCATCATCAAGAAGTGATTCTAGTGGACTCTCTCTTCCTTCTTTGTCTATTTTCCAATCGAGCTCCAATGCGTTCTTTCTATCAACATCACAAGCCAAGTTAGAGTTTGACATTTTCATATAATCATTAAGAAATGAATTTAAATTGTCAAAGAGAATAGAGTCATGGTCCATGAGATTATCCGGAGGCTCATTCGGAGGCTTCAAGTGAGATTTGGTTCCTTTTTCTTATGCAACACTCCTTCCTTTTGAGCATAAAGCTCTTCTCTTCCAACATCAATTTTAGCTCTTCCCGTAGTTAGAAATGGCCTTTTCAAAATGAGTGGAACTCGAGGATCCGCCTTCACTTCCAATACCATGAAATTGACTGGAAAGGCTAGCCCCTTCACTTTCACCTCCACATCTTCCACAACTCCTAGTGTTTCCACAACCTCTTCATTTACAACTTCAAGACGGATAGTGGTAGGCTTTAGCTCTCTGATTTCAAGGTCTTTGAAAGTAGCAAGAGACATTACATTGACGCTCGCCCCTAAGTCACACAATGCATCAAGAGTGCCTCCTTCAAAATCACAAGGAATTATGAACTTCCCTGGATCACTAACTTTTGTAGGCCCCCCTTTTTGCATTGATTCACTTGTTTCTGGTGGCTTTTCTTTCTTTTTCTCCTCATACTTCTTTTTGAGAGATTTGACATTATCCTCAAACTCCTTTTTCTTCTCCTTCTTTACAAACGTTTGTAGATATGGAATGGAGTGATCAGAATACCCTAATAGTCACGTTTTTACTCCTCTTCTTTAACCTTTTCCTCCACATTCTTTTCCTCTTGCACCCTTTTCCACTTAGATATCCATTTAGGCCCCTTCTCTTCTTTCTTACTTATCTCTTCCATTTTTCCAACAACCTTGCATTTCACCAACCCTTCTTTATCCTTTCGTTCCTCTTTCATATCAACTAACAAACATTGAGCTTTAGGATAAACCTCGGGTGTGGTCGAAAACTTTCCTTTTTGTTAAGTACTCAAAGCACTTGCAATTTGTCCCACATTATACTCCAAAGCTTTAAGCCTCCTTTCATTAGCTTTTTCGACTTTTTTCAACGCTTCATCTCTAGCTTGGTTTGATGCTATCAATTTTTCATGTAGCTCATCGATCGATGCCTTTCCTTCATTGTTCAGTGCCTTAGTCCCCAGATGGTACCCCAGAGGATAAGCAGCCGCATTGTTCTGGTTGGAGTAGGAAAAATTATCTTGCTTCCTTTGTTGTGGATAATAACTAGAACTTCCACCACTTTGATTATTGAAACCTCCTCATTTCCTGGTGGGTAGTTCCATTGATTTTGGTTAAAATTACCTTGTAATTATTTTGGTAATTGCCTTGGTAACCTCTCCCTTGCATGCACAAAACATCCTCCACACGTGGCATTGACATAGCCCATTGTTCTCCACTCACACTATTCGGAGGAAGCACACCTTGCTCTACTTGCCCTTCAACCATATTAGCTCCTTGATTGTTCACACCTTGGTTCAAGCTTATTTGTCTCACAACCTCAGCTGCTATCATCTAAACACTTGGCATACTTGATTCCACACTAACGCTCTGTTGGATTGTATACTAAAAGTCTAGTTTTTTGTATGAACAATGTTATAACAATTTATTTGAAATGAGAATCATATGATCAAATGATTGCGTTTTATAATTTATTTATACGTATGATGCAATAGTATATTTACTTTATATTGTAAATAATATGTTGTGCGACAACACGTGGAAGATCATATTATCGATTTCCTTATAAAGTATAAACAGATGCTCACAACCGAGATAGACGGGGACTCTCTATTGGGATGGTTGTATTATGGTTTGGTATTAGCTTGCCTTGGCTATAGAATCACATTAGTGCACTTGTGTGTATTGAGCAGGACCACTTGAGATCGTTCGACTTATACTGACTTATAGAAGAACTTGATCTCTGTTATTATGGATGTTCGTGTTCTTAATCCCTATACAATAACCTCGACACGTAGGGCAATATGTATTTCTTTGATTCATCAATAGGTGAGATTTACATGTAATTAAATCAACAAACTCGGCGAGTTGGGAAATAATGCTGTCTCTATCGTGTGCTGTTGATTGTAGAAGGAATTCGTGTTCGACATAAGTTGATGATGTCCCCTTGAGGAGCACATAAGGATTATCATGTAAACTCTGCAGGTGAATTTCTTCCGGTATGATAATGAGGTTGAGTGGTACTACTCTCGGATGAGATATTAATTAATGGAGTTGTCAGTAATTTAATTAATTAATGGGCATTGTATATCTTAAACATGGGGAGAGTAACAGGCTCATAATAAGAAGGAGCCCATAACGTAATTATGGGATTATAACGGTAGTGCAGTAATAATATTTTAGTGGTATATATTATTATTATTGGACTTAAGTATAAGCTTTGGGCTAAGGTTGGATACTTAAGCCCAATGGAGGCCCAACTCTAATTTCTCCTCCTGGTCCCTGCTGTAGCCCATATATAAGTCATCTCAGTTGTCCGGAAACCCTAATCTAAGAGATTAATTATACCTAACACTATGAGGAGGGTGAGAGAATAGTAGATTGAGAAGATCTCGAGGATCGTCGCCCACATGCCGTCGAGATTGGACTTGGGAATACAGCAGAAGATCAAGAGGTCTTTTGCTGCAGCTATTCGCCAACTTGTATGATTTTTATAAAATTGTAGACTTCAGAATTGGACGTTAATATACTGACAGAAAGCCACGAAAGAGTGAATCATTTTGGCACGTAGATCACTCAAATCTGACATCGGATGAGAGAGTTATGTCCAACACGGTGAGGCTGCGCAAACTACCGGCGAGAATCCATCTTCTCCAACATACCCTGGTGAAAGGTAATACGTATCTTGTTTTCTTGCTTCCTCTGCATGTTAGAAACGTATGGAACCCTAATGGTTCACGTTAATCAAATGACTAAATGCTAACACACTCTTCATACTAAATTGTTGCCCTCGATCGAAGCTCCCAAATCCATAACATCCACTCACTCTCTCCGATGGCCATTGATAAACAATTATAGCAATCTCATCAAAAATCATTATAGCCCTTTCCAGAGTCACACCAAGTACGGATCCACCCGCCGAAGCATCAACAAGAACTCTTTGACCATTTACTAATCCTTGATAGAAAAATCCAACTTGTTGATTCTTCGGGAAACCATGTTGTGGACACTTGTGAAACATATCCTTAAACCTTTCCCACGCTTCATAAAAACTCTCTTGAGGCATTTGCTTGAATTGAGTGATCAAGCTCTTCATTTAAAGTGTCTTAGAAGGTGGAAAGTACTTATTCAAGAACATTTGTGCAAGCTCATCCCATGTGTTGTACGTACCCGGAGTAATCATGGATAACCATGTTCGAGCACGATCCTCTATTGAAAATGGAAATAACCTCATCTTAATACAATCCTCGCTCACCCCATTCATCTTTACGGTGTTGGCAATCTCAATAAATTGAGCTAGATGAGCATTAGGATCCTTATTCGGAGTTCCACCAAATTGTTGTTCTCTCACCACATAAATCAAGCCCGCCTTAAATTCAAAGTTGTTGGCATTGATTGGTGGACCCATCATTTGTGGCATTGCTCTTGGCATAAAGAAATCCCGGATCACCCTTTGATCTACTTAAGGCCTCGATGCACCGGAGGTGGTGGTGGCGTATAAGGTTGTTGAAAACCTTGTTGAAGAAGCGCTTGATGTATCATTTGTTGTAGTAGGGCTTGGTTGTTAGGAATTCCAAAGTTTTGATGAGCTTGTTGAGGATGATTAGCATTGACTTGGGGTGCTTGTGCATTATCTTGCACATTTTGCACTCCGTCTCCATCATTCCTATCATCAACACATTAATTATCTTGATTGTTCTCCATTGGATTACTCTTTTTGGACTTGTTCTCTTTTCTCCTTCTTCGAAATGTATGTTCAATCTCCAAGTCAATCGGTTCTATTTGACTCCCCTTGGATCTTGTGTGCATACACCTTCAAAAATAAGAGAAGTTAGAACAAAAATTTCAAAAGCAAATAAGATAAACAACAAAAACAAAAATGTCTCTATTAAGATCACTTAAAACGATCCTTCTTCAAGCTACTAGCAATCGTTGCCTCCCCGGCAACGACGCCATTTGATTAGCCATTTTGTAGTTGGGATAACCAATTCAACAATTTATCGAACCACAGGGAGGTAGGTACTAGTGGTTAAGCGATCTCAATTTTCTTTTAATTTTATAGAGACGAATCATCAAAGGTTGGGTGATCAAACAAGTAATTAAAATCAATCAATGCAAGCAAACAAGTAATGATCAAGCAAATAGAATAGATAATTGAAAGTGGTTTTCCAAATTAAGTAAAAGTGAGATTAACAACAATTAAGAAGTGGAAATCCTAGGATCAATGCATCAAATTCATATGAATCATGGGTATTAGACTAAGGGCCAATACTAAGTTCACCTAAACTCCCTCTCAAGATGGATATGATATGGAATAAAGCTTAATGGATTGATTCTCTCTCAAACAATTCCAACTAGGTACTAAGCTTGAAATGAGAGTCCATTCACACGATTAATCAACCTCTCGATCAAACCAATAGAATTTCCTATCAAAGGGTTTTAAATTCCAAAGAGTTTCTCAATCTCTTTAAAATTTATAATTCTCATGAAGTGTATGACAAAATGATTCAATTAATTATCCTAAATATGCAATTAACTTCTCAATCTAATCACATGTTTAAAACAACAAACCACACAAATCATCATAAACCATCAAGATCTAAAGCATCAATGATAGAAAATCAATTAACCAAATCAACATATGAATTCAAATACACAAATCTCAAAATTATTTAACTGTTGGCATTTGATCATTTGGTTGATGTGAACTGTTAGGGTTCCATACGTTTCTAATTCAGCGGAAGCAAGAAAACAAAGAAACGTATTACCTTTCACCAGGGTATTTCGAAGAAGAAAGATTATCGCTGACAGCCTGTGCAGCCTCACGGTTTTGGCCATAACTTCCTCATGCAATCTCCGATTGAAGTGATCTATGCGCCAAAATGATCCTCTCTTCAGTGGCTTTCCAATGATGTATCACATATAAAGTTTGGAGTTTCACACGATTTTAGAAAAATTGAGAAATTGATAAACAGCAGCAGCAAACAACCTTCCGATCTTCTGCTGTATTCTCAAGTCCAATCTCGACGTCGTGTGGGCAACGATCTTCGAGATCTTCTCAATCTACTGTTCCATCATCCTCCTCACAGTGTTAGGTATGAATAATAATTCATTAGAGTTTCTGGACAGCTGAGATGACACATATATTTGGGCTACAGCAGGGACCAGTAGGAGAAATTAGAGTTGGGCCTCCATTGGGCTTAAGTATCTAAGCTTAGCCCAAAGTTTATACTTAGGTCCAATAATAATAATATATACCACTAAAATATTATTACTGCACTACCGTTCTAATTCCATAATTACGTTATGAGCTCCTTCTTATTATGAGCCCGACGTCTCCCCATGTTTAAGATATTAATGCCCATTAATTAATTAAGTTACTAACAACTCCATTAATTAATATCTCATCCGAGAGTAGTACACTCAACCATATTATCATGCTAGAATAAATCCACCTGCAGGGTTTACATGATAATACTTATGAGCTCCTCAAGGGGACATCATCAACCTATGCCGAACACGGATTCCTTCTACAATCAATAGGACACCATGGAGACAGCACTACTTCCCAACTCATCGAGTTCATTGATTTAATTATAAGTAAATCTCACCCGTTGATGAATTAAAGAAATACATACTGCCTTACATGTCGAGGTTATTGTATAGTGATTAAGAGCACGAACATCCATAATAACTGAGATTAAGTTCTCCTATATAGTCAGTATAAATCGAACGATCTCAAGCGGTCCTACCCAATACACACAAAGTGCACTAATGTGATTCTATAGTTAAGACAAACTAATACCAAATCACACTACAACCATCCCGATAGAGAGTCCCTGTCTATCTCGGTTGTGAGCATCTGTTTATACTTTATAAGGAAACTAATAATATGATCTTCTACGTGTTGTCGCACAACATATTATCTACAGTATAAAGTAAGTGGACTATTACATCGACATATAAATAAATTATAAGAGCAATCTTTTGATCAATGATTCTCATATCAAATATTGTTAAAACATTGTTCATACTAAAGCTAGACTTTTAGTATACAATCCAACAATCTCCCACTTATACGAAAAGACTATGCTGTCATGTCTACTGCCATACATCTGATTCCCACTCCCACTACACGACCATCAAAAGCTTTCTCCTTAAGGTCCTTGTAAAAAGATTTACTAGGTTATCATCCGATGCAATCTAGGCGACAACAACCTTCCCCTCATCATACGATTTCTCGTAACAGGTAGTACTCGCTTTCCATGTGTTTAATTGCTTATGGGTTCATGTTTCCTTCAAGTTTGCAACTACACCATTATTATCATACTAAATTGTGATACCCTTGGGCAAACTTAGAAACCACACCCAAGTCCATCACGAAGTTACTAGAGTCATACAGATATTTTTGCTGCCTCAGAGGCTCCAATTTATCATCTTTCCATGATGGAGTCTGAAATATATTTCTATATGACACTCCTCCATATTATGACTATTCTTCCAAAATTAAACACATAACCTTGAGGTGGATTTACTGTCGTACCTATCTGATTTGGAAAATCCGAATCTATGTAACTCATAAGAAGCAATGAATATGTCCAGTAAGTCCACATATATATTTTTAGTCATTTTCAGGTACATAAATATATGTCTTATCACAGTTCAACATTCTTGTTTCGGATTACCTTAATACCCACTGTTCAAGCCTTTGGCAAAACAGATATCCATTCTCGTGCATAGCATTCCTTAGATTAAACTTTCTTATTCACCGAACCATAAGGAACCGCCTTTATCACCTTTATCTTATTTTGTGTCCTAAGACACATGTCCTTAGATAAAGTCACATGCTAAAACGAGAAAGCATTGTATCAATTCATGAAGCTTGAGATAATCGCAAGAATATTTCTTGCTTATCTTAAGTCCTTCATTTCATACTATTTTATCAACCATACCCATACGTCCAACAATAATCTTTCATTATCTCCAATGAACAATATATCATCTACGCACAGTACAAGAAATACCACCACGTTTTCGTTAGTCTTTTCAATACACAAGACCCATCCAAACATTGATTAAATCCATGTCACTGGATTACCTCATCAAAACAGATGCTTCATGATCTTGAAGCTTGCTTTAGTCCATCGATGGACACCTTTAAGCTTAAAGTCAAAATGCTCTTAGCTCTTTGCAATGAATCACTTTGTTTGCTTCACATAGATGTTTTCCTCAAGACTTCCATTCAGAAAAGTTGTCTTGACATCCATTTGCTATTTCTCATAATCAATATGAATAGAAATAAATAAAAGAATCCGGATCGACATAGGCATAGCTACCGCGAATAGGTTTTCTCATAATTGAACCCTTTCTTTCTAAGTATACCTTTTCCGCAACAAGCTTTGCTTTCAAGGTTTTCACCTTACCATATGATCCTCTTTTATTTTGTATGACCACTTCCAATGGCTTTTACACTATTTAATGGTCCTACAAGCTCCCAGACTAGATTTAGAATCCATAGATCCTATTCCAGAAATCATTGCAACTTGCTAAGATATTGCATTTTTATCTTGTAGTGCTTCGTCGTATCCGTGTGTCAATTCCATGTTTACTAGAGACCAAGTATCATGACTTTTCCAAAACATAAATGTATTCATTTGTAGAACAACCCTCCTACTACGACAAGACACTACAATCAATTATGTATCAAATGTGACACGCGGTGCATTTTACTTGTGGCATCTCCTCTTGTACAATTGGTACTAATACTTTGTGCTTCCCTTCTCACAACTTTTAGAACAACTTATACATAGGTTTGTGATTTATTACATAGTCCTTTTTAAAAAAACTAATGTTTGTGTTAACAATCACCATTCGATCTTTTGGACTAAATAAATCACCCTTCATTTTTCTAGGATATCCCACAAACAGATAAACATTCTACGACATGCTGTTTCTAGGGCATACCCATAAAATGAGTTTAATAATTCCAAATAACTCATCATCTATCTAACCTTTTCCATAAGAGTCTTATTCCTTCTTTCCGCCACACCATTCAGCTGGGGTACGCCCGATGTAGACAACTTGAGATTTTAATCTCATCCTTTGATAAATAGCTCCTAAACTATCCTAAGAAATACTCGCCACCACGATTAATTTGTAATGACAACCTCTCGTCAGGATAGTCTTGGGACTGCTTAAACCAGAATGAACTACTTCCAACATATCATTGGCTCTACTCCCCTTTGCCTTAAAAGGCCTTTAATCATTTTACTTCCAAGCAAGACTCACAAGTTAGATAGTTTCCACTTCAGATAAACCCAACGGTCCATCGGCTATCAACCTTTGAATCCTACTCAAGTAAAATTAATCTTGTCTTAGATGCCAAAAGTATACTTAGTTCATCTCCGAAGGTTCCTTTCTCTGACTAAGATTAGAAGATGCATTATTAATTACTATTTGCTGCATCTGTGGGATAAACATGATTTAAGAGTGCACAAATTGTCATCAACGTACCAAAATAGATTATAGCACCATCCTTCATTATAATGACCATGTCATCTAAATGAAATAGAGTATCTATCCGTTACGCATAGAAACTGAAATGAAAAATTTCTATGAAAATGTGCGTAAAGACAATTTCTCATAATCAAATGTTTATTGCAATTATAAGATAAATAAACAACTCCCACTGCAACAGCCACTACTTTCATAGTATAACCCATGCATATAATTAATCTCATCATCACTTAGTTATTTGCTTTTAGTGATTCCGTTATCTACATACAACGTGTCAGTAGATGCCATCACTAATCATGCTTCAACGACTAATGAATGAGATACTAACCTTGTTCATTATCTGATGGAATTGGCTTTTCTTCGCCACATGTTTTGTCAGAAGTTCCCTACCATATACAACCTTTCGTATTTCAGGTAGAACTTGCTCAAAATATCTAGGCAAATTATAGAGAATAAAATTGATCTAGGTTCCCCCTTCAATTTCTACTTTCCAATTCATTCATCAAGTTTATCCATGACCTCTTGCCTTTCTGCTTCATTTTCACCTGTTTTAAACACGTTTAAGCTCATTCTCACATATTTCCATGAAAACACATAACACAACCAAATAACACATAAAATACGGATAAAATAATACGAAAACACATACAAAAAGACACTAAAATCTAGGTGAAAATACACTCATCAAGTGGTACTACTCTCAGACGAGGTATTTCTTAATGGAGTTTTCAGTAACTTAATTAATTAATGGGCATTGTATATTTTAAACATGGGGAGACTGTCGGACTCATAATAAGAAGGAGCCCATAAAGTAATTTTGGGATTAGAACGGTAGTGCAATAATAATATTTTAGTGGTATATATTATTTTTATTTGACTTAAGTATAAGTTTTGGGCTAAACAAGGATACTTAAGCCCAATGGAGGCCAAACTCTAATTTTCCTTCTGGTCCTTCCTATAGCCTATATATAAGTCATCTCAACTTTTCGGAAACTCTCATGAATTCACATGCCTAATACAAATTTGAGGGTAAGGGAACGGCAGATTGAGAAGATCTTGAGGATCGTTGTCCACACGATGTCAAGATTGGACTTGGAAATACAGCAGAAGATCGAAAGGTTATTTGCTGCTGCTATTCGTCAACTTGCATGATTTTTCTAAAATTATTTGGAACTTAGAACTAGACATGTACAAAGCTTTGGAAAGCCATGGAAGAGAGGATCGTTTTGGTGCATAGATCATTCAAATCAGAGATCAGATGAGGAAGTTATGGCCAAAACCGTGAGGCTGCACAAGTTGTCAGCGAGAATCTTTCTTCTTCAACATACTCTGGAACCCTAACGGTTCACATTAACCAAACGATCGAACACCAATAATTGGTATTAGAGCTTCGGTTTTATAGAATACATGACACGTTAGGCTAGGGTTTATGTGCCATATGTGTAATTAGGATTTTGTTACTTGACAAACACCCTAACTGTACACATCTCACACATCCACTGCACACGGCCAATGAAGACTTAGACTAGCGGTAGCTCGGCACGATAGGCAGCGTAATGGTTTCCCTAGTCATGTCCGCTGAACGGCAACATGCCTTGATTACGATGAAAGATGGCGCGATGGTGATGAACGTGGTTGTCAGGCATTGGCTATGAGCAATCACAGCAAGAAACCGTGCTAGAATGACGATAAAGAAACACTGTTGATCGATGTGAAGTGGCGTGTGGTGCAAGCCAGACACACAACACAAGGCACAACCACCGGCATGCACCATCCGATGTACGTTGATCATTGATGGTGTTTAGTGATGCCGACATTCACAGGGCAGTGACAAAACAGGTGGAGGCTTACGACAGGTTCGAACACCGAGTGCTCCCAGCAAATGGTAGAGTTGCAGTCGGTGGCTTATCTACGACAACAGCACGCGATGGTTGACGAGTCCATGTGGTGGCTGGGTCGAGTTTACTAAAAATATGGTGTTGGTGGCGAGCAACTTCGACATATGTTGGCAAGCAATGCCGGCATGATCAACAGGACTTGGTTGACATGATCGAAAGGTGTCGGCAGGTATTCATCAGCAAGGCGAGTATGCCTAGATTCCAGACGAGTCAGACTAGTGGCATGATGAGTCTTCTTGTTGGCCGAGCAAGACAGCGGTTGTCATGCAGCACAGATAGTACTAATGGATGACACGGGTGGTGCACGGTAGCAGGCAGGCTTTGGCATGCTAGACGTGCACGTCTGTAGCCAGCGCGACCTGTTGGAGTCGGTTGCACGATGGCAGTGCTTGGCGGCACGACCAGGCATGGGTAGCCAACACGACCAGAATGCAGGCAGGTGGCGGATGCACAAGAAGGCGAGAGAGCAGCACGGGTGGCGATAGTTGCTGGCACGATTGCCGACTTATGCCGGCACGAGTCGTGCAGGTGGAAAACTCGGCGTGGGCTCGATGCTGCAAGGCATGACAAGGGTTGCACAGGAGCAGAACGATTTGTGCAAGGATTGGCACGAGTCTTGCCAGCGTGTAGTGTGGCCCGCAGACTCATTTTTGCTCGTGACGTGCAAGCCAGGGTAGTGAAATACGTCGGGACATGCGGTGGACCAGGCTGCTGGTAAGGAATCTGGAGGAAAATTCATGATGACCGGCTTCTGATTTTTAGATTAGGTTTCGAGGCGCTGCAACCTCACCGGGGTCCCCGTCTGCGTTGCCTGCATTCGTGCTTGGTGGCGAATAATAGAATTCGCTGATATATAACTGTATATAATTGATTTAATTATCTAATTATTGTTATATATGCCATGCATGATTCAATGCGATTTACTGCCTTATGTGCCGTAATAGGAGCATGCTAGGATTGCTATTTTATTCTTGAATATTATATGCATATAAAAACCCTAAGTTTTAAATAACTAAATGGGAGAGGGGATTGATTAATAATTCCCGCGGACTCCATTATTGGTTTGTTAGCGATGTGAGTTAACTTTACCGTCGTCATTAGGACATTCCTCCCCATCGGATGAGTTTATTCATGGATTTTTAGAATATACTTGTTTAAATAATTATTATTTATAATATGATGCACATGAACTTGCACGTTGGCTACAGTGCCTTCCTCCATATCGGATGAGTTTATATGCGGTTCAATGGTACAAAATTGTAATTGATGATTGTATTATAAAAAGTAAAAAGAAAATAAGAAAGGTTACAGATTTAAAGTATAAAAAGATGCATGAAAAAGCACTTGTAATTGATGATTGTAGAAAGTTATCCGAGCGCGTGTGTACTTCTCCATCTGTAAGGCCATCTCCAGCAATCTGCACCATTTTGCACCACATTCAGCAAAAAATGGTGTGAAAACATTAATTTTATCTCCAGCAGTTTGTACTACTTTTTTCACTAAAAAATAAAAAATTCATTTAATCTTTATTTAATTTTTACCAACATAATTAAAATTATTGTACATTTAATTTTGATATATTTATCTTTAACTTAAAAAAAATAAATCTATCTTAAATATTTAAAAGATATTCATTGATAAATTTTTTATTTAGTTTTATTTTTTTATTATATAAGTTTAAGTTTTGGATTTGCGTATGTGATTTTATATAATGTGTAATGTAATTTTAATTATATATTGTGTGATGTAATTTTATTTTTATGTTTAAATCTCATATTTATTTTAATTGCTTTTTAAAATATATATTTGTAATATTAATATTGCCTCATATTAATTAATATATAAAAATATTACATATTAATATTGCATCATAATTACATATGAATAATAATTATTTTAACAATAAAATATTAATATATAATTTTTTATTAATACAGTAAACTAAAATATGAAATTAAAAAAAATAAAAAAAATAACTCAAGAACAACATCACCACCGCAATTTGCTGCAACTTTCACACCAACACAAAAATGCCGAGTAAATGCGGTTACTACTGGAGATAAAATCTTACGGCATATTAACTTTCCATTTCATTTTGCGGTGCTGTTGGAGATGGCCTAAAGCACACAAGCTTGGGCCGCGAACTTGGGATTAAATAATGGTGTACACTTAGGTGTGAATAATAAGTATCCTCCTTATCGGAGTCGCTGCTGTTATTTGTATGGCTAAAGAGAAACCGACTATTAATTATTTTGTGATGAAGTTAGGTTGACAAATAAAATTAATGGGTAAAATCTTCTCTTGTAAATATTCGGGTTTGCATACGTCCACACTATCGTGGTATGCAGACTCACGGTGCTTGAGATGTCGATGAATTTTATTTTATATTGTTTTGAGGAAATCAATATAAATAGTTAAATTCGAAGATTTGATCGGTGTATTTATTTATGATTCTCAGGATTTTCAAATGGTTTTATTTCACTAATTGTTGACTAAAAGAAATATATTTACTGGTCCAAAATTAGATGATTAGAAAAAAATCTTAGTTTTGAATTTTACTGCTTAAGAAACATGTGTTCTCACTGAGGATGTTCTGTGGTGCCTATTAATTAAAGTCTCTAGTGGAGAGGTGAGAGGTTCATAGAAATATGATGGGGTTATGCGACTCTTCAGATACTTGAGTGATGTTAAAATGTAGGAGGTCATGGTTAACTTGATGAATGGATTGGAAATACTTGGAGTAGAAATTGTCCTTACGTACGTTTTCATAGAAAGAATTTCATTTCAAATTCTATGCATTTATGGATGGATACTCCATTTCATTTAAATGACATGGTCATAATGACGAGGGATGGATCTATAATCTCTTGTGGTACGTTGGTGGACAATTTGTACACTCTAAAATCATGTTTATCCCACGGATGCAACAAATTGAAATTAATAACACGTCTTCTAATCCTAATAAGAGAAAGACTCTTATAGAAATGGCTAGATAGATGATGAGTTATTTGGAATTATTAAATTCATTTTATGGATAAGCCCTAGATACAGTATTTCATATGAATGTTTATCTGTTTGTGGGATATCCTAGAAAAATGAAGGTTGATTTATTTAGTCCAAAAGATCGAAGGGTGATTGTTAAGATAAACACTAGATTTTTGGAAAAGGACTATGTAATAATAAATCACAAACTTATGTGTAAATTGTTCTAAAGGATGTGAGAGGAAAACACAAAGTGTTAGTACCAGTTGTATAAGGGGAGATACCACAAGTAAACTACATTGCGTGTCACATTTGATACACAATTGCCTGTAGTGCCTTGTTGTAATGGGAAGGTTGTTCTACAACTAGATACATTTATGTTTTGGGAGAGTCGTGAGACTTGGTCCCTAGTAAACATGAAATTGACCCACGGATATGACAAAGCACTACAAAATAAAATTGCGACATCTTAGCAAGTTGCAATGAATTCTGAACTAGAATTTATGGATTCTAAATTAGATTAAATCTGGGAGCTTGTTGGACCAATAAATGGTGTGAAAGCCATTGTAAGTGGTCATACAAAATAAAAGAGGATCAAACGGTAAGGTGAAAACCTTGAAAGCAAAGCTTGTTGCGGAAAGGTATGATCAGAAAGAAAGGGTTCGATTATGAGGAAACATGTTTACCGGTTGCTATGCCTATGTCGATTTGAATTCTTTTTTTATATCTATTCATATTGATTATGAGGAATAACAAATAGATGTCAAGACAGCTTTCCTGATTGGGAGTCTTGAGGAAAATATCTATGTGAAGCAACTAGAGTGATTAATTGCAAAGAGCTAAGAGCATTTTGATAGTAAGCTTATAATTGTCCATCCATGGACTAAAGCAAGCTTCAAGATTATGGAACATCCGTTTTGATAAGGAAATCCAGTCATATGGATTTAATCAATGCGCGGATGTGTCTTGTGTATTGAAAAGAGTGACAGAAACGTGGCGGTATTTCTTGTACTGTACGTAGATGATATATTTAACATTAGAGACAATAAAAAATTATTGTCGGGCGTATGGGTATGATTCATAAAGTAGTATGAAATGAATGACTTAAGAGAAGCAAAGTATACCCTTGCGATCATGGTGATCATAAGATATGATGTTGTGCTTCTCTCAAGCTTCATGAAATGATAAAATCTTTACTCGTTTTAGCATGTGACTTTATCTAAGGAAATGTGTTTTAAGACACAATAGAAGATAAAGTATATGAAGGCGGTTCCTTATGCTTCGGCGAATAAGGAAGCCTAATCTATGGAATGCTATGCACGAGAATGGATATCTGTTTTGCCGAAGGCATAAACAGTAGGTATCGAGGTAACCCGAAACAAGAATGTTACCTAGATTCGTGATTATATTCATTGTTTCTTGTTGGTTACGTAGATTCGGATTATATGTGAACTTATCGGACATATTCATTGTTTCTTGTTGGTTACGTAGATTCGGATTTTTAAAATCAGATAGGGACGTCAGTAAATCCACCTCAAATGTTATGTGTTTATTTTGGAAATAGAGTCATAAAGTGGAGGAGTGTTATGTAGAAATATATTTTGGACTCCACCATAGGAAGATGTTGAAATGAAGCCTTTGAGGCAGCCAAAGTATCTGTATGATGTTTAAATATGCCGCAAAAAATCAACTCCACTAACAAACGTTACAAAGAATAGATTATACTATCGGTGCTTACCGAGGTAAGTACATCACACCCCCCAAACTTAGTAGAAACTATAGTCGAAACTAAGTTTGCAAAGAGATGTAATTGCCGATAAGTAAGCACTTCAAATATAAAAATTTCTTACTCACACGAATGAAATAAAGCAATAAAACGGGGAAAAGATGTTAATCTCAAAAATATCTCACTAGAATTTTCTCCTACCTCTCTCTAAAATCCCTAGACGCCTTCTATGTCCATATCTTCTTCTTCCCAGTGACGGGATGCTTGCTACACATCGCCGCCTTCACCACGACGATCTTTCACGGAGGCTATTCGTAGTGGGTTCCCTTATGGCTTGCCTCCCTTGGCTGCGAACTTATATTCGGCTCCCCATCGTGGTTGGAGTGATCGCCCTCCCTTCGATTCAGTACATCAGAGATCTGATTTTACTGCCTTAATGAACCTCAAAGAATCATTGCAAGAAATCTTCCCTTCACAAAAAATAGAGTTGGGCATCTCGATTTCAATCGAAGATTCATATCTCAATTTCAGATCTGACCTCTGCTCCTCTTTCTTCATCGCTCGAATCCTTATGGATAAAGGGCAGAAGCCTCTCGCCTTGAACGTTCTCAATCAGAAGCTTTCGATCCTATGGGAAACATCTCGCGTTCATACCATTCCACTGGGTAAAGGTTTTTACAATGTGTTTGTTGCTGATTCGATTTGCAAATAGCGCATTTTGAAGAAATGGTGGTTTGATTTTGAGATTGGAATAATCAGAGCTATGAAATGGAGTCCGTTTTTTAGCCCTTACAAAGCCAAGACTTCTATTGCTCCCATTTGGATCAGAATCTTCGAGCTTCCCTTTGAGCTATGGTCAGAACGTGGTTGCTATCTGTCGCCTCTGCCATTGGTTTCCCGGTATGTATTGACAATCGGGCTTTGAATGGTTCTACGGGTCATTTTGCCCGTGTTTTGGTTGATTTGGATTTACAAGATCCATTGCCTGACCACGTTAACATTGAAGCTTCTTCATACATTCTTCCCATTTCAATTGGATATGAGCACTTGCCGGATTTTTGTGAAGTTTGCACTACTCTGGGCCATGTGACATCAGATTGTAGGGTAAAGACTTATTCCTTAGGGCGTCGTAAGAGAAGAGTTGAAGAAGCTGGGCTTGCTGCCCAACAACAAAACAATTGGATGCCCAAATGTGCTGCTGATCCTGCAGAGAATGCTGTTAATACCTGTGAGAATTAGATTCTTTCTGTTACTAGGGATGCTGTTGAGAGTTCATTGCCTATGCAATCTGCTGGGGTTACTGCAAGGGACACGAAAATAGCTATCTCTTCACATCAGGGTCAGATCTCTAACAGGTTTGATATGCTTGATCATCATGATGGTCAACTTGTTTCGGCTAATGAAAACTGGAAGGAAGTCCCTTCTTCCCGTCATCGTCAAGTTGCAGGGGCTCATCCAACTGCTCCTACTATGGAATTAAATAATAAATTTGGGGCACTTGACATGGGTTTAGATCCCTCGTCCATTCTTGATACTATTTCATCTCAGGACCTTGCTATTCCATTGAACAAGGATTCTACAGGGTTGAGAGATAATGCTTCCCTTGGCATTGTCGAGGAACAACGCGTTCCCCAGGGGCAGTTAGCTGATCTTGCGGCTTCTTCCATCCACATTCACTTACCTTCCGAGAGGAAGGGAATTGCAGATAAACCCTTGGCTCTTGGTATTCAAGTTGATCCCACACCTAATGGGGAAAACATTATTTCTGCTCAGAATGCAGCCCTTACGGCTGAGGGCAGTCCTGCAACCCAGGATGTTTTTATTAATGAGAATGCTGATTTAGCAGCCTCTCCTGCTGTTCTTATCGAGGCTTTGCGCGCCATTTTAGCACAAAATCAAAATGCCTCACCCAATTTAGGAATGAAATCTTTTACAAGTGGGGTTCTTCCTATAACTGAGGCTGCCTATATTTTCAATGAGCCCAAGACATCATTTCAAGAACTTGCTGAGGAGTTTCCGCCTCTTCACAGCAATGCAATCAATCCAAAAAAAGGCAAACATAATAAGAATATTTTTCAGCCGGACTCTAGATCAAATACGCGCTCTCAGGCGAAGCTATATCCCCCACGGGACTCGATGGATTAAACTAAGAGAAGAACAAAAATGAATAATTTTAGAGCATGCTCTTAGTTTTATATTTATAGCCTTTTTTGGCTCTCTATTTTTGGACCGGCTGTTTGGTCCATTTTTAGGCTTTGCCTTCCCCACAACATCTTTTTTCTCTTGTATCATGTTCACTTTTTCTTTTTTATAATATTGCCTATTAAATAAAGCAATAAAACGGGAGAAAAAGCCCCCAACAGGCGCTCTTGTTTAATGTTAGAGAGTCACGATGGATTACCACTTAGTTGACTACTTGATCCGAAAACGGTCTTCTCGCATCCTCACCTTCCAATACTTTCTTTTCCTCTTCTTGGCTGCACTCAACACCTCACCTTTTTTGGTGACAAGTATATGATCCTCAGAATTTCCTTCTTCCCATGGCTGTCTAGACACCTCCTCGTCAAACTTTCATTGAAATTCAGAATCATCTGTCTGGTATTTTCCATTGTCACCAAGAAGGCATACTTCAATTGTTCCGGTAATGGGTTCAGCTCCTCTTTCTTTTCTTCCATCGGAGTGCTCTCTCTATCCAATGGCAAGTACTTCCTAGTCCACTTCACTTCTTCAATCTTAGATTTCTCCAATTCATACTTGTCATCACCCAAAGCAAGTAAGTTCTCAAGATATTCAATACATTCCTCATTGGAGAGATCGTCAAGCTACGTAGTGGGATAAGTAAGAGATTCCATCAAGCATGTCTCAAGAGGATCCTTAGACAGGAATAAAGTCATATCTTCCTTCACAATCTCCTCCACCACATCAATACTATGACATTGTGACTCCATAGACATCTTCATTGCTTTGTCAAGGTTGAATAGGACCTTTTCTTTATCCATCCGCAACCTAAGCTCCCCCTTTTGAACATCAATCATGGCCCCAGCAGTAGCAAGGAAAGGTCTCCCCAAGATAAGAGGGATGTTATCCTTGTCATCTTCCATCTCAAGTACAAGAAAATCTACAGGAAAGACTAGTTTATCCACTTTGACAAGAACATCTTCAATGATACCTTTCAGAAACGTCATCGACCTGTCTGCCAATTGTAGAGGAACTGTTGTAGGAGATAAATCCCCCAAACCAAGCCTTTGAAAGATAGACAATGACATCAAATTGATGCTTGTCCTAAGATCGCACAAGGCTCGTCGTGCCAGCCCTTTTCCAATCTCACACAAGATTGTGAAGCTTCCCTGATCCTTCATCTTCTGTGGTAGCTTCCTTTGGATAATCGAGCTGCAATTTTCAGACAAGTTCACTGTCTCAACTCCGTTCAAGCTTCTCTTTTTCAACAATATATCCTTAAGGAATAGGGCATAGTACGGTATCTCCAATATTACCTCAGAGAAAGGAATACTCAAGCTTATCTTATTGATGATATCTGAAAACTTCTTGAACTTCTCTTCCATTCCTTTCTTAACCAGCTTATAAGGAAACGGGGGAGGTATCTTTGTTTTGGGGATACCCCATTCATCACGCTCGACCTTCTCGGCTCGTAATCTCTTGACTCTTTCCCATTTCTTCTCTACTATGATCTCAATATTTTGCTCATTCAGAACCAATTGAGTAATGTTCACATCATGAGGAGTGTTTGGAGAAGAAACAGGTGCAGAACGGGATAATTCGACCTCGATTAGACCAGGTGCTCTGGTCGAATTGGGCATGTAGTGGTCGAATTGCGCACCTGGAATACGATTCTCACCATGTATCTCTGATTCGACCTGGATTCGACCAGAAGGTCTGGTCGAATCGAAGTCCTCCTGGTCGAATCGACTCACTGTAGATTTCTACCCTCCGATTCGACATCAATTCGACCTGAAGGTTTGGTCAAATTGAACTGCTACTACTCGAATCGGGCTTCTGATAAAACAGAGTGCTCCAGAAGGGTGGATTCGACCTCAATTCGACCTGCCCCCATGGTTGAATTGAATTGGTTTTTGGTCGAATCGAGGCTCTGATGCTTCCAAATCACATCCAGACGTCAAATTCGACCTTCTCTGTTGAATTCAACCTGTGATGTTGGTCGAATTGGAGTCGAATTGAGCCCTCGACGTGTCCAATTTCGATTCCGGCCTCATCGGTCCCTCGTACAGTGTTCCAGACCTCAATGTGATTGCGTTGTAGGACTTTGGATTCTCAATACTTTGCGACGGGAACTTCCCTTTCTCAATTGTTAGAGTGAGCTTGTTAACACTTTCTGCCATCTCCACCATCAATAATGTAAGGTCCTTCACTTGTGTAGTCAAATCCTTATGGTTTGCATCAATCTTCTTTTCTAACTTGGCCTCAAGACGATCCACTCTAGCCTCATTCCTAGCCGTGTACCTGTTCACAGTATCTTCAAAATCTGGCTTTCTTTCTTCCACTTTCGCACCCAGATCAACACCCATCGGAGCTTGAATTGCATTGTTAGGATTACTCCATGAAAACTCTGGCCTCCTAGGCTATTGATAATTACCCGGAGGACCACGATTGTTGTAGATCTTCTGATAATTCCGATTGCCTTGATTCATCGAAATATCTTCAAAAAGGTTCTCGACCTCTACGGATGACTTAGTAAGCAATGCTCCATTAGAAGAAACATCCAATAACACACGAGAATCACAGTCCAATCCACTGTAGAGTATACTGATATATTGACCTTTAGATAGCCAATGTTGTGGACACTTACGAAGCATGTCTTTGAATATGTCCCAAGCTTCATGAAACTTCTCTTCACCACCGATAGCAAATTGGTTAATGTCTTTCTTCATCTTGAACACCTTCGAAGGTGGCATGTATCTTTCCAAGAACTTCAACTTCAATTGCTCCCAAATAGTGTATTCAGCTGCGTTAATAGTGTCGTACCAATCTCTCGTCTTTTCAATAAGCGAGAATTTAAACGAGAGGATCTTCCGAGCATCTTCATGTTCCCCTACATCTTTTTGAGTACTTGCATAGCCCAAGAACTTATTTAGATGCTGCTGTGGATCCTCCAAAGTCCCTCCTGGAAAGGAGTTCCTTTCTATCATGCTAATAAGAGTGGGGTGAAGATCGAAATCCGCATTAGCCCCCTTGCTCCTAGAAGCCCAAAGTGTCCAGCCCCGTTATTCTTGAAGACTTCACGGATGGCCAGATTGTTCGAATTCGCTACCATGTCGACTGTCTCTACTTTCAAATTACCTTCGGTTGCAGCTTCAATCATTTGCGAATTTAGCACGTCAACTTCAACTCTATGGTTAAGAGCTTCAGTTGGATCTACGTTCTTATTCTTACCCTTCTTCTTCTTTTTTTTCCTCAATGACGCTCCAATCTCCGAATTATGTGGTTCTAATTCACCTTTCTTTGATCTTGTAAGCATACGCCCTAAAAGATTAAGAGTTAGACAGTAAAACAAGAATTAAAATAGTCCTAATAAAACTAGAAATAATAAAAAGATATTTTATACCGTCCCCAGCAACAGCGCCAGAAACTTGATAGGTGTTTTCTCAACACACAATTAATCCTCAAGTATGAAGGATAACAGTCATAGTTCGAAGGTAACCAAGTTATATATCGAACCCAAGGGATGGATAAATATCAATTTAATTATGTTCTAGTAAATTATGACTATGTTGGTAAATATAACGATTGTGATATTAAGATTAAGTAACAAAAGTAATTAAAATATCAAGTGGCCATAACAAGAAGAAGAGATAAAGTGAGTTGTGATCAAGTAAGATAGTAGGTAGTTCGTTAGGTAATCCAGATCCCTCATCAATTTCCCTTTCGTGTGCGGTGTCCGACTCTGCCTTGTGGTTTATGGACGCATCACTAAATCATGCAAATTCACTCTATAGACACAAGTAAATATGCGTATGATACGTGTTAATATACTCAGAGCAAAGATATAATTCACCCCCTTTCTAGGTAGTATCATAATCAATTATTTCCCGTGCACTTAGTACTCTAACCCGATTTGATCTCCCTTTATAGGTACTATGAAATTATATTCCTTGTCCTACTTATTAACCTGAATATGATTCAATTAATAAGTATTCATATAAGATAGTTCTAATAAGACTTCAGAATCCCTTCACTTAGAATTATAACATTAAACCCTGCTCAGCAGTGAACGCACTCAACCAATAACCAAGTTATGTATTCAGACTCTACACAATAATTATTGATGCACAAAAAGACCGTGAGTATGGATTAAAAATGCACAATCTTATATAAAATAAACCACAAGTAGTGTTGTATGGAGTTTACACATGAAAGACAAATTAACTCATGAAACCTTCATAACCCTAGAACTACCGAAGCAACTCTAGCCCATGATTGATCTAAGAACAATCATGGTTAGTTGGATCGATCTTACTTGAATCTCCAGCGGAACTCTGTCACAGCCCCTCTGGATGATGGACGATCGATCTCCTATCAACTCTACATCTCCTTGTCTTCTTGATCAAGTCGTCTCTCTTTGATGCTGCACAAGCCATCTTTTATACTTGTAATTGTGCCTCCCGGGCCTGGAATGGGCTTTTTAAGTGATCACATGCATTGAGGGTGTAAAAACACGGATATGGTAAGTTTCCAGCCTTGATTCGACTTCAGCTACAGGTCGAATTGACTTATCCAAGTCGAATCCCAGGTCGAATCGTTACACTGTAAGTCCCAGGTGCTCAATTCGACCAACTGCCCTGGTCGAATCGAAGTGACGAGGTCGAATTGGCATTTCCGCCAATCGATTCGACCTGATGCCCAGGTCGAATCACCCATGTCGTGGTCGAATCCACCTTCTGCTCATGTGCGCTGCCAATTTGACCTAAAGGGCTGGTTCAATTGATCTCCTTCAGGTCGAATCGCACCCCTGCTACGCCCAATCGGATGGCTTCGACTTCCTTTCTTCAGTTTTCAACACTTCCACTTTGATTTCCTTCGAAAAACTACTCAAATAGCTCCAACAACACCTGATTCATGCCTTTTCACAATATATATCAGTTTATAACTGATGTCAACCTTCAAACACTCCATAATAGCACAAATCCAAGCGCAAGATTCATGAATTAACACACTCATCATCTAGAAACTTCGTAACGGACTTAGATGTGATTCTAAGTTTGCCCGAGATTATCAAAATTTATTGTGATGATTATGGTGCAGTTGCAAACATGAAGGAATCACGATTCCACAAGCAATTAAACACACTATGCGCAAGTACCACATGTTACGAGAAATCGTATGATGAGGGAAAGGTTGTTGTCACCTAGATTACATCGGAAGATAACCTAGTAAATCCTTTTACAAGGACTTTAAAGCATAAGCTTTTGATGGTCGTGCAGTAGGAATGAGAATCAGATGTATGGCAGTTGACATGACAGCATAGTCTTTTAGTATAAGTGGGAGATTGTTGGATTGTATACTCCCTTCGTCCCGCACCAAGGGTCTCTTTTTTCCATTTTGGTCGTCCCACCCAAAGGGTCCTCTTTCATTTTTTATACACATGGGTCCCATACTCACCCACTAATATAATTAAAATATGGAGCCCACACTCCCACTAATACAACTACCCACTACACATTAAATAATAATACTCCTTAATCCACGTGCAAAAAAGCAAAATGCACCCTTGGTGCGGGACGGAGGGAGTACTAAAAGTCTAGCTTTTGGTATGAACAATGTTTTAACAATGAATTTGAAATGAGAATCATATGATCAAATGATTGCGTCTTATAATTTATTTATATATTGATGCAATAGTCCATTTACTTTATATTGTAGATAATATGTTGTGCGACAACACGCGAAATATCATATTATTTGTTTGGTATTAGTTCGGGGACTCTCTATTGGGATGGTTGTAGTGTGATTTGATATTAGTTCGTCTTGACTATAAAATCATATTAGTGCACTTCGTGTATTGAGCAGGACCGCTTGAGATCGTTCGACTTATACTGACTATATAGGAGAACATGATCTTAGTTATTATGGATATACATGCTCTTAATCTCTTTACAATAACCTCGACACGTAAGGCAATATGTATTTCTTTAATTAATCAATGCTTGAGATTTACATGTAATAAATTAACAAACTCGGTGAGTTGGGAAATAGTGCTGTCTCTATGGTGTGCTGTTGATTGTAGAAGGAATCCGTGTCCTATTAAATAGGTTGATGATGTCCTCTTGAGGAGCTTATAAGGATTATCATGTAAACCCTACAGGTGAATTTATTCCGGCATGATAATGAGGTTGAGTGGTACTACTCTCGGATGAGATATTAATTAATTGAGTTGTCAATAACTTATTAATTAATGGACATTGTATATCTTAAACATGGGGAGACTATCGGACTGATAATAAGGAGCCCATAACGTAATTTGGGATTAGAGCGATAGTGCAGTAATAATATTTTAGTGGAATATATTATTATTATTGAACTTAAGTATATAAGTTTTGGGCAAAACTTGGATACTTAAGCCCAATGGAGGCCCTACTCTAATTTATTCTCATGGTCCCTGCTGTAGCCCATATATAAGTCATCTCAACTGTCCAGAAACCCTAATGAATTCATATGCCTAATACACATTTGAGGTTGAGGGAACAACAGATTGAGAAGATCTTGTAAATGTATTATATCTTAGTTATTAAGTATTACACGTATATTCGTAATGGATAATAATTTTAATAATAATTCTACTTACTATTAATAGTAACTTACTATAAATAGTAATATACTATTAATAGTAAGTTGAAAGCGGTGAATGATCGACTTAAGACTGCTCTTGCGCTATATATTTAGGTCAATTAACCTCTTGGTTATTCATGTATCCAGCAGCGACATTTCGCAGTTCAGAAAAAAAAGAGAGAGAAAAGAAAGAAAGAAAGAAAGAGAAAAGGAAGAATGAGAGGAGAAGGGCGGGAAGACGTGCGTTGTCGGAACGGGAAAATAGAAGATTAGTTATAGTTCTTCACGAGGTCTATAGTAATATTGCTATTTTGAATCCAGGTAAATAGAGGTCCAACTATATTGCATAAACACGTTATGTCTTGTGATTATTTGGTGAGTATTATCTTGTGAATTATTTATGATTAATTTGGAATATTTGTTGTAAACTTATGTGATTGCAAGTAAGTAGAAGTGTTGTATAAATGCGTGAATTATTTGTGATTAATATGTGATAATTAGGTTATGAATGATTTGTGATTAATTTAATTACATTATGAATTATTTGAGATTAATTTATGATACAAGCAGTGAATTTATGTGATTTGAGAAAGTTGGTATTCATATGAAACTAAATACTAATTTGTAAATTATTTGTGATAAATTTGCGATACAAGTTGTGGATCTATGTGATTTAAAATAATATCATTGTCCTATATAAATATGTGTGATGGGAAACTATTGAATATAGATCGGTATGATCTGAGAAGATATTATTTATAAGGATCTATGTGATTCGAGATGAAGTTGTTATTCTAAAAAGGGATTCGTGTGATCCAAGGTGAAGTTGTTATTCTATAAATGGATCTATGTGGTTGAGGTGAAGTTGTTGTTTCAGAAGTGGATCTGGGTGAATTGAAGTTAAGTTGTTGCTTTATTGTGATTAAATATTGATATTGATACCGTACATGGTTTATGATGCATATATAATTTCCCGGGTTGCATACCATGCATAAAAATTAAAAGTGTTTTATCCAAAATTAATAAGATACTAATGGTGTGTGCGGCCACTATATATGCACTCTTTTAGGGACTGCCAAAAATGGGTCTGAGTCATGTGTTGACACACCCTAAATCAGAAACCAGAGTTGCTTCATTTGCAAAGGATGGGTGTGGAAATCATTCAAGAGAGATCGTTGGAAGCAAAGATGGTAACTCTGACACTTCGACCAACTTTGATGGATAAGATTCGACAGGGACAAGAGGTGGATAACTAGTTTGATAAGATAAAAAATGATATCATCTCTAGAACGTCTTCTGACTTCCAAGTAACAGACAATGGTGTGATTCGTTATAGAGGTCGGTTGTGTCTACCTGAATTGGATGACATTCGGAAGAAAGTGATGGTAGAAGCTCATTCAACCTATACTCTGTACATCCAGGAGCTATAAATATGTATAGAGGTTTGAAGTCACATTATTGGTGGCCAGGGATGAAGAGAGATGTCGCTCAATATGTGGAGCAATGTTTGATTTGTCGGCATGTCAAAGCCGAGTATCAAAGACCAACAGGAACTTTGCAGCCTCTATTTATTCCAGAGTGGAAGTGGGAGAATATCACAATGAATTTTTTCACCGGCTTACCAAACACAGTAAAAGGTCATGATGCCATTTGGGTTATTGTGGATCGATTGACTAAGTCCACTCATTTTCTTCCTATTTGCTCTACGTATTCCATAGATCGTTATGCCCAGCTATATATACAAGAGACCGTCAGACTCCATGGAGTGCCAGTTACCATTGTGTCAGATTGAGACACAAGATTCTTATCTGCTATCTGGAAGAGTTTGCATAAGGCGTTGGAGACACAATTATCTTTCAGCACAACATTCTATCCACAGACAGATGGCCAATCGGAGTGTACAACGCAGATTTTGGAGGATAAGATCAGAGCATGTGTGTTGGATTTTCTGGGTCAGTGGAGTAAATGTTTGCCTTTGATAGAGTTCTCGTACAACAACAGTTATCAGTCTACTATCGGGATGGCTCCTTATGAAGCATTATACGGAAGGAAGTGTAGATCTGCAGTACATTGGGATGAAGTTGGAGAAAGGAAACTTTTGGGTCCAGACTTGTTTCGTGAAATGTATGAAGTTGTTACCTGTATACGAGAGAAGATGAAAGTTGCTCAAGATCGACAGGAGAGTTATGCAGACAAACGGAGAAGAGAGTTGGAATTCAAAGTGGGTGATCAAGTATTCTTGAAGGTATCTCCAATTAAAGGAATAATGTGATTTGGGAAAAAGGGAAGCTCAGTCCAAGATATGTTGGTCCATTTACTATTATTGAGAGAGTTGGAAGTGTTGTTTATAAGTTGGAGTTACCAACATCGACGCCTAGAGTACATGATGTGTTTCATGTTTCTGTGTTGAGGAAGTATGTTCCAAATCCATCTCATGTTCTCAGACAGGAACTAGTTGAGTTGAAAGAAGATTTGAGTTATGAGGAAATACCAGTTGAGATCTAGCGGCGAGAAGCGAAGAAGCTCAAAAAAAATAAAGAGATGCCATTAGTGAAGGTGTTATGGATGTACCAATTAGTTGAAGAGGCTATGGATGAACCAATTAGTTGAGGAGACTACTTGGGAAAGAGAGGACGAGATGATGCTAAGTATCTAGAATTCTTCAGGTGAGTAAATTTCGAGGTCGAAATTATAAGGTGGGGAGGATGTGATACCCAAGCTTCTCACTACTCATGTGCCAATATAATTTAATTTTTGTTATATACATTTTATAATTATGTGAAAATTATGTGGCAATTTGTGATAATAATGTGGCAAGTATGTGACAATTGTTTCTATGTTTTATTTATCTTTACATTTTATTTGAGCCATCCGTGATAAAAATGGTGACAATATGTGAATATATGTGTGCATAAATATTTACGTGCAATTATTTGGATATATAATTAAATTATTTTATGTATATAAATACAATATTTCATAATTATTAAGTATCACATATGTTCTCATAAGAATAATAGTGGTAAGAAAATGTACACGTTTGTATATTAATTTCGTAATGGAGTATAATAATAATAATAATTCTACTTACTATTAATATTAACTTACTATAAATAGTAATATACTATTAATAGTAAGTTGAAGGCGGTGAATGGCCGACTTAAGGCTGCCCTCGCCCTTATATATTTAGGTCAATCAACCTCTTAGTTATTAATGTAACCAGCAGCGACATTTCGCAATTCAGAAAAAAAAGAGAGAGAAAAGAAAGAAAGAAAGAAAGAAAGAGAAGAGAGGGAGAGAGAAGAGGAATGAAGAGAGGAAAAGGGCGGGAAGACGTGTGTTGTCGGAACGGGAAGATAGAAGATTAGTTATAGTTCTTTACGAGGTCTGTAGTATTATTGCTATTTAGAGTCCAGGTAAGTAGAAGTCCAACTATAATGCATAAACACATTATTTATGATTCTTTGGTGATTATTATCTTGTGAATTATTTATGATTAATTTGGAATATTTGTTGCAAAATTATGTGATTGGAAGTAAGTAGAAGTGTTGTATAAATGTGTGAATTATTTGTGATTAATATGTGATAATTAGGTTATGAATGATTTGTGATTATTTTAATTACGTTATGAATTATTTGAGATTAATTTATGACACAAGGAGTAGATATATGTGATTTGAGGAAAGTAGGTATTAATATGCAACTAAATATTAATTTGTAAATTATTTGTGATAAATTTGCGACACAAGTTGTGGATTTATGTGATTTGAAATAATGTCATTGTCCTATATAAATCTGTGTGATCAGAAACTGTTGAATATATATATGTATGAACCGACAAGATATTGTTTATAAGGATCTGTGTGATCCGAGATGAAGTTGTTATTCTAAAGAGGGATCTGTGTGATCCAAGGTGAAATTATTATTCTATAAATGGATCTATATGGTTGAGGTAAAGTTGTTGTTCCAGAAGTGGATCTGTGTGAATTGAAGTTAAGTTGATAGTTTATTGTGATTAAATGTTGATATTGATGTCATACATGGTTTATGATGCATATATAATTGCCCTGGTTGCGTACCATGCATAATCATGGAAAGTGTTTTTCACAAAATTAATAAGATACTAATGGTGCGTGAAGCCACTATATATGCACTCTTTCAGGGACCGCCGAAAATCGGTCCGAGTCATGTGATGACTCACCCTATTCAGGGATCGCGGGGCTATCTGAGTCATGTGTTGGCTCAACGAGTCGCTTGTCGACTTATTTTTATTTAGGGATCTCGGGGCAATCTGAATCATGTGTTTACTCAACGAGTCGTTTATTGGCTTATCGTTATTCAGGGATCGAAAAAATCAATCTGACACTGTATGTGTCATTTTATTTAGGGATCAGAAAAATCGATCCGACACTTTGTGTGTCTATTGAGCTCATTTGGGGTGTATATCATAAGTGTGTCGTGGGAATCCTGCAACGTGAACAGTTTCAAAATAAATGAGACCAACTAGAAAGATTAGGAAACAGGAAATAGAAAACTAAATGCATTTTCATGCACTAGCATGCATGATTTCTACTTACTGAGATTTTCATCTCACTAGTTTCTGCATTGTACGTGAGCATGCTCATGATTGACTTATATAGTGTTTTGTGCAAGCTGTTGAGCTCCTTCAAGGTTTTAAGCATATGTACATAGATGACGACTTGTTGGGCTAGGCTGTGAGTTTATTTTGTCTCTGCTAATGTTTTTTATGTAATTTAATAAGTATTATCACATGTTTATGTGGTTTGAAGTGGTGTTTGAAACCAGTTACGTATGTTGAACTGATGTGATAGTGTTGGTTATAAATACATTATGTGAAAAAAAGAAAAAAAATATTCAGGATTGTATAATGATGTTGATGTTTATTCAGGGTTATAATGATGTTATATAATGAGTTATGTAAGGTGGGTCGTGTCATGGAGAGAGTTGGTAGAGCTGCGAGCCAAAAAAAGAATATCGTTTCTTTAATTTTCCCCATGTTGCTCGACCATAGCTCAACTAAGAGGTTTGGTTGAGCTGCGGTCGAGCTGGCTCCTGCTTTCTTCGATTTCAACCACCGGCTTCATCGGACCTTCATACTGCATCCAAGACCTCAATGTGATGGCATGGCACACTTTCGGGTTCGTTATACTTTGAGAAGGAAACTTTCTCTTTTCTATTGTCTGTGTCAACTGATTTACGTTCTCGGCCATCTGCCCCATCAACAAAGTTAGGTCCTTCATCTGCTTTGACAAGTCCTCATGATTTGAGTCAATTTTACCTCAAGACGATCCACCCTTGCATCATTCCTAGCCACATAACGATTCATCGTATCCTCCAAATCGGGTTTCCCTTCTTCCATTTGAACACCAGGATTAACACCAACAGGAGGTTGCATTGCTGCATTTGGACTACTCCATGAAAATTCAGTCTTCCTTGGTTGTTGAAAATTACCCGGGGGACCACGATTGTTGAAGTTCCATTGGTAATTCATATTTCCTTGAGTGTTTGGATACCTCGTTCCTTGAACTTTGTCCCATGGCATAGTTTCCTTCTTCTAATTCTTATTGGATCGGTATTTCTTCACGAACATCCTGCTGCATCATCATTGGTACTCTCTGCGATATCTCTGTTATTTGCTTTTGCTAGGAATCAAGTAGCTTGTTGATGTTTGCCAAGCTCAAGACGATCTCATCTTCTCTACTTGACTTTACCATTGTGTGCTCTGTTGGACTGTAAACTAAAAGCCTAGCTTTAGTATGAACAATGTTTTAACAATATTTGAAATGAGGATCATTGATCAAATGATTGTGTCTTATAATTTATTTATATGTACGATGCAATAGTCCACTTACTTTATACTGTAGATAATATGTTGTACGACAACACGCGGAAGATCATATTATCGGTTTTCTTATAAAGTATAAACAAATGCTCACAGCTGAGATAGACGGGGACTCTCTATCAGGATGGTTATAGTGTGATTTGGTAATAGTTTGTCTTGACTATAGAATCACATTAGTGCACCTTGTGTGTATTGAGCAGGACCGCTTGAGATCGTTCGATTTATACTGACTATATAGGAGAACTTGATCTCAGTAATTATGGATGTTCATACTCTTAATCCCTATACAATAACCTCGACATGTAAGGCAGTATGTATTTCTTTGATCATCAATGGGTGAGATTTATATGTAATTAAATCAATAAAATCGGTGAGTTGGGAAATAGTGTTGTCTCTATGGTGTGTTGTTGATTGTAGAACGAATCCGTGTCCTATTAAATAGGTTGATGATGTCCCCTTCAGGAGATCATAAGCATTATCATGTAAACCCTGCAGGTGTATTTATTCTGGCATGAAAACATGGTTGAGTGGTACTATTCTCGGATGATATATTAATTAATGGAGTTGTCAGTAACTTAATTAATTAATAGGTATTGTATATCTTAAACATGGGGAGACTGTCGTGCTCATAATAAAAAGGAGGCCAAAACATAATTTTGGGATTGGAGCGGCAGTGTAGTAATAATATTTTAGTAGAATATATTATTGTTATTGGACTTAAGTATAAGTTTTGGGCTAAACTTGGATACTTAAGCTCAATGGAGGCCCGAATCTAAATTCTCCTCTTTGTCCCTGCTGTAGCCCATATATAAGTCATCTCAACTATTTGGAACCCTAATAATTCACGCCTAACATTGTGAGGGGGGTGAGAAAACAGCAAATTGAGAAGATCTTGAGGATCGTCGCCCACACGACGTCAAGATTTGACTTGGGAATACAATAGAAGATCAGAAGTTGTTTGCTGCTGATGTTCATTAACTTCCACAATTTTTCTAAAATAGTGTGGAATTCTAAACTATTTGTGTAATACAGTGTTGGAAATCCACTGAAGAGAGGATCGTTTTGGCGTGTAGATCACTTAAATCGGAGATTGGATGAGGAAGTTATGCCAGAACCCGTGAGGCTGCGCATGCTGCCGGCGAGAATCTTTCTTCTTCAACATACCCTGGTGAAAGGTAATACGTTTTTATGTTTTATTACTTTCGTTGATTATAGAATCGTATGGAACCCAAACGGTTCACGTTAACCAAATAATCGAACACCAACAATTGGTATCATAGCTTCAATTTCGTGGAAGAAGTGACAGGTTAGGCTAGGGTTTATGCGCCATATGTGTAAATAGGGTTTGTAGAATTTGTTTCTTGATGAACACCCTAACTGTACACATCTCACACGTCCACTGTATATGGCCGATGGAGACTTGGACTGGTGGAGGCTCGGCACGGCAGGCAGGGTAATGCTTTACCTGGTCACGTCCGCTGAATGGCAACACACCTGGATTGGGATGAAAGGTGGCACAAATTATGACGAATGTGGTTGTCAGGCATTGGCTATGAGCAATCAAAGCTGGAAACCAAATTGGAACGAAGATAAATAACCACCGTTGATCGATGCAAAGTGGCGTGTGGTGCAAGCCAGACACATAACACAAGGCACGACCATTGGCATGCACCATCGAATATGCACTGATTATCGATGGGGTGTAGTGATGCCGGCGTTCACGGTCCGTGACAAAACAGGTGGAGGCTGGCGGCGGTGTGAACGCCGAATGATGCCAGTGGATGGTGGTGTTGCAGTTGGTGCCTTGTCTATGACAACAGCACGTGATGGTTGACGATGCAGGCAGTATGATTGAATAACCACGACTCGACGTAATGGTGTGGCTAGCGTGTGGGAGAGGTACAACGCCGATCAACAGAGCGGATGACACCGTGACTGTTAGTAAAGGATAGCGGCGCGAGGTGTACAGGTAAAGGCTGGGGTGCATTAGGACGGGGTTCCTGGGAGTCTTCAAACATTCCGGGCGAGTCCTTTGGCATTTTGGTCGAGTCCGTATGGTGGCTGGGTCGAGTCTGCTGAAAAATACGGTGTTGGTGGTGAGCATCTTCGACATGTGTTGGCGAGCAAGGCCGACACGTTCAGCAGGAATTGGTCGACACGGTCGGAAGGACTGGCCGACACGATTCGTGCCTGCAGGTATGCATCAGCAAGGAGAGTCTTTAAGGATTTCTGACGAGTTCCTGTTGTGGCTGGGTCCAGTCTCCTTGGTGGCGGCTGAGCGACATGTATGTTACTGTTGGGCGACAGGGGATGCGGGCTATGCGTGTGGGACACTCCGTTGGCTGTACAGTTTTTGGCACGAGTGTGGCAGGAAGATGGCTTCATGAGGTGGCACAACTTATGCTGTTGGACTGCATGAGTCGTGCAGGCGTGTTTTGTGAGCCAGAAGTTCAAAACATGCATGTGATCGTGTGAGGGATGCTTGATGCCGGGCGTTCAAGAATGCTGTTGTGTGCGCTGGCGGGCATGCTTGTGGGTGAAGCTACTCGTGTCGAGCCAGCTGCTTGAGTCGTGCTTCGTTGCTGGAGGTTGATCCCCGTCTGTGTTGCCTACATTCATGCTTGGTGGCGAACAATCGAATTCACTGATGTATAACTGTTATAATTGATTTAATTATCTAATTATTGTTATTTATGTTATGCATGTTCTCTGTGATTTACTGCCTTATGTGCCGTAATAGGAGCATGTTAGGATTGCTATTTTATTCTTTAATATTATATGCATATAAAAATCCTCAGTGTTAAATAGTTAAGTAGGAGAGAGGATTAGTGATTAATTCCCGCAGCCTCCATTATTGGTTTGTAATGTGATGCAAGTATACTTCCGTGTTGGCTATAATGCCTTCCTCCCCATCGGATGAGTATATTTGTGGATCACTGGTACATACTTCATTAAATAATTATTAATCTGTAATGTGATGCACGTAAACTTGCGTGCTGGCTATAGCGTCTTCCTCCCCATCAGATGAGTTTATTTGCGGATCACTGTACAAACATATAATTGATGATTGTAGAAAGTTATCCTAGCGCGTGTGTGCTTCTCCATCTGCAAGGCACATAAGCTTGGGCCGCGGACATGGGATCAAATAATGGTTAACACTTAGGTACAAATAATAAGTATCCTCCCCATCGGAGTTAGTGCGGTTATTTGCATGGCTAAAGAGGAACCAACTATTAATTATTTTGTCATGAGATTAGGTTGACAAATGGAATTAATGGGTAAAACCTTCTCTTGTAAATGTTTGGGTTTGTATACGTCCACACTATCGTGGCATGCAGACTCACGGTGCTTGAGATGTTGGTGAATTTTGTTTTTATATTGTTTTGAGGGAATCAATATAAATGGATAAATTCTAAGATTTGATTGGTATTTTTATGTGATTATCTATATTTTCAAATGGTTTATTTCACTTATTGTTGACTAAAAGAAAATTATATTTACTAGTCCAAAATTAGATGGTTAGAAAAGAATCTTGGCTTTAATTCTTTCAGCTTAGGAAAATAAAAATGTGATCTCACTAAAGATGTCCTATGATGCCAATTTAAGTGTCTAGTAGAGAGGTGAGAGGTTCATAGAAATAATAATGGTATGTTGGATTGTATACTAAAAGTTTATCTTTTTTGTATGATCAATGTTTAAAGAATAATTTTGAAATGAGAACCATATGATCAAATGATTGAGTCTTATAATTTATTTATATGAATGATGCAATAGTCCACTTACTTTATACTGTAGATAATATGTTGTGCGACAACACGAGGAAGATCATATTTTTGGTTTCCTTATAAATTATAAACATATGCTCACAACTGAGATAGACGGGGACTCTCTATCGGAATGGTTGTAGTGTGATTTGATATTAGTTTGTTTTGACTATAGAATCATATTAGTGCACTTGTGTGTATTGAGCAGGACCGCTTGAGATCGTTCGACCTATACTGACTTATAGAAGAACTTGATCTCATTTATTATGGATGTACGTGCTCTTAATCCCTATACAATAATCTCGACACGTAAGGCAGTATGTATTTCTTTGATTCATCACTGGGTAAGATTTACATCTAATTAAATCAACAAACTCGGTGAGTTGGGAAATAGTGATATCTCTATGGTCTGTTGTTGATTGTAGATGGAATCCATGTCCGACATAGGTTGATGATGTCTCCTTGAGGAGCTCATAAGGATTATTATGTAAACCTTGCAGGTGGATTTATTCGGACATGATAATGAGGTTGAGTGGTACTACTCTCGGATGAGATATTAATTAATGGAGTTGTCAATAACTTAATTAATTAATGTGCTTTGTATATCTTAAACATGGGGAGACTAATGGGATTATATCGGTAGTGCAGTAAAAATATTTTAGTGGTATATATAATTATTGTTAGTCTTAAGTATAAGTTTTGGGCTAGCTTCGATACTTAAGCCCAATGGAGACCAACTCTAATTTCTCTTCCTGATCCCTGCTGTAGCCCATATATAAGTCTTCTCAGCTGTCCAGAAATCCTAATCTAATTGATTAATCACGCCTAACACTATGAGGAGGGTGAGGGAACAGCAGATTGAGAAGATCTCGAAGATCATCGCCTACACAACATTGAGATTGGACTTGGGAATACTGCAGAAGATCGGAAGATTATTTGCTGCTGCTGTCCATCAATTCCATGATTTTTATAAAATCGTGTGGAAGTTAAAATTTGACATGTACATAATTACAGAAAGCCACTGAATAGATGATCGTTTTGGCACATAGAACACTCAAATCGGAGATCAAATGAGAGAGATATGCCCAAAAAGATGAGGCTGCGCAGGCTGTCGGCGTAAATCTTTCTTTTTAAATATACCCTGGTGAAAGGTAATACGTTTCTATGTTTTCTTGCTTCTGCTGAATTAGAAACATATGGAACCTTAACGGTTCACTTTAACCAAATGATTTTAGAAATTTGATATTTTGGGAGTTTCGAAAATTTGATAATCTGAATATTTTTAAAAATTTGATAATTTGGAAATTTTTGAAAATTTGATAATCTGAAAATTTCAAAAATTTGATAATTTGTAAATTTTTGAAAATTTGATAATCTGGATATTTTCGAAAATTTGATAATCTGGAAGTTTCAAAAATTTGATAATCTGGATATTTTCGAAAATTTGATAATCTGGAAGTTTCGAAAATTTGATAATCTAAAAATTTTTGAAAATTTGATAATCTGAAAATTTTGAAAATTTGATAATTTGATAATTTGAAAATTTCAAAAATTTGATAATCCGGATATTTTCAAAAATTTTATAATATGGAAGTTTCGAAAATTTGATAATATGGAAAATTTTGAAGATTTGATAATCTGAAAATTTTGAAAATTATCAAATTTTCAAAAATTTAATAATCTTGATATTTTTAAAATTTTGATAATATGGAGTTTTTCGAAAATTTGATAATATGGAAGTTTTTGAAATTTGTTAATCTGGAAATTTCGAAAATTTGATAATCTGGAAATTTTTGAAATTTTTATAATCTGGTCGATATCGATGATTTCGATAATCTGGACGATATCGACGGTGGATATTAATAGTTTTGAAAATTTGATAATCTGTCAAATTGTCTTTACGTACATTTTCATAGAAAGAATTTGATTTCAGTTTCTATGCATTTATAGATGGATACTCAATTGCATTTAATGACTTGGTCATTATAATGAAGGATGAGCTATAATCTGTTATGGCATGTTGGTGAAAATTTGTAAACTCTTAAATCATGATTTTCTAATGATGCAACAAATAGTAATTAATAACGCGTCTTCTAATTTTAATAAGAGAAAGACTCTTATGGAAATGATTAGATAGATGATGAATTATTTAGAATTACTAAATTTATTTTATTGGTATACCCTAGAAATAGCATATCGTATAATGTTTGTCTGTTTGTGAGATATCTTAGAAAAATGGAGGGTGTTGATTTATTTTGTCCAAAAGATCGAAGGGTGATTGTTAACACAAACACTAGATTTTTGGAAAATGACTGTAATAAATCACAAACCCATGTATAAGTTGTTCTAAAGGAAGTGAGAGGGAAAACACAAAGTATTAATACCAATTTTACAAGAGAATATACTACAAGGTAAATTGCATCGCGTGTCATATCTGATATACAATTGCATGTAGTACCTTGTCGTAGTGGGAGGGTTGTTTTACAACCCCCAAAGATTTATATTTTGGGAGAGTCGTGAGACTTGGCACCTCTTAAACATGGAATTGACCCACGGATTCGACGAAACACTACAAGATAAAAATGTGATATCTTAGCACGTTGCAATGAATTTTGAAATAGAATCTATAGATTTTAAATCAAATATGGGAGCTTGTAGGACCACTAAATGGGGTAAGAGCCATTGGAATTGGTTATACAAAATAAAAGAGGATCATACGCTAAGGTGAAAACATTGGATGCAAAGCTTGTTGTGAAAAGGTATATCCAGAATGAAAGGGTTCGATTATGGGAAAACCTATTTGCCTGTAGCTATGCCTATGTCGATCCGGATTCTTTTATCTATTGCTATTCATATTGAATATGAGAAATAGCAAATAGATGTCAAGACAGCTTTCCTGATTGGAAGTCTTGAGGAAAACATCTATGTGAAGCAACCAAAATGATTCATTGCAAAGGGCTAAGAGCATTTTGAGTGTATGCGTAAAGGTGTCCATCGATGGACTAAAGCAAGCTTCAAGATCATGAAACATCCGTTTTGATGAGGTAATCCAGTCATATGGATTTATTCAATGCGGGATGTGTCTTTTATATTGAAAAGAGTGATGGAAACGTGGAGTTATGTCTTGTACTGTACGTAGATGATATATAACTCATTGGAGAAAATGAAAGAGTATTGTCGGGCATATGGGTATTGTTGATAAAGTAGTATGTAATGAAGGACTTAAGAAAAAAAACTTATATCCTTTTGATCACGGTAATACGGATCACAAGAAAGGATGTTATGTTGTCTCATTCTTCATGAAATGATACAATCCTTACTCGTTTTAGCATGTGACTTTATCTAAGGAAATGTGTCTAGACACAAAAGAAGATAAAGGAGATGAAAGCGGTTCTTTATGCTTCGGCGAATAAGGAAGCTTAATCTAAGGAATGCTATGTACGAGATCGGATATCTATTTTGCCGAAGACATGATCAGTGAGTATCAAGGTAACCTAAAACAAGAATGTTGAACTATGGTAAGACATATTTATGAACCTGAAAAGGACTAGAAATTATATGTGGACTTACCGGACAGATTCACTGCTTCTTGTGGGTTAAATAGATTCTATTTTTTCAAATCAGATAGGGACGATAGTAAATCCACCTCAAGGTTATGTGTTTAATTTTAAGAAGTCGAGTCATAATATGAAAGAGTGTTATATAGAAATACATTTCGGACTCCGGATTCCACCATGGGAAGATAATAAATTGGAGCCTATGAGGCAGCCAAAGTATTTATATGACTCTAGAAACTTCATGATGGACTTCGAAGCATTTCTAAGTTTGCACAAGGTTATCACAATTTATTGTGATAATAATGGTGTAGTTGCAAACTTAAAGGAATCACAAGCCCATAAGCGATTAAACACATGGAGCACAAGTACCTCCTGATACGAGAAATTATATGATGAGGGGAAGATTGTTGTCGTCTAGATTGCATCGGATGATAACATAGTAAATCCTTATACTAGGACCTTAAGGCGAAAGCTTTTGATGGTCGTGTAGTGGGAGTGTAAATCAGATGTATGGCAGAAGACATGACAGCATAGTCTTTTAGTATAAGTGGGAGATTGTTGGATTGTATACTAAAAGTCTAGCTTTTTGTATGAACAATGTTTAAACAATAATTTTGAAATGAGAATCATATGATCAAATGATTGCGTCTTATAATTTATTTATTTGAATGATGCAATAGTCCACTTACTTTATACTGTAGATAATATGTTGTGAGACAACATGCAAAAGATCATATTATCGGTTTCATTATAAAATATAAACAAATGTTCACAACTGAGATAGACGGGGACCTCTAACGGGATGGTTGTAGTGTGATTTGGTATTTGTTTGTCTTGACTATGGAATCATATTAGTGCACGTGTGTGTATTGAGCAGGACCGCTTGATATCGTTCGACTTATACTGACTTATAGAAGAACTTGATCTCAATTATTATGAATGTTCATGATCTTAATCCCTATACAATAACCTTGACACGAAAGGCAGTATGCATTTCTTTGATTCATCAATGAGTGAGATTTACATGTAATTAAATCAACAAACTCGGTGAGTTGGGAAACAGTGTTGTTACTATGGTGTGCTGTTGATTGTAGAAGGAATCCATGTCCGACATAGGTTGATGATGTCCCCTTGAGGAGTTCATAAGAATTATCATGTAAACCAAGCAGGTGGATTTATTCCGACATGATAATGAGGTTGAGTGGTACTACTCTCGGATGAGATATTAATTAATGGAGTTGTCAGTAACTTAATTAATTAATGAGCATTGTATATCTTAAACATGGGTAGATTAACGGGCTCATAATAAGTAGGAGCTCATGACGTAATTATGTGATTAGAATGGTAGTGCAGTAATAATATTTTAGTGGTATATATTATTATTATCGGACTTAAGTATAAGCTTTGGGCTAAGCTTGGATACTTAAGTCTAATGGAGGCCCTAATCTAATTTCTCCTCCTGGTCCCTGCTGTAGCCCATATATAAGTCATCTCAACTGTCCGGAAATCCTAATCTAACTGATTAATCATGCCTAACACTGTGAGGAGGGGGAGGGAACAACAAATTGAGAAGATCTCGAAGATCGTTGCCCACGGGACGTCGAGTTTGGACTTGGAATACAGCAGAAGATTGGAAGGTTGTTTGCTGCTGCGTCCCTCAACTTCCATGATTTTTATAAAATCGTGTGGAAGTTATAATTCGATGTGTGATATACTTACAGAAAGACACTGAAGAGAGGATCGTTTTGGCACGAGATTACTCAAATTGGAGATCAGATGAGAGAGATATGCCGAAAATGGTGAGGCTGCAGAGGCTGTCGGTGAGAATCTTTCTTCTTCAACATACCCTGGTGAAAGGTAATATGTTTCTATGTTTTCTTGCTTCCACTGAATTAGAAACAATGAATCCTAACAGTTCACGTTAACTAATCGATCTAATGCCAACAGGTCTCATGCGACTCTTCAGATACTTGAGTAAGTTAAAAAGGCAAGGATCATGGTTAACTTGATGAATGAATTAGAAATGATTGGAGAAGAAATTAAAGGGGAAACCCAAGTCAAATTTATTATCCCAAAATTTTCTGGATGTTTTGTGTAAATTCTACCTGAAATACGAGATGTTGTATATAATGGGGAACTTCTATCAAGACATGTGGTAAAGGAAAGCCAATTTCATCAAGATGTGAATAAGGTTAGTATCTCATTCACTAGTTGTTGAAACATTATTAGTGATGGCATCTACTGACACGTTGTGTGTAGATACCGAAATCACTAAATGTCTGCAATTAAGTGATGATGAGATTATTATAAACATGGGTAAAGCTACGAAAGTAGTGGCCGTTGCAGTGGTAGTTGTTTATTTATCTTATGATAGAAATAAACGTTTGATTATGAAAAATTGTCCTTATGTACGTTTTCATAGAAAGAATTTGATTTCAGATTCTATGCATTTATGGATGGATACTCTATTTCATTTAACTGACTTGGTCATTATAATGAAGGATGGAGCTATTATATGTTATGGTACGTTGGTGACAATTTTTACACTCTTAAATTATGTTATCCCACGGATGCAACAAATTGAAATTAATAACACGTCTTCTAATCCTAATAAGAGAGAGACTCTTATAGAAATGGTTAGATGGATGAAGAGTTATTTGGAATTATTAAATTTATTTTATGGATATGCCATATAAATAGTATTTTGTATGAATGTTTGTCTGTTTGTGAGATATCCTAGAAAAATAAAGGGTGATTTATTTAGTCCAAAAGATCGAAGGGTGATTGTTAACACAAACACCGAATTTTTGGAAAATGACTATGTAATAAATCACAAACTCATGTATAAATTATTCTAAAAGATGTGAGAAGGGAAACACATAGTATAATACCAATTGTACAAGAGGATATGCCACAAGTAAACTGCATCGTGTGTCACATCTGATATGCAATTGCCTGTAGTGTCTTGTCGTAGTGGGAGGGTTGTTTTACGACATGATATATATATATATATATATATGTTTTGGGAGAGTCGTGATACTTGGTCCATAGTAAACATGAAATTGACCCACGGATACGAAGAAGCACTACAAGATAAAAATGATATATTTTAGCAAGTTGCAATGAATGTTGAAATAAAATCTATGTATTCTAAATCAAATCTGGGAGTTTGTGGGACTACTAAATGGTGTAAAAGCCGTTGGAGTGGTCATACAAAATAAAAGAGGATCAAACGGTAAGGTGTAAACCTTGGAAGCAAAGCTTGTTGCGAAAAGGTATACTCAGAAAGAAAGAGTTCGATTATGAGGAAACCTGTTCGCCGGTAGCTATGCTAATGTAGATCTGACTATTTTATCTGTTGCCACTCATATGAAATATGAGGGAATAGGAAATAGATGTCAAGACAGCTTTCCTGATTGGAAGTCTTGAGGAAAACATCTATGTAAAGCAACCAGAGTGATTCATTGCAATGGGCTAAGAGCATTTTGAATGTAAGATTAAAGGTGTCCATCGATGGACTAAAGCACGCTTCAAGATCATGAAACATACGTTTGGATGAGGTAATCTAGTGGTATGGATTTATTCAATGTGCGGAGTGTCTGAAATGTGGCGGTATTTCTTGTACTATACGTAGATAGTATCTTGCTTATTAGAGACAATGAAAGAGTATTGTCAGGAGTATGGGCATGGTTGATAAAGTAGTATGAAATGAAGGACTTAAGAGAAGAAAAATATATCCTTTTGATCATGGTAATCACAAGATAGGATGTTGTGCTTATCTCAAACTTCATGAAATGATACAATCCTTAATAGTTTTAGCATGTGACTTTATCTAAGTAAATGTATCTTGAGACACAAAAGAAGATGAAGGAGATGAAGGCGGTTACTTATGCTTCGGCGAATAAGGAAGCTTAATCTAAGGAATGTTATGCACGAGATTAGATATATGTTTTGCTGAATGCATGGACCGTGGGTATCAAGGTAACTCGAAATAAGAATGTTGAACTATGGTAAGACATATATTTATGTACCTGAAAAGGACTAGAAATTATATATGGACTTACCAGACAGATTCACTGCTTCTTATGAGTTACATAGATTCGGAATTTTCAAATCAAATTGGGACGACAGTAAATCCACCTCAAAGGTTATGTGTTTATTTTGGAAGTAGAGCCATAATATGGAGGAGTGTTACATAGGAATATATTTCGGACTCCACCATGGAAAGATGATAAATTGGTGCCTCTGAGGCAGCCAAAGTATATGTATGACTCTAGAAACTTCGTAATGGACTTAGATGTGATTATAAATTTGCCTAAGATCATTACAATTTATTGTAATAATAATGGTGCAGTTGCAAATTTGAAGGAATCACGAGCACATAAGGCAATTAAACACATGGAGCGCGAGTACCACCCGTTACAAGAAATCGTATAATGAGGGGAAGGTTGTTGTCGCCTAGATTGCATCGGATGATAACCTAGTAAAATTCTTTTACAAGGACCTTAAGTCAAAAGCTTTTGATGGTCATAGAGTGGGAGTGAGAATCAGATATATGGCAGAAAATATAGCAGCATAGTCTTTTTGTATAAGTGGGAGATTATTGAATTTTATACTAAAAGTCTAGCTTTAGTATGAACAATGTTTTAACAATATTTGAAGTGAGAATATTGATCAAATGATTGAGTCTTATAATTTATTTATATGTACGATGCAATAGTCCACTTACTTTATACTGTAGATAATATATTGTGCGACAACACGCGGAAGATCATATTATCGATTTCCTTATAAAGTATAAACAAATGCTCACAACTGAGATAGACGGGGACTCTCTATCGGGATGGTTGTAGTTTGATTTGGTATTAGTTTTCTTGACTATAGATTCGCTTTAGTGCACTTTGTGTGTATTGAGCAGGACCACTTGAGATCGTTCGACTTATACTGACTTATAGAAGAACTTGAATTCAATTATTATGGATGTTCGTGCTCTTAATCCCTATACAATAACCTCGACACATAAGGCAGTATGTATTTCTTTGATTCATCAATGAATGAGATTTACATGTAATTAAATCAACAAACTCGGTGAGTTGGGAAGTAGTGCTGTCTCTATGGTGTACTGCTGATGGTAGAAGGAATTCATGTCCTATTTACGTTATGATGTCTCCTTGAGGAGCTCATAAGGATTATCATGTAAACTCTGTAGGTGGATTTATTCCAGCATGATAATGAGGTTGAGTGGTACTACTCTCGGATGAGATATTAATTAATGGAGTTGTTAGTAACTTAATTAATTAATGAACATTGTATATCTTAAACATGGGGAGACTGTCGGGCTCATAATAAAAAGGAGCCCATAACATAATTATGGGATTAGAACGGTAGTGCTTTAATAATATTTTAGTGGTATATATTATTATTATTGAACTTAAGTACAAACTTTGGGCTAATCTTGGATACTTAAACCCAAGGAGGACCAACTTTATTTTCTCCTCTTGGTCCCTGCTATTGCCCATATATAAGTCATCTCAACTGTTCGGAAATCCTAATAAATTATTATTCACGCCTAACACTGTGAGGAGGGTGAGAGAATAGCCAATTGAGAAAATCTTGAGGATCGTCATACACGCGACTTCAAGATTGGACTTGGGAAACAACAGAAGATCAGATGGTTGTTTGCTGCTGCTGTTCGTCAACTTCCACAATTTTTATAAAATCTTGTGGAACCCTGAACTGAACGTGTAATATCTTGTTGGAAAGACACTGAAGAGAGGATTGTTTTGGCACATAGATTACTCAAATAGGAGATTGGATGAAGAAGTTATGTCCAAAACCGTGAGGCTGCGCAGGCTGCCAGCGAGAAATTTTCTTCTTCAACATACCCTTGTGAAAGGTAATACGTTTCTATATTTTCTTGCTTCCGCTGAATTGGAAACACATGGAACCCTAACAGTTCATGTTAACCAAATGATCGACAGCCAACAAGAAAGTTTCCCAGAAAAGGAGTTCCTTTCAATCATGCTGAAAAGAGCGGGATGAAGATCAAAATCGGCATCGGCTCCACGCGCTCCTAACATCCCCACGTTTCTCCCTTTGTTGTTCTTAAAGACTTTATGGATGGCAACATTGTCCAGATTTTACCTTTCTAAACCGGTCATGTTGACTGCTTCTGCTTCCGACTTGGCTTCGGTTGCAGCTTCAATCGTTTCTGAGTTCGGTACTTCAACTTCAACTCCAAGATTAAGAGCTTTGGTTGCTTCCACGATCTTATTCATCTTTTTCTTTGCCTGTTTCTTCCTTGATGATGCTCTAATTTCTGGATCAAAAGGCGCTAGTGTTTCTCCCTTCGACCTAGTGTGCATACACCTAAGAAAAATTCAGCGTTAGAAATTAAAGACAAGTACAGAGTAGTTTCAATTAAACTAGAAATAATAAAATTGATAGGGACAACTGTCCTCAACAACGGCGCCAGAAACTTGATGGGAATTTTCTCAACACACAATTAATCCCGAAGTATAAAGGATGCGATTGTAGCTTAGATAAGAGACCAGGTTATATTATTAAACCCAAAGGACGAGTGATTATCAATTTATTGTTATCTAAATTAATGGAAATTATTATTCGGCAACTTAAGTGGAGAGTAATGTTTAATCTAATAGACAGAATAATTAAATAAAAAGTAAAATAAAGACCATAAAGAATAAACGAGAGTTAAGCAGGTGAGAAGATAGGTAGCTCTTCGGGCCATCCAATTTATCTAATTAATCTCCCTTCCGTATATCAATGTGAGACTCTGCCTTGTGGATTTTGGACGCAACACTATGTTGGATTGTATACTAAAAGTCTAGCTTTTTGTATGAACAATATTATAACAATTTATTTGAAATGAGAATCATATGATCAAATGATTGCGTTTTATAATTTATTTATATGTTAGATGCAATAGTCCAATTACTTTATACTATAGATAATATGTTACGTGACAACACGCGAAAGATCATATTATCGGTTTCCTTATAAAGTATAAACATATGCTCACAACTGAGATAGACGGGGACTCTTTATCGGGTTGGTTGTAGTGTGGTTTGGTATTAGCTTGTCTTGGCTATAGAATCACATTAGTGCACTTTGTGTGTATTGAGCAGGACCACTTGAGATCGTTCGACTTATACTGACTTACAGAAGAACTTGATCTCTGTTATTATAGATGTTCGTGCTCTTAATCCCTATACAATAACCTCGACGCGTAGGGCAGTATGAATTTCTTTGATTCATCAATGGGTGAGATTTACATGTAATTAAATCAACAAACTCGGTGATTTGGGAAACAGTGCTGTCTCTATGGTGTGCTGTTGATTGTAGAAGGAATCTGTGTCCGTCATAGGTTGATGATGTCCCCTTGAGGAGCTCATAAGGATTATCATGTAAACCCTGCAGGTGGATTTATTCTAGCAAGATATTAAGGTTGAGTAGTACTACTCTTGGATGAGATATTAATTAATGGAGTTGTCAGTAATTTAATTAATTAATGGACGTTGTATATCTTAAACATGGGGAGACTAACGGGCTCATAATAAGAAGGAGCCCATAACGTAATTATGGGATTAGAACGGTAGTGCAGTAATAATATTTTAGTGGTATATATTATTATTATTATTGAACTTAAGTATAAGCTTTGGGCTAAGCTTGGATACTTAAGCCCAATAGAGGCCCAACTCTAATTTCTCCTCCTGGTCCCTGCTGTAGCCCATATATTAGTTATCTCAGCTGTCCGGAAACCCTAATCTGAGATATTAATCACGCTTAACACCGTGAGGAGGGTAAGGTAACAGCAGATTGAGAAGATCTCAAGGATCGTCACCCACATGACGTCGAGATTGGACTTGGGAATACAGCAGAAGACCAAAAGGTTGTTTGCTGCTGCTGTCCGCCAATTTGTACGATTTTATAAAATCATATAGACCTTGGAATTCAACGTGTCATATTGATGAAAAGCCATGGAATAGAGGATTATTTTGGCGCGTAGATCACTCAAATCTAAGATTGGATGAGAGAATTATGCCAAAAACAGTGAGGTTGCGCAGGCTGATGGCGAGAATTCATCGTCTTCAACATACCCTGATGAAAGGTAATACGCTTCTTGTTTTCTTGCTTCCATTGCATGTTAGAAACGTATGGAACCCTAACAGTTCACCTTAACCAAACGATCGAATGCCAACAATCGGTATCAGAGCATCGGTTTCATGGTGAAGCGTGAAATGTTAGGCTAGGGTTTATGTGTTCAATGTGATTAGGGTTTAGTATATTACCTGTTATGCTTGTATACCCTATACGTTAATGATCGTTCATTTCGGCGAATCGTGGTGATGGCATGGCTGATCGTTGTTGGTGAAAGACAATGATCGAAAACTGGTGAAAGCCTCAACATCGCGCCCGATGCCGAGCAGAAGGACGAATGTGGATGTTTTCTGACGTGTGATGCCATATACTGCTGGGCGCTGGACACACGATGTCTGCTATGTGAGTGCGGGCTGGTGCACGGCTGGCTACACGATGGCGTGCAGTGTGTGCGATTACTCGCATGGTGAAGCATGGATAGAGGCTCGCACGATGATGTACACAGCGGCAGGCTGCGTCTGGTGCAAGGCTGGCGTGGCAAGGCCGGCGCACTAATTGCTGGAAACATAAGGCGGTAGGCCTGTACGCGGTGGTTACGGCAGATGGCAAATGGGAATCAGACGTTGTTCGAGCGAGTCTGCTCATGGTTCCGAACGAGTCTTCTTAGTGGCCAATCAAAGAATGCGGAGTTGCCGGGCATGACGCATGGAAGGCCGCTTAGTGAAAGGCTGCTGGGCTTGTGATCATGTGATGGCACCAGTTGGCGAGCGTCGTGTCTTGCGTCGCTGGTGAACTGGCGAATGCTGGCGAGCAGCACACATGGAAGGCCGCGTGGAATGCTAGCTGGCGCATTGTTGCTGGGCAAAGGAATATCGTCGTACGGTTACTGGCGTGTGCTAGACAGATGATATGCACATCTCTGGTTGAGGATACGCACAACTCTGGTTGAGGAGCGCTCGTGGCCCGGGTGCTTCACGCATGTTGGTGCACGATGCTGGGCATGTGCGTGAGATGCTTTGGTAGCACGGTGCATGTGGAAGCACGCCCGACTGCATGTGATGATACTAAGAAGTGTGCAGGCTGTACGCTAGTCGCGCTGGTTGCTATGCGCTGCATGTTACCGATGGGCAGGATGATAGCTTGGCAGGCACGATGCAGGTTGTTGGATGTGTGCTACTTAGGCGCATGGTTAGTGATATGCGAGAACCTTCTGGCGCATGTTTTCTTAGTACTGTGCATACAATTAAGTTTCGGGACGCTACCTCGAACCCCGGTGAGGTAGAACCCTGCATAGTCGCAGTTGCCCGTATTAGTACTTGGTGGCTAACAATCGAATTCATCATGATATAACTGTTAATAATTTATTTAATTATCTGATTATTGTTATATATATTATGCATGATTCTCTGTGATTTACTGCCTTATGTGCCGTAATAGGAGCATGTTAGGTTGCGTATTATATCTTAATATTATATGCATGTAAAAACCCTCAGTGTTAAAATTACTAAGTGGGAGAGGGGATTGGTAATTAATTTGCGTGTTGTGAGTAAACTTGCTTGTTGGCAATAGGCCTTCTTCCCTAACGGATGAGTTTATTCACGGATCACTGGTACAAACTTCATTAAATAATTATTGTTTGTAGTGTGGCACATTAACTTGCTTGTTGGCATAGACCTTCCTCCCCAATGGTGTTCAATTAGGTGTAAATAATGGTGTACAATTAGGTATAAACAATGGTGTACAATTAGGTGTAAATAATTAGTATCCTCCTCAATGGAGTCACTGCTATTATTTGCATGGCTAAAGAGGAACCGACTATTAATTATTTTGTCATTAGATTAGGTTAACAAATGAAATTAATGGGTAAAACCTTCTCTTGTAAATGTTCGGGTTTGTAAACGTCCTCACTAACGTGGCTTGCAAACTCACGGTGCTTGAGATATCGGTAAATTTTAATTTTATATTGTTATGGGGGAATCAATATAAAAGGATAAAATTCGAAGAATTGATCGTTGTATTTATTTATGATTCTCTGAATTTTCAAAATGGTTTTATCTCGCTTATTGTTTACTAAAAGATATTATATTTACTGGTCCAAACTTAGATGATTAGAAAAGAATCTTGTTTTCAAATTTTACTACTTTGGAAAATACATGTATGTTCTCACTAAGGATGTCCTATGATGCCTATTAAAATATCTAGTGGAGAGGTGAGAGGTTCTTAGAAATATGATGGTCTCATACGACTCTTTGGATACTTGAGTAAGGTTGAAAGGCAAGAGATCTTGGTTGACTTGATGAATGAATTGGGAATGCTTGGAATAGAAATTGAAAGGGAAACCTAGATCAATTTAATTTTCATAATTTGCCTAGATGTTTTGAGCAAGTTCTACCTGAAATACGAGAGGTTGTATATGGTGAGGAACTTCTGACAAAATATATGGCAAAGAAAATCCAATTTTATCAAGATGTGAACAAGGTTAGCATCTCATTCACTAGTCGTTGAAGCATGATTAGTTAGTGCATTTACTAAAACCCTGGAGGCAAAGTTTGTTGCGGAAAGGTATACTTAGAAAAAAATAGTTCAATTATGAGAAAAGCTGTTCACCGATAGCTATGCCTATGTTGATTCGAACTCTTTTATCTGTTGCTACTCATATGAAATATGAGGGATAGCCAATAGATGTCAAGACAGCTTTCCTGATTGGAAGTCTTAAGGAAAACATCTGTGTGAAACAACCAGAATTATTCATTGCAAAGGGCTAAGAGCATTTTGAGTGTAAGCTTAAAGGTGTCCATCAATGGACTAAGCAAGCTTCAAGGTCATAGAACATCAATTTTTGATGAGAAAATCTAATGATACGGATTTAATCAATGCCCGGATGGGTCTTGTGTATTGAAAAGAGTGACGGAAATGTGATGGTATTTCTTGTACTGTACATAGATGATATATTGCTCATTGGATACAATGAAAGAGTATTGTCGGGCGTATGAGGTACAGTTGATAAAGCAGTATGAAATGAAGGACTTAAGAAAAGCAAAATATATCCATTTGATCACGGTTATACGGATCACAAGAAAGGATGTTATGCTTGTCTCAAACTTCATGAAATGATAAGATCCTTACTTGTTTTAGCATGTGACTTTATCTAAGGAAATATGTTTTAAGACACAAAAAGAAGATAAAGGTGATGAAAGCGGTTCTTTATGCTTCAGAGAATATTGAAGCTTAATCTAAGAAATGCTATGCACGAGATTAGATATCTTTTTTGTTGAAAGCATAGACAGTGGGGTATCAAAGGTAACCCGAAATAAGAATGTTGAACTTTGGTAACACATAATTTTGAAATACCTGAAACGGTAGAAATTATATGTGGACATTACCGAACATATTCACTGCTTCTTATGGGTTACATAGATTCAGATTTTTCAAATCAGATAGGGACGGAAGTAAATCCACCTCGAAGGTTATGTGTTCAATTTTAGAAAGTAGAGCCACAATGTGGAGGAGTGTTATATGGAAATATATTTCAGACTCCAGACTCCATCATGGAAAGATGATAAATTGGAGCATATGAGGCAGCCAAAGTATCTATATGACTCTAGAAACTTCATGATGGATTTCGAAGTATTTTTAAGTTTGCCCAAGGTTATCACAATTTATTTTGATGATAATGGTTCAGTTGCAAACTTGAAGGAATCACGAGCCCATAAGAAGATTAAACACATGGAGCGCGAGTCCCACCTGTTACGAGAAATCATATAATGAGGGGAAGGTTGTTGTCGCCTAGATTGCATCGGATGATAACCTAGTAAATCCATTAACAAGGACCTTAAAGCGAGAGCTTTTTAATGGTTTGATCGAGATTGCATCAGATTTTTATTGGTTTGATCGAGATGTTGATTAATTGTGTGAAGGGACTCTCATTTCAAGCTTAGTACCTAGTTGGAATTATTTGAGTGAGAACCAATCCATTGAGCTATTCGATATTCATATCCTATCCATCTCGAGAGGAAGTTTAGGTGAATTTAGTATTGACCCTTAATTCTATATCCATGATACATATGAATTCGATATCTAATTTCTAGAATTACCACTTTTTGATTGTTGTTAATCTCACTTTTACTTAACTTGGAAATCCACCTTTCATCTATCTATCTTGTTTGTTGATCATTGCTTGCTTGCTTGCTTTGATTGATTTTATTTACTTGTTTCAACAACATTATTTGATGATTTGTCTCTATAAAATTACAAGAAACATGAGATTGCTTAAGCTCTAGCGCCTTCCTCCCTGTGGTTCGATAAATTCTTGAATTGGTTAACCCGACTACAAGTTATGGCTAATCAAATGGAATAGTTTCTGGGGAGGCAACGGTTGCTAGTATCTTGAAGAAGGATCGTTTTGAGTAATCTTAATAGAGATATTTTTTTTATGTTATTTGTTTACTTGTATTTGCTTTTAAAAACCTTGTTCTAGCTTTTTTGCTTTGAAGGTGTATGCAAACAAGATCAAAAAGGAAACAAATAGAACCTATTTATTGGGAGATTGAGCATACGTTGAGAAGGAGAAGAAAAGAGAACAAATCAACAAATAGTGAGTTAATGGAGAATCTCCAAGAAGATAATCGTGTGGAGATAGAGCATGATGGGGAAGGAGGACAATATGTGAACGTGCAGGAAAACTCACCTCAATTTAATGCCAATCCTCCTCACCAAGCTCAACAAAATTTTGGAGCTAGAAACAATCAAGCTTTGCTTCAACAAATGGTGCAACAAGTTCTAAGGCAACAAGGCTTTCCACAAGCTTATGCTCCACCACAACAAGCTTATGTACCACCACCACCACCTCCGGTGCAACATGGAGTTCACAATGATTAAAAGGTGATTCGGGATTTCTTTATGCCAAGGGCAATGCCACAAATGATGGGGCCACCAATCAATGCCAACAACTTTGAATTTAAGGCGGGCTTGATTTCTATGGTGAGAGAGCAACAATTTAGTGGAACCCCGAATGAAGATCCTAATGCTCATGTAGATCAATTTATTGAGATTGCCAACACCGTGAAGATGAATGAGGTGAGTGAGGATTGTATAAGAATGAGGTTGTTTCCGTTCTCGTTGAGGGATCGCGCCTGAACATGGTTATCCACCATTACTCCCGGTACGTGCAACAGATGGGTGAGCTTGCACAATTTTTTTGAACAAGTATTTTCCACCTTCCAAGACGCTTCAAATGAAGAGCTTGATCACTCAATTCAAGCAAATGCCTCAAGATAGCCTTTATGAAGCGTGGTAAAGGTTTAAGAATATACTACGTAAGTGTCCACAATATGGATTCCCGGAGAACCAACAAGTTGGATTTTTCTACCAAGGTTTGGTAAATAGTTAAAGAATGTATGTTGATTCTTCGGCGGGTGGATCCGTACTTGGTGTGACTCTGCTAAGGGCTATAAGGATTTTTGATGAGATTGCTACAAATGTCTACCAATGGCCATCTGAGAGAGTAATTGGATGCTATGGTTTTGAGAATTTTGATCAAGGGCAACAATTAAGTGTGAAGAGTTTGAATGTTGAGCCAAGTATGCCACTTATTTCAACAACCTCCTTTGATGATTCGTCTCTATAAAATTACAAAAAATGTGATATCGCTTAAGCTCTAGTGCCTTCCTCCATGTGGTTCGATAAATTCTTGAATTGGTCAACCCGACTAAAAGTTATGGCTAATAATAGAGAACCCAATTTTTCTTAATAATCGACTAAATCGTGCTCAATTTCCACATAAATCAGAGCTCAAAATACGTGAATTATCACTCTCATCATTGGATTGTGTATGGGCGCGCGAAACTAAATCTGTGCTCTTGGGAACATATGAGTTTTTGCCTTAATTCTAAAGATTAAATTAAAAGAATATTAAAGAGACGATCATAATGAAAATTACATTGAATGAAAAAAATATACAAAACTTCGAAAATAAATTTCATATATTAATCCGAAAGATTAAATAATAAGAGTTGATATAGGGTGCATCTAGTTTCATAATTTTACAATTGTGCAACGGGTCAAGCCATTTTCAAATGGGTCATATAAAACCTAAAACTCAATGTAAAAAATTCATTCTAAAACTACTCCCTCTCACTCTATCTAAACTAGCCGTGTTCTCTCTCAATCACTACACCCTAAGTCCTCCACTGATTTCGCTGCAATAATTCATCGCGTCACTGCTGTTCATTCCCTATGATTTTGTAGCGCCTCCAGATTCCTCCACCATGTTTGCTGATTCTACCACTGTGTTCTGTTTGATTTCGCCGCCATGTTCTGATGATTTTGCAGCTGTTATGTTATGCTGATTTCACTGCCAAACTTTCATTGTAGAAGAAGAAGTTTCATTCCAAAATTAGGTACAATTAATTTTATCTCCAATTGTAGTTTCTGATTTCAAATAATATTGTTAGATTTTTTCTTCTAATCTATGATTCATTCTTCCCCAAAATCTCTGATAAACCAGTTTGTATATATTTCTACTTTCCCGTCTATTGTTAAGATTTTTATAATTAATCATATCTCCATTCAGCAAAGGAAAATCCTAAACCCTGGACGTATTTTGTAACAGCTTTAGTCCGCTTGTAGTTCATGGGCTCCAGTTGAAGCAGTTTAATATATTGAATGTATTATGATCAACAAATTGGTTTTGAAAATTTTAATTGTATATGTTTTCTCCTTTAATTGTATATATGTATGATCAACAATGATATTTAGTGGTTATTTATAAAATGGGTAATTGGTTTGATCAACAAAGTAGATGGTTGGTTACCATCAACTTTATGAAATGATTTACAAACCAATTTCTATAAAAGAATTGGTAAAATGAATCAATAAAAAGTTTCTAGAAAAGGGTTTCTAGAAAAATATTTATAAGATAAAATAATTAGCTATCATTCACATTTTAGCGTAAGAGTGAATTGATTTGGTTTTATTAATCAAGAAATTGTTTCTTAAGTAATTAAGGCCAAGAAGATACTTAAACTTAATTCTAAAATTTAAGTTTTGTAATATTGACTAAATGTTAGACATATTTCTCAACAAGTAGTATTTTAAAATGAGAAATAAGAATAATTATTATTCTCATATTTCTTTACAGAATTATTCATTGGAAATGAATATAAATAAATTTAATATGTTATTTGCATATTTATTTATTTAGGGATGATCATGAGCCTTATACTTTATGTGATGATTTTAATTTATTAGGATTTTATGGGAACTGCGAGCCTCTTTTATTTACATTTGTAAGTTCTTTAAATTTGTGCAATGAGAGTAGATTAGTTCGTGAGGATTTAATTTTATTCATTGTAAATTGAAGGACTTAAAGGTAGCCCAAAAGTAAACTCAATTGTTGATGGGTAATTAAATATAATATAATAGATGCTCAAGGCCCATAAGTGTATGAGTTTTACATTATGATATAAAAGTTTTCATTGTCCCTTAGATTGACCATAGACTCATTTTGGCTCATATAGGTCGCATAGGTTGGCCATGATCATCCCACCGCTTTATGTATGTATAGGATATATCCATGCTAGAATTTATTTAATATTTTATTGCGCTCATTTGATGATAAACATTAAATAATGCATCTTAATATTTTGATGAGGTCTTGGAAATAAATTAATCCCTATGTTTTTGAAACTTATACAAAAAATTTATAAAAATTTTATTTCAAATAAATATGGATATGATGAGTATGACATATCAATCCATGCATACTATCAAAAGATAGAGACATGATGATGCTACTACACTTAACCACTGGTCATGAGTCATGGGGTGGGTTTGTGGAAGAAAGCTGCATTTTTTATCTATCATAATGATGCTCATGAATTAAATGCATTACTGCATTGGCCATGAGTCGTGGGGTGTTTTTGATGTTTTAATTACATGAATATTTGATAGGTATTGTTTGACGCTAAGTAATGTATGAGCTTAAAAATTTGAGATATGCGTGAAAGGTTAGGTAAGACAAATTGAGGGTTATATAATGATATAATTGTAAAATGTTTTACTATTGAAGAGAATTTTTCATTGGCTCATAAAATTGGGGTGTGAGGAATTCTATTTGGGCCTCAAGCCTACTAGAATATTATGATTTTCCAATTTTCATTAGGATTATGAAATTCTAATAAAATAGAGGGGGACATTTAATATTAAAGACCTTATATTAAATTAATATAAATTTTCATAGTTTTCTCAATTTTCTACTCCATTATTTTGTAGATTCATCTATTGAAATGGTAACATTTTTCGCTATTACTTTGATTGAGCAAAATAAATTAACTGGCCCAAACTTTTATGATTGGCTGAGAAGTTTCAGAATTCTTTTAAAATAAGAAAAAATTGGAATATGTTGTTAACATAAAACTCCCAAAAGCACCCACTGCCGGCCGTGTTCTTGCTGCCCTGTTGCCTCTTTCACTGTTTTGGCTCGTTTTCCCTCGTTTCAACTCTGAATTGAGATTCGCTTTTTCGTACGTCTCCCTTATCATATCTAGGTTAAAGCACATTCGCACACATTTCCATAAAAACACATAACACAACCAAAGTAAACATAAAATACGGATAAAATAATATGAAAATACATATAAAAAGACACTAAAATATAGGAGAAAATATCAATCATCAACGTCCCGTGGGCAATCCTAGGCAACGGGCGTGGGCAACCCGTAGGCAATCGTAGGAAAAGGCGCGGGCAACCCATTAGCAATACTAGGCAACTAGCATGGGCCACCCTAGGCAATCCTAGACAACGGACGTGGGCAATCTTAGGCAATGGGCGCGGGCAACCCGTGGGCAATCCTAGGCAACGGACGTGGGCAACCCGTGGATAATCCAAGGCAACCTGAGGGCAATCCTAGGCAGCGGGCGTAGACAATCTGTGGTCAATCCTAGGCAGCGGACGTGGGCAACCCGTATGCAATCCTAGACAAGGGGCGTGGGCAATCCTAGGCAACAGCCGAGGGAAACTCGAGGGCAATCCTAAGCAATGGGCGTGGACAATCCAAAGCAATGAGCGTGGCCAACCCGTGGGCAATCCTAGGCAGCGGGCGTGGGCAACCCATAGGAAATCCTAAGCACCGGGCATGGACAACCCGTGAACAAACTTAGGCAATGGGCGTGGACAATCCTAAGCAACGGGCGAGGGAAACCCGTGGGCAATCCTAGACAACGGGCGTGGGAAACCCGTGGGTAATCCTAGGTAAAGGGCGTGGGCAACCCATGGGTAGTACTAGGCAACAGGGTGGGCAACCCGTGTGCAAACCTAGACAACGGGCGTGGGTAACCCGTCGGCAATCCTAGGCAAGGTGCGTGGGCAACCCTTGGGCAATCCTAGGCAACGGACATGGGCCACCCGTGGGCAATCCTATGCAACGGGCGTGGGCAATTCTTGGGCAATTCTAGGCAACGGGCGTGGGCAACCTGTGGGCATTCCTAGGCAAAGAGCGTGGGCCACCAGTGGGCAATCCTAGGCAATGGGCGTGGGCAACCCATATGCAAACCTGGGCAATGGGTGTGGGCAACCCGTGGGCCATCCTAGGCAACGGGTGTGGCAACCCATAAGTAATCCTAGGCAACAGGCGTGGTCAATCCTAGGCAACGGGCGTGGGCAACCCGTGGGGAATCCTAGGCAACGGGCGTGGTCAATCCTAGGCAACGGGCATGGGCAACCCGTATGCAATCCTACGTAACAGGCATGGGCAACCCGTGGACAATCCTAGGCAACAGGCATGGGCAACCCGTAGGTAATCCTAGTCAATGGGCGTGGGCAACCCGTGGATAATCCTATGAAAGGGCGCGGGCAACCCGTGGGCAATCCTAGGCAGCGTGCGTGGGCAACTTGTGGTCAATCTTAGGGAGGGGACGTGAGCAACCCGTATACAATCTTAGGTAATGGGCGTGGGCAATCCTAGACAATGGGCGAGGGAAACCCGAGGGCAATCCTAGGCAACGGGCGTGGGAAATCCTAGGCAACGGGCATGGTCAATCCTAGAAAACGGGCTCGGACAAGCCGTGAGCAATCCTAGGCAACGAGCATGGGCAACCCGTGGGCAATCCTAGGCAACAGGCGTGGGCAACACATGGGCAATCCTAGGTAACAGGCGTGGGCAACCCGTGGGCAATCCTAGGCAACGGGCGTGGGCAACCCGTGAACAATCCTAGACAGCAGACTTGGGAAACCCGTATGCAATCCTAGACAAGAGGCGTGGGCAACCCGTGGGCAATCCTAGGCAACGGGCGTGGGCAACCCGTGAACAATCCTAGACAGCAGACTTGGGAAACCCGTATGCAATCCTAGACAAGAGGCGTGGGCAACCCGTGAAAAATCCTAGGCAACGGGCGTGGACAATCCTAACCAATGGGCGAGGAAAACCCTGGGCAATCCTAGATAATGGGCGTGGTCAATCCTAGGCAACGGACTTGGGCAACCCGTGAGCAATCCTAGGCAACGAGCATGTGCAACTCATGGGCAATCTTAGGTAACAGGCGTTGGCAACCCGTGGGCAATCCTAGTCAATGGACGTGGGCAACCCGTGGATAATCCAAGGAAAGGGCGCGGGCAACCCGTGGATAATCCTAGGAAAGGGCGCGAGCAATCTGTGGGCAATACTAGGTAGCGGGCGTGGGCAATCTGTGGTCAATCCTAGGCAGCGGACGTGAGCAACCCGTATGCAATCCTAGGCAAGGGGCGTGGGCAATCCTAAACAACGGGCGAGGGAAACCCGAGGGCAATCCTTGGCAAAGGGCGTGGGTAACCATGGGCAATCCTAGGCAACGGGTGTGGGCAATTCTTGGGCAATCCTAGGCAACGGGTGTGAGCAATTCTTGGGCAATCCTAGGCAACGCGCGTGAGCAACCTGTGGGCAATCCTAGGCATAGGGCGTGGGCCACCCATGGGCAATCCTAGGCAACATGCATGGGCAACCCATATGCAAACCTAGGCAATGGGCGTGGGCAACCCGTGGGCCATCCTAGGCAACTGGCGTGACAACCCGTGGGCAATCCTAGGCAATGGGGGTGGATGACCCGTGGGCATTCCTAGGCAACGAGAGTGGGCAACCCGTGGGCAATCCTTGTCAAGAGTATGGGCAACCCATTGACAATACTAGGCAACTAGCGTGGGCTACACGTGGGCAATCCTAGGCAACGGGCATGGGCAATCCTAGGCAACGGGCGCGGGCAACCCCTGGCAATTCAAGGCAACGGGCGTGAGCAACCCGTGAACAATCCTAGGCAACCTGTGGGCAATCATAGGCAGCGGGGCGTGAGCAACCCATATGCAATTCTACACAAGGGGCGTGGGCAATCCTAGACAATGGGCGAGGGAAACCCGAGGGCAATCCTAGGCAACGGGCGTGGAAAATCCTAGGCAATGGACGTGGGCAACCCGTGGGGAATCCTAGGCAGCGAGCGTGGGCAACCCGTGGGCAACCCGTGGGCAATCCTAGGCAGCAGACGTGGGAAACCCATATGCAATCCAAGACAAGAAGCATGGGCAACCCGTGGACAATCCTAGGCAATGGGCGTTGGCAACCCGTGGACACTCCTAGGCAACGAGCGTGGGCAATTCTAAGCAACGGGCGAGAGAAACCCGTATGCAATCCTAGATAAGAGGCATGGAAACCCCTGGGCAATCCTAGGCAATGGACGTGGGCAATCCTAGACAACGGGCGAGGGAAACCCTAGGGCAATCCTAGGCAACGGGTGTGGCCAACACATGGGCGGGCGTGGGCAACTAGTGGGAAATCCTAGGCAACGAGCGTGTGAAGCTCGTATGCAATCCTATACAAGAGGCGTGGGCATCCCGTGGACAATCCTAGGCAATGGGCGTGGGTAATCCTAAGCAACGGGCGAGGGAAACCTGTGGGCAATCTTAGGCAACGGGCATGGTCAATCCTAGTCAACGGGCTTGGGCAACCTGTGAGCAATCCTAGGCAACGAGCATGGGCAACCCGTGGGCAATCCTAGGAAATGGGCACGGGCAACCCATGGGCAATCCTAGATAACAGGCGTGGGCAACCCGTGGGCAATCATAATCAATGGGTGTGGGAAACCCGTGGATAATCCTAGGAAAAGGCGCGGGCAACCCGTGGGCAATCTTATGCAGCAGACGTGGGCAACCCGTATGCAATCCTAGACAAGGGGTGTGGGCAATCCTAAACAACGGGCTAGGAAAACCCGAGGGCAATCCTAGGCAATGGGCGTGGGCAATCCTAGGCAACGGGCGTGGCCAACCCGTGGGAAATCCTAGGCAGCGGGCGTGGGCAACCCATGGGAAATCCTAAGCACCGGGCGTGGGCAACCCGTGGACAATAATAGGCAACGGGCGTGGGCAATCCTAAGGAACGGGGCGGTGCAATCCTAGGCAACGGGCGAGGGAACCCCGAGGGCAATCCTAGGCAATCGGCATGGGCAATCCTAGGCAGAGGACACTGGAAACCCATGGGAAATCCTAAGCACCGGGCGTGGGCTACCCGTGGGCAATCTTAGGCAACGGGCGTGGACAATCCGTGGACAATCCTAGGCAAAGGGCGTGGGCCACCAGTGGGCAATCCTAGGCAACGGGCGGGGGCAACCAGTGGGTAATCCTAGGCAATGAGCGTGGGCCTCCCGTGGGCAATACTAGGCAATGGGCCTGGTCCACCGTGGGCAATCCTAGGCAACGGACTTGGATGACCACCCATGGACAATCCTAGGAAAAGGGCATGGACAACCTGTGGGCAATCCTAGGCAAAGGTGCAGGCAACCCATTGGCAATACTAGGGCAATCCTAGGCAACGGACGTAGTCAACCCATGGGCAATCCTACGTAACAGGCGTGGGCAACTCGTGGGCAATCCTTGTCAACGGTGTGGGCAACCCGTGGGCAATCTTAGGCAACGGGCGTGGGCAACCAGTGGACTATCCTAGTCAACGGGGCGTGGGCCACCCATAGGCAATCCTAAGCAACGGGCGTGGGCAACCCGTGGACAATCATAGGCAACGGACGTGGGCAACCCATGTGCAAACCTAGGCAACGTGCGTGGGCAACCCGTGGGCAATCCTAGGCAACGAGCGTGGGCCTCCCGTGGGCAATACTAGGCAACGGGCGTGGACGACCCGTTGGCAATCCTAGGCAACAGCCGTGGGTAATCCAAGGCAAGGGTGCGGGTAGCCCTTTAGAAATACTAGGCAACTAGCGTGGGCCACCCGTGGGCAATCCTAGGCAACGGGCGTGGGCAACCCTAGGCAACGGGCGCGCAACCTGTGGGCAATCCTAGGCAACGGGCGTGGCCAATCTGTGGAAATCCTAGGCAACCTGTGGGCAATCCTAAGCAGCAGGCGTGGGCAACTTGTGATCAATCCTAGGGAGCGGACGTGGGCAACCCGTATGCAATCCTAGTTAAAGGGCGTGGGCAATCCTAGGCAACGGGCGAGGGAAACTCGAGGGCAAACCTATGCAACGGGCGTGGGCAATCCTAGGCAACGGGCGTGGCCAACCCGTGGGCAATCCCAGGCAGCGGCGAGGGCAACCTGTATGCAATCCTAGACAATAGGCGTGGGCAAGCCGTGAGCAATCCTAGACAACGAGCATGGGCAACCCGTCTGCAATCCTAGGCAACGAGCGTGGACAACCCATGGGCAATCCTAGGCAACAGGCGTGGGCAACCCGTGTGCAAACCAAGGCAACGGGCGTGGGCAACCCGTAGGCAATCCTAGTCAACGGGCGTGGGCCACCCGTGGGCAATCCTAGGCAACTGGCGTGGGCAACCCATGGGCAATCCTAGGCAGCGGATGTGGGAAACCCATATACAATCCTAGACAAGCGGCGTGGGCAATCCTAAGTAACGGGCGAGGGAAACCCATGGGCAATGCTAGGCAACGGGCGTGGTCAATCATAGGCAAGGGGCTTGGGCAACCCGTGACAAATCCTAGGCAACGAGCATGGCCAACCCGTGGTCAATCCTAGTCAACGGGCGTGGGCAACCCATGGGTAATCCTAGTTAACTGGCGTGGGCAACCCGTGGGAAGTCCTAGTCAACGGGCGTGGGCAACTCGTGGACAATCCTAGGCAACGGGCGTGGGCAACCCATAGGCTGTCCTAGTCAACGGGAGTGGGCCACCCATGGGAAATCCTAGGCAATGGGCGTGGGCAACCCGTGGACAATCCTTTGCAACGAACGTGGGCAATCCGCGTGCAAACCTAGGCAATGGGCGTGGGCAACCCGTGGACAATCCTAGGCAACGGGCGTGGGCCTCCCGTGGGTAATACTAGGCAACGGGTGACCATGGGCAATCCTAGTCAACGGGCGTGAATGACCCATGGGCAATCCGAGAAAACGGCCGTGGGTAACCCGTGGACAATCCTTGACAACGGGCGTGGGCAATCCTAAGCAACAGGCGAGGAAAACCCGTGGGCAATCCTAGGCAACGAGCGTGGTCAATCTGTGGACAATCCTAGGCAACCTGTAGGCAATCCTAAGCTGCGAGCGTGGGCAACCTGTGGTCAATCCTAGGCAGCGGACGTGAGAAACCCGTATGCAATCCTAGGCAATGGGAGTGGACAATCCTAGGCAACGGGCATGGGCAATCCTAGGCAACGGGCGTGGCCAACCCGTGGGCAATCCTAGGCAGCGGGCATAGGCAACCCGTTGGTAATCCAAGGCAACAGGCGTGGGTAATCTGTGGATAATCCTAGGCAACCTGTGGGCAATCCTAAGCAGCGGGCATGGGCTACCTGTGGTCAATCCTAGGCAGCGAACGTGGGCAACCCGTATACAATATTAGGCAACGGGCGTGGGCAATCCTAGGCAATAGGGTACGCAATCTTAAGCAACGGGCATGGCCAACACGTGGGCAATCCTAGCAGCGGGCGTGGGCAACCCGTGGGCATTCTTAGGTAGCGGACGTAGGAAACCTGTATGCAATCCTAGAAGAGGCGTAGGCATCCCGTAGGCAATCCTAAGCAACGGGCTTGGGCAACCCGTGGACAATTCTAGACAACGGGCGTTGTCAATCCTAAGCAACAGACGAGGGAAACCTGTGGGCAATCCTAGGCAACGGGCGTGGTCAATCCTAGGCAACGGCCTTGGGCAGCCGTGAGCAATCCTAGGCAACGAGCGTGGGCAACCCGTGAGCAATCCTAGGTAACGGGCGTGGGCAACCCATGGGCAATCCTAGGCAACCCGCGTGGGTAACCCTGTGCAAACCTAGGCAATGGGTGTGGGAAACCCGTGGACAATCCTAGGCAATGGGCGTGGGCAACCCATGGGCAATCCTAGTCAACGGGCGTGGGCAACCAATTGGCAATCCTAGTTAACAGGCGTGGGCAACCCGTGGGATATCCTAGTCAACGAGCGTGGACAACCCCTGGGCAATCTTAGGCAACGGACGTGGGCAACCCGTGGGCTATCCTAATCAACGGGCGTGGGCCACTCATGGGCAATCCTAGGCGACGGGCGTGGGCAACCCGTGGATAATCCTAGGCAACGAACGTGGACAACCCGTGTGCAAACCTCAACGGGCGTGGGCAACCCATGGGCAATCCTAGTGAACGGGGGTGGGCAACCCATGGGCAATCATAGGCAACGAGCGTGGGCCTCCCGTGGGCAATACTAGGCAACGGGCGACCGTGGGCAATCCTAGGCAATGTGAGTGGATGACCCGTGGGCAATTCTAGAAAATGGCCGTGGGCAATCCAAGGCAAGGGCGTGGGCAACCCTTTGGCAATACTAGGCAACTAGATTGGGCAATCCGTGGGCAATCCTAGGCAACGAGCGTGGCAACCTAGGCAACGGGTGCAGGTAACCCGTTGGAAATCCTAGGGAACGGGCATTGGCAATCTGTGGACAATCCTAGGCAACCTGTGGGCAATCCTAAACAGCCGGCGTGGGCAACCTGTGGTCAATCCTAGGCAACAGGCCTGGGCAACCCGTGGGCAATCCTAGGCAACGGGCCTGGGCAACCCGTGGGCAATCCTAGGCAACGGCGTTGGTAACCCTTGGGCAATCCTTGGCAATGAGCTTGGAAAACCGTGGGCTATCCTAGGCAATGGGCGTGGGTAATCCTAGGCAACGGGCGTGGGCAACCCGTGAGTAATCTTAGGCAACGAGCGTGGGCAACCCATGGGCTATCCTATGCAACGGGCGTGGGCAATCCTAGACAACGGGCGTGGGCAACCCATAGTTAATCCTAGGCTACGGGCGTGGGCAACTCATGTGCAATCTTAGGCAACGGGCGTGGGCAATCCCAGGCAACTGGCGTGGGCAACCCATGGGCAATCCTAGGTAACGGGCATGGGCAATCCTCGGCAATGGGCGTGGGCAACCCGTGGGCAATCCTAGGCAACATACGTGGGCAACCCGTGGACAATCCTAGGCAATGGGTGTTGGAATCTTATGGGTAATCCTAGGCAATGGACGTGGGCAATCTTAAACAACAGGCGTGGGAAACCCGTCGGCAATCCTAGGCAACGTGTGTCGCCAACCCATTGGCAAACTTATGCAACGGGCATAGGAAACCCATGGGCTATCCTAGGTAACGAGGGTGGGCAATCCTCGGCGACGGACATGAGCAACCTATCGGTAATCCTAGGCAATGGGCGTGGGAAACTCGTGGACAATCCTACGCAATGGGTGTGAGCAATCCTAAGCAACAGGTATGGAAAACCCGTGGACAATCCTAGGCAACGGGCATAGGCAATCCCTCGCCAATATTAGGCAACGAACGTGGCCAATCGTAGGCGACGGGCGTGGGAAACCTGTGGGCAATCTTAAGCAATGGGTGTGGGCAATCCTAGGCAACGGGCGTGGTAAACCCGTGGGCAATCCTAGTCAACGGGCGTGGTCAATCCTGGACAACGGGCGTGGGCAACCTGTGGGCAATCCTATGCAATGGGCGTGGGCAACCTGTGTGCAATACTAGGCAACGGGCGTGGGCAATCCGGAGCAATCCTAGGCAACGTGCGTGGGCAACCTGTATGCAATCCTAGGCAACAGACGGGCATGGGCCACTAGTGGGCAATCCTAGGCAACGGGCGTAGGCAATCCTATGCAACATACGTGGGAAACCCATGGGCAATCCTAGGCAACGGGCATGGGCATCCGTGGGCAATCCAAGGCTGTGGATGTGGTAACCCGTATGCAATGCTAGGCAACGGGCGTGGTCAATCATAGGCAAGGGGCTTGGGCAACCCGTGACAAATCCTAGGCAACGAGCATGGCCAACCCGTGGTCAATCCTAGTCAACGGGCGTGGGCAACCCGTGGGAAATCCTAGTCAACGGGCGTGGGCAACTCGTGGACAATCCTAGGCAACGGGCGTGGGCAACCCATAGGCTGTCCTAGTCAACGGGAGTGGGCCACCCATGGGAAATCCTAGGCAATGGGCGTGGGCCACCCGTGGACAATCCTTTGCAACGAACGTGGGCAATCCGCGTGCAAACCTAGGCAATGGGCGTGGGTAACCCGTGGACAATCCTAGGCAACGGGCGTGGGCCTCCCGTGGGTAATACTAGGCAACGGGTGACCATGGGCAATCCTAGTCAACGGGCGTGAATGACCCATGGGCAATCCGAGAAAACGGCCGTGGGCAACCCGTGGACAATCCTTGACAACGGGCGTGGGCAATCCTAAGCAACAGGCGAGGAAAACCCGTGGGCAATCCTAGGCAACGAGCGTGGTCAATCTGTGGACAATCCTAGGCAACCTGTAGGCAATCCTAAGCTGCGAGCGTACCTGTGGTCTATCCTAGGCAGCGGACGTGAGAAACCCGTATGCAATCCTAGGCAATGGGAGTGGACAATCCTAGGCAACGGGCATGGGCAATCCTAGGCAACAGGGTACGCAATCTTAAGCAACGGGCATGGCCAACCCGTGGGCAATCCTAGCAGCGGGCGTGGGCAACCCGTGGGCATTCTTAGGTAGCGGACGTAGGAAACCTGTATGCAATCCTAGAAGAGGCGTAGGCATCCCGTAGGCAATCCTAAGCAACGGGCTTGGGCAACCCGTGGACAATTCTAGACAACGGGCGTTGTCAATCCTAAGCAACAGACGAGGGAAACCTGTGGGCAATCCTAGGCAACGGGCGTGGTCAATCCTAGGCAACGGCCTTGGGCAGCCGTGAGCAATCCTAGGCAACGAGCGTGGGCAACCCGTGAGCAATCCTAGGTAACGGGCGTGGGCAACCCATGGGCAATCCTAGGCAACCCGCGTGGGTAACCCTGTGCAAACCTAGGCAACGGGTGTGGGAAACCCGTGGACAATCCAAGGCAATGGGCGTGGGCAACCCATGGGCAATCCTAGTCAACGGGCGTGGGCAACCAATTGGCAATCCTAGTTAACAGGCGTGGGCAACCCGTAGGATATCCTAATCAACGAGCGTGGACAACCCCTGGGCAATCTTAGGCAACGGACGTGGGCAACCCATGGGCTATCCTAATCAACGGGCGTGGGCCACTCATGGGCAATCCTAGGCAACGGGCGTGGGCAACCCGTGGATAATCCTAGGCAACGAACGTGGACAACCCGTGTGCAAACCTCAACGGGCGTGGGCAACCCATGGGCAATCCTAGTGAACGGGGGTGGGCAACCCATGGGCAATCATAGGCAACGAGCGTGGGCCTCCCGTGGGCAATACTAGGCAACGGGCGACCGTGGGCAATCCTAGGCAATGTGAGTGGATGACCCGTGGGCAATTCTAGAAAATGGCCGTGGGCAATCCAAGGCAAGGGCGTGGGCAACCCTTTGGCAATACTAGGCAACTAGATTGGGCAATCCGTGGGCAATCCTAGGCAACGAGCGTGGGCAACCTAGGCAACGGGTGCAGGTAACCCGTTGGAAATCCTAGGGAACGGGCGTTGGCAATCTGTGGACAATCCTAGGCAACCTATGGGCAATCCTAAACAGCCGGCGTGGGCAACCAGTGGTCAATCCTAGGCAGCGGACAAGGGCAACCCGTATGCAATCCTTGGCAAGGGGCGTGCACAATCCTAGGTAATGGGCGTGGGCAATCCTAGGCAACGGGTGTGGCCAACCCGTGGGCAATCCTAAGCAGCGGGCGTGGGCAACCCATGGGCAATCCTAGGCAGCGGACATGGGCAACCTGTATGCAATTCTAGAAAAGAGGCGTGGGCAACCCGTGGGCAATCCTAAGCATCGGGATAGGGCAACCCGTGGACAATCCTAGGCAACGGGCGTGGGCAATCCTAAGCAATAGGCGAGGGAAACACGTGGGCAATCCTAGGCAACGGGCGTGATCAATCCAAGGCAACGGGCTTGGGCAACCGTGTGTAATCCTAGACAACGAGCGTGGGTAACCCGTGAGCATACCTAGGCATGGGCGTGGGCAACCCATAAACAATCCTAGGCAATAGACGTGGACAACCCATGTGCAATCCTAGGCAACGGGCGTTGGAAACCCGTGGGCAATCCTAGGCAACGGGCATGGGCAACCCGTGGGCAATCCTTGTCAACGGGCGTGGGCCACCCGTGGGCAATCCTAGACAATGGGCGTGGCCAACCCTTGGGCAATCCAAGGCAACGGGCGTGGGCAAGCAGTGTGCAAACCTTGGCAACGGTCGTGGGCAACCCGTGGGCAATCCTAGTCAATGGGCATGGGTAACCCGTGGGCAATCCTATTCAACGGGCGTGGGCCTCCCGTGGGCAGTAGTAGGCTCGAGCGTGGGCCACCATGGGCAATCCTAGGCAACGGACGTGGACGACCCGTGGGCAATCATAGTCAACGGCGTGGGCATCCCGTGGGCAATCCTAGGCAAGGGCGCGGGCAACCCATTGGCAATACTTGGCAACTAGCGTGGGTCACCTGTGGGCAATCCTTGGCAACGGGCACAGACAATCCTAGGCAACGGGTGAGGGAAACCCGAGGTCAATCCTAGGCAACGGGCATAGGCAATCCTAGGCAACGGGCGTGGGCAATCCTTGGCAATGGGCATGGCCAACCTGTAGGCAATCCTAGGTAAATGGCGTGGCCAATCCTAGGCAACCCGTGGGCAATTTTAGGCAACCGGCGTGGGCAACCCGTGGACAATCCTAGTCAACCTGGGGACAATCCTAAGCAACGGGCATGGGCAATCCTAGGCAACCCGTGGGTAATCCTAGGCAACGGGCATGGTCAATCCTAGGCAACCGGCTTGGGCAACCCTTGAGCAATCCTAGGCAACGAGCCTAGGAAACCCGTGGGCAATCCTAGGTAACGTGCGTGGGCAACCCATGGGCAATCCTAGGCAACAGGCGTAGGCAACCCGTGGGCAATCCTAGGCGTGGGCAACGCATTGGCAATTCTAGGCAACGGGGTGGGCAACCCGTGTGCAAATCCTAGGCAACTTGTGTGGGCAAATCGTGGGCAATCCTATGTAACATGCGTGGGCTACCCATGGGCAATCCTGGGCAACAGACGTAGGCAACCCGTGGTCAATCCTAGGCAACGAGCGTGGGCATTCCTAGGCAACCGGCATGGGCAACCCATGGGCAATCCTAGGCTATTGACGTGGGCAACCCATGTGCAATCCTAGGCAACGGGTGTGGGCAATCCTAGACATAAAGCGTGGGCAACCCGTGGTTAATCCGTGGGCAATCCTAGGCAACGGGAGTGGACAACCTGTGGGCAATCCTAAGCAATGGACGTGGGCAACCTGTGGACAATCCTAGGCAACGGGCGTTGGCAACCCGTGGACAATCATAGTGGGCAATTCTAGGAAATGGGCGTGGGCTACCAGTGGGTAATTCTATGAAATGGGCGTAGGCAACCCGTGGGTGATACTAGGCAATGGGCGCGGGCAACTCATGGACAATCTTAGGCAACGGGCGTGGCCAATCTTAGGCAACGGGCGTGGGCTAACCGTGTGCAGTCCTAGGCAACATGCGTGGGCAATCCTAGTTAACAGACATGGTCAATCCTGGGAAACGGGCGTGGGCAAACTATGGGCAATCCTAGGCAACGGACGTGGGAAACCCGAGTGCAATCCTAGTCAACGGGCATGGAAAACCTATGAGCAATCCTAGGCAACGAGCGTGGGCCACCCATGGGCTATCCTAGGAAACGGGCATTGACAATCTTAGGCAAAAGCAGTGGGTAATCCTAGGCAACGAGCGTTGGAACCTATGTGCAATCCTAGGTAACTGGCGTGGGCAATCCTAGGCAACGGGCGTGGGCAACCCATGTGCAATCCTAGACAATGGGCATGGAAAATCTTAGACAACAGGCGTGGGCAACCCATTGTCAATCCATGGGCGATTCTAGCAACAAGCCTGGGCATCCCGTGGACAATCCTAGGCAACGGGCGTGGGCAATCCTAGGCAATGGGCATGGGCAACCCGTGGCCAATCCTATGCAATGTGCGTGGGCAACCCGTGGGCAATCCTAGGTAATGGGTGTGGGTCTCCCATGGGCAATCCTAGGCAACGAGAGTAGGAAACACGTAGGCAATTCTAGGGAATAGGCATGGGCTAACCGTGTGCAATCCTAGGCAACAGAAGTGGGCAACCCGTGGGCAATCCTATGCAATGGGCATGGACAACCCGTTGGCAATCATAGACAATGGGCGTGGGCAACCCGTGGGCAATGCTAGGCAACGGGCATGGGTACCCCGTGGGCAATCTTAGGCAATGGGAATGGACAAACCGTATGCCATCCTAGACAACAGGTATGGGCAATCCTAGGCAACTGGCATTTACAACTGGGCAATCATAGGCACCGGGCGTAGGCAACCCATGGGCAATCCTAGGCAATGGGAGTGCACAACCCGTGTGCAAACCTAGGTAACGGGCGTTGGCAACCCGTAGGCAATCCTAGGCAATAGGCGTGGGCAATCCTAGACAATGGGGGTGGGCAACCCGTGGCTAATCCTAGGCTACGGGCGTGGGCCTCCCGTGGGCAATACTAGGTAACGGGCGTGGGCTACCCGTTGGGCAATACTAAGCAACGGGCATGGCAACCTAAGTATAATCCAAGGGAACAGGCGTGGAAAACCCGTGAGAAATCCTAGGCAACGTGCATGGGCAAACCGTAAGCAATCCTAGGCAATGGGCGTGGGCAACCCATTGGCAATCTTATGCAATGGGTGTAGGCAACCTGTGGGCAATCCTAGGCAACGAGCGTGGGCAATCTTAAACAACGGGCGTGAACAACCCGTGGGCAATCCTAGGCAAAGGGCATGGGCAATCCTCGGCAATGGGCGTGGGCAATCCCAGATGACTGGCATGGGCAACTGGCGTGGGCAACCCTTAGCAATGCTAGGCAATGTGCGTGGGCAACCTATATGCGATCCTAGGCAACAAGCGGGCATGGGCCACCAGTGGGTAATCCTAGGCAACGGGCGTAGGTAATCATACGTAACATGCGTGGGAAACCCGTGGGCAATCCTAGGCCACAGGCGTGGACACCCTGTGGATAATTCTAGGCAACGGGCGAGGGCACCCTTGGGCAATCCAAGGCAGTGGATGTGGGCAACCCGTATGCAATCCTAGGCAACGGGCCTGGGCAACCTGTGGGCAATCCTAGGCAACGGCGTTGGTAACCCTTGGGCAATCCTTGGCAATGAGCTTGGAAAACCGTGGGCTATCCTAGGCAATGGGCGTGGGTAATCCTAGGCAACGGGCGTGGGCAACCCGTGAGTAATCTTAGGCAACGAGCGTGGGCAACCCATGGGCTATCCTATTCAATGGGCGTGGGCAATCCTAGACAACGGGCGTGGGCAACCCATAGTTAATCCTAGGCTACGGGCGTGGGCAACCCATGTGCAATCTTAGGCAACGGGCATGGGCAATCCCAGGCAACTGGCGTGGGCAACCCATGGGCAATCCTAGGCAACGGGCATGGGCAATCCTCGGCAATGGGCGTGGGCAACCCGTGGGCAATCCTAGGCAGCATACGTGGGCAACCCGTGGACAATCCTAGGCAATGGGTGTTGGAAACTTATGGGTAATCCTAGGCAATGGACGTGGGCAATCTTAAACAACAGGCGTGGGAAACCCGTGGGCAATCCTAGGCAACGTGTGTCGCCAACCCATTGGCAAACTTATGCAACGGGCATAGGAAACCCATGGGCTATCCTAGGTAACGAGGGTGGGCAATCCTCGGCGACGGGCATGAGCAACCTATCAGTAATCCTAGGCAATGGGCGTGGGAAACTCGTGGACAATCCTACGCAATGGGTGTGAGCAATCCTAAGCAACAGGTATGGAAAACCCGTGGACAATCCTAGGCAACGGGCATAGGCAATCCCTCGCCAATATTAGGCAACGAACGTGGCCAATCGTAGGCGACGGGCGTGGGAAACCTGTGGGCAATCTTAAGCAATGGGTGTGGGCAATCCTAGGCAACGGGCGTGGTAAACCCGTGGGCAATCCTAGTCAACGGGCGTGGTCAATCCTGGACAACGGGCGTGGGCAACCTATGGGCAATCCTACGCAATGGGCGTGGGCAACCTGTGTGCAATACTAGGCAACGGGCGTGGGCAATCCGGAGCAATCCTAGGCAACGTGCGTGGGCAACCTGTATGCAATCCTAGGCAACAGACGGGCATGGGCCACTAGTGGGCAATCCTAGGCAACGGGCGTAGGCAATCCTATGCAACATACGTGGGAAACCCATGGGCAATCCTAGGCAACGGGCGTGGGCAACCGTGGGCAATCCAAGGCTGTGGATGTGGTAACCCGTATGCAATCCTAGGCAACGGGCGTGGGCAACCCATGGGCAATCCTAGGCAACGGTCGTGGGTAACCCTTGGGCAATCCTTGGCAATGGGCTTGGACAAACCGTGGGCTATCCTAGGCAATGGGCGTGGGTAATCCTAGGCAATGGGCGTGGACATCCCGTGGGCAACTCGTGAGCAATCTTAGGCAACTAGCGTGGGCAACCCGTGGGCTATCCTAGCAACGGGCGTGGGCAATCCTAGACAACGGACGTGGGCAACCCATGGGCAATGCTAGGCTACGGGCGTGGGAAACCAATGTGCATTCATAGGCAACGAGCGTAGGCAATCCCAGGCAACTGGCGTGGGCAATCTTAGACAACGGGCATGGGTAATCCTCGACAATGGGCATGGGCAACCGTGGGCAGTCCTAGACAACATGCGTGGGCAACTCGTGGATAATCCTAGGCAATGGGTGTGGGAAACTTATGGGCAATTCTAGGCAACGGGCGTGGGAAACCCATGGGCAATCCTAGGCAATGGGTGTCGGCAATCCATTGGCAACTGGCGTGGGCAACCCGTGGGAAATCCTAGGCAACGGGCTTGGGAAACCAGTGGACAATTCTAGGTAACAGGCGTGGGCAACCCGTGGGCAATCCTAGGCAACAGGCGTGGGAAACCAGTGGGCAATTCTAAGCAACGGGCATAGGCAACCGGTGGGCAATCCTAGGCAACGGACGTGAGCAATCCAAACCAACGGGCATGGGCAACCTGTGGGCATTCGTAGGAAACTGACATAGGCAACCCGTGGGTAATCCTAGGCAACGGGAGTGGGCAACCCGTGGGCAATCCTAGGCAACGGGAGTGGGCAATCCTTGACAACCGCATAGGCAATATTTGGAAACGAGCGTGGGCAACCTGTGGGCAATCCTAGGCAACGGGCGCGGACAATCTGGGGCAATGGCCGTGGGTAACCCGTGGGCAATCCTAGGAAATGGGAATTGGCGACCCTAGGCAACGGGCATGGACAACTGGTGGAAAATCCTAAACAACGGGCATGAGCAACCTGTTGGAAATCCTAGGCATTGGGCATTGGCAATCTTAGACAATTGGCATGGACAACCCTATGCAATAAGCGTGGGCAACCCCATGGCAATCCTGGGAAACTGGCATGGGCAACCCCCGGGCAATCTTAGGCATCGGGCATGGGCAATCTTAGATAATGGGCAATCCAATGGCAATCCTAGACAACTGGCATGGGCAACCCCCGGGCAATCCTAGGCAACGGGAATGGGCAACTCATGGGCAATCCTAGGCAATGGGCGTGTACAATCCACGGGCAATCCTAGGCAATGAGTGTCGGCAACTCGTGGGCAACCCTAGGCAACGAGCGTGGGCAATCCAAGGCAATGGTCTTGGGACATACTAGGCAACGTGCGTGGACAATGCTAGGCAAAGGGCATGGCAACCAGTTAGCAATCTTAGGCAATGGATATTTGAAATTAGTAGGCAATCCTAGGCATCGGCCATTTGCAATACTAGGCAACGGGCGTGGGCAATCCTATGCAACTAGCGTGGGGAACCCATGGGCAATCCTAAGCAACGAGCGTGGAAAATCCTAGGCAATGGGCTTGGAAAACCTGCGGGTAAACGTAGGCAACGGACGGGGGCAACCCGTGGGCAATCCTTGACAACGGGCGTGGTCAACCCGTGGGCAATTTCTAGGCAACGGACGTGGGCAACCCGTGGGTAATCCTAGGCAATGAGTGTCACAATATGAGGCAACAGGCGTGGGCAACTCGTGGGCAATTCTATCCAACAGGCTTGGGCAACTCATGGGCAATCCTAGGCAACAGACTCGATCCTGAGCAATGGGCGTGAGAAACCCATGGGAAATCCTAGGTAACGGGCGTAGGCAACCCGTGGGCAATCTTAGGCAACGGGCGTAGGAAACATATGTGCATAACTAGGTAACGGGCGCGTGTAATCCTAGGCGACCGGTGTGAGCAATCCGTGGCCAATCATAGGCAACGTGCGTGGGCAACCCGAGGGCAATCCTAAGCGATGGGTGTGGGCAATCCTAGGCAATGAGCGTAGGAAACCCGTGGGCAAACTTAGGCAAAGGACATGGGCAATCCGTGGGCAATCCTAGACAACAGGCGTGGGCAATCCTAGGTAATGAGCGAGTACAATACGAGGAACGGGCGTGGTAGTTCATAGGAAATCCTAGCCAACGGGCTTGGGCAACCCGTGCGCAATCTGGGCAACGGGCATGGGCAACCCGTGGACAATTATAGGCAACGGACGTGGGCAACCTTAGGCAATGGACGTGGGATAACCGTGTACAGTCCTAGGCAACAAGCGTGGGCAATCCTAGTCAACAGGCATGGTCAATCCTGGGCAACGGGCGTGGGCAAACCGTGGGCAATCCTTGGCAACGGACGTGGGAAACCCAAGGGCAATCCTAGGCAACGGGTATGGAAAACCCATGAGCAATCCTAGGCAATGAGCGTGGGCCACCGTGGGCTATCCTAGGCAACAAGCATTGACTATCCTAGGCAAAAGCTGTGGGCAACCTAAGGGTAATCCTAGGCAACGAGCGTTGGAACCTATGTGCAATCCTAGGTAACTGGCGTGTCAATCCTTGACAACGGGCGTGGGCAACCCATGTGCAATCCTAGACAATGGGCATGGACAATCTTAGACAACAGGCGTGGGCAACCCATGGTCAATCCGTGGGCGATCCTAGCAACGAACGTGGGCAACCCGTGGGCAAACTTTGGCAACGGGCGTGGGCAACCCGTGGACAATCCTAGGCAACAAGCGTGGGCTATCCTATGCAATGGGCGTGGGCAACCCGTGGGCAATCCTAGGCAATGGGTGTGGGTCTCCCATGGGCAATCCTAGGCAACGAGCGTAGGAAACCCTTGGGCAATTCTAGGCAACGGGCATGGGCTAACCGTGTGCATTCCTAGGCAATAGAAGTGGGCAACCCGTGGGTAATCCTATGCAACGGGCGTGGATAACCTGTGGGCAATCCTAGACAATGGGTGTGGGCAACCCGTGGGCAATGCTAGACAACGAGCATAGGTACCCCTTGGGCAATCTTAGGCAATGGGAATGGACAAACCGTATGCCATCCTAGGCAACAAGCGTGGGCAATCCTAGGCAACTGGCGTTTACAACTCGTGGGCAACCCTAGGCAATGGGCATGGGAAACCCGTGGGCAATTATAGGCAACGGACGTGGGCAACCCATGACCAAATCTAGGCAATGAGCGTGGGCAACCCGTGGACTATCCTAAGCATCGGGCATGGGCAATCCTAGGCTACGAGCATGGGCAACCCATGTGCAATCCTATGCAACGGGCGTGGGCAATGTGTGTGGGCAACCTTAGACAATGGGCGTGGACAACCCTAGGCAACAAGCGTGGCCAATCCCTTGGCAATCCTAGGTAACTGGCATGGACAACCCCCGGGCAATCCTAGGCAACGGGAGTGGGCAACCCATGAACAATCATAGGCAACGGACATGGGCAACTCATGGGCATTCCTAGGCAACATGCGTGTATAATCCACGGCAATCCTAGGTAATGAGCGTCGGCAACCCGTGGGCAATCCTAGGCAACGAGCGTGGGCAATCCTAGGCAACAGGCTTGGGACATACTAGGCAACGTGCATGGGAAATACTAGGCAACGGGCATGGGCAACTAGTTAGCAATCTTAGGCAATGGACATGGGAAACTAGTAGGCAATCCTAGGCATCGGCCGTGCGCAATCCTAGGCAACGGGAGTGGGCAATCCTATGCAACGGCGTGGGCAACTCGTGGGCAATCCTAAGCAACGGGCGTGGGAAATCCTTGGCAATGGGCGTGGGAAACCCGTGGGTAAACCTAGACAACGGACGTGGGCAACCCGTGGGCAATCCTTGACAACGGGCGTGGTCAACCCGTGGGCAATTTCTAGGCAACGGACGTGGGCAACCCGTGGGCAATCCTAGCCAACAGGCTTGGGCAACCCATGGGCAATCCTAGGCAACAGACGTGATCTTAAGCAATGGGTGTGAGAAACCCATGGGCAATCCTAGGCAACGGGCGTAGGCAACCCTTGGGCAATCTTAGGCAACGGGCGTGGGAAACCGATGGGCATTTCTAGGTAACGAGCGTTGGTAATCCTAGGCGACGGGTGTGAGCAACCCATGGCCAATCATAGGCAACGGGCATGGGCAACCCGAGGGCAATCTTAGGCAACAGGCGTGGGTAATCCTAGGCAACTGGCGTTTACAGCTCGTGGCCAATCCTAGGCAAGGGGCGTGGGAAACCTGTGGGCAATTATAGACAACAGACGTGGGCAACCCATGAGCAATCCTAGGCAACGAGCGTGGGCAACCCGTGGACTATCCTAAGCATCGGGCATGGGCAATCCTAGGCTACGGGCATGGGCAACCCATGTGCAATCCTAGGCAACGGGCGTGGGCAATGTGTGTGGGCAATCTTAGATAAAAGGCGTGGGCAACCCGTGGGCAATCGTAGGCAACGGGCGTGGGAAACCCGTGGGCAATCCTAGGCAATGGGCGGGCACAACCCGTGTGCAAACCTGGGTAACGTGCGTTGGCAACCCGTAGGCAATCCTAGGCAATAGGCGTAGGCAATCCTAGACAACGGGGGTGGGCAACACGTGGCTAATCCTAGGCTACGGGCGTGGGCCTCCCGTGGGCAATACTAGGTAACGGGCATGGGCTACCCGTGGGCAATCCTAAGCAATGGGCGTGGGCAACCTAAGGACAATCCTAGGGAACGGGCGTGGAAAACCCGTGAGAAATCCTAGGCAACGTGCGTGGGCAACTCGAAAGCAATCCTAGGCAATTGGCGTGGGCAACCTATTGGTAATATTAAGCAACGGGTGTGGGCAACCTGGGGGCAATCCTAGGCAACGGGCGTGGGCAATCTTAAACAACGGGCGTGGGCAACCAGTGGGCAATCTTAGGCAACGGGTATGGGTAATCCTCGGCAATGGGCGTGGGCAACCCGTGGGCAATCCTAGGCAACATGCGTGGGCAACCCGTGGACAATCCTATGCAATGGGTGTGGGAAACTTATGGGCAATCCTAGGCAACAGGCGTGGACAATCCTAAACAACGGGCGTGGGAATCCCGTGGGTAATCCTAAGCAATGAGTGTCGGTAACCCATTGGCAAACTTATGCATCGGGCATGGGAAACCCATGGGCAATCCTAGGCAACGAGGGTGGGCAATCCTAGGCAACGGGCATGAGCAACCCATCGGCAATCCTAGGCAATGAGCGTGGGAAACTCGTGGGCAATCCTAGGCAATGGGTGTGAGCAATCCTAAGCAACAAGTGTGGAAAACCCATGGGAAATCCTAGACAACGGGCGTAGGTAACCCCTGGGCAATCTTAGGCAACGAACGTGGGCAATCGTAGGCGACGGGCGTGGGAAACCCGTGGGCAATCATAGGCAATGGGTGTGGGCAATCCTAGGCAACGGGCGTAGGCAACCGGTGGACAATCCTAGGCAACGGGCGTGGTAAACCCGTTGGCAATCCTAGACAACGGGCATGGTCATTCTTGGACAACGGGCGTGGGCAACCTGTGGGCATTCCTAAGCAATGGGCGTGGGAAACCCGTGTGCAATCCTAGACAACGGGCGTGGGCTACCCTTAGCAATCCTAGGCAACATGCGTGGGCAACTTGTATGCAATCCTAGGCAACGGGCGGGCATGGGCCACCAGTGGGAAGTCCTAGGCAACGGGCGTAGGTAATCATATGCAGCATGCGTGGGAAACCCGTGGGCAATCCTAGGCAACAGGCATTGACAACCCGTGGATAATTCTAGGCAACGGGCGAGGGCAACCTGTGGGCAATCCGAGGCAATAGATGTGGGCAACCCGTATGCAATCCTAGGCAACGGGCGTGGGCAACCCGTGGGAAATCCTAGGCAACGGGCGTGGGTAACCCTTGGGCAATCCTTGGCAATGGGCTTGGACAAACCGTGGGCTATCCTATGCAATGGGCGTGGGTAATCCAAAGCAACGGGCGTGGGCAACCCGTGGGCAATCCTAGGCAACGAGCATGGGCAATCCTCGGCAATGGACGTGGGCAACCCGTGGACTATCCTAGGCAATGGGTGTTGGAAACTTATGGGTAATCCTAGACAACGAACGTGGGCAATCCTAAACAACGGGTGTGGGAAACCCGTGGGCAATACTAGGCAAAGGGTGTCGGCAACCCATTGGCAAACTTATGCAACGGGCATGTGAAACCCATAGGCAATCCTAGGCAACGAGGGTGGGCAATCCTAGGCGATGGGCATGAGCAACCTATCGGTAATCCGAGGCAATAGGCGTGGGAAACTCGTGGACAATCCTAGTCAATGAGTGTGAGCAATCCTAAGCTACAGGTGTGGTAAACCCGTGGGAAATCCTAGGTAAGGGCGTAGGCAATCCTTCGGCAATCTTAGGCAACGAACGTGGCCAATTATAGCGACGGGCGTGGGAAACCTATGGGCAATCGTAGGCAATGGGTGTGGGCAATCCTAGGCAAAGAGCGTGGGCAACCGGTGGGCAATCCTAGGCAACGGGCGTGGTAAACTCGTGGCCAATCCTAGTCAACGGGCGTGGTCAATCCTGGAAAACGAGTGTGGGCCTCCCGTGGGCAATACTAGGCAACGGGCGACCGTGGGCAATCCTAGGCAATGTGAGTGGATGACCCGTGGGCGATTCTAGAAAATGGCCGTGGGCAATCCAAGGCAAGGGTGTGGGCAACCCTTTGGCAATACTAGGCAACTAGATTGGGCAATCCGTGGGCAATCCTAGGCAACGAGCGTGGGCAACCTAGGCAACGGGTGCAGGTAACCCGATGGCAATCCTAGGGAACGGGCGTTGGCAATCTGTGGACAATCCTAGGCAACCTGTGGGCAATCCCAAACAGCCGGCGTGGGCAACCTGTGGTCAATCCTAGACAGCGGACAAGGGCAACCCGTATGCAATCCTTGGCAAGGGACGTGCGCAATCCTAGGCAATGGGCGTGGGCAATCCTAGGCAATGGGTGTGGCCAACCCATGGGCAATCCTAGGCAGCGGGCGTGGGCAACCCGTGGGCAATCCTAGGCAGTGGACATGGGCAACCTGTAAGCAATTCAAGAAAAGAGGCGTGGGCAACCCGTGGGCAATCCTATGCAACGGGTTAGGGCAACCCGTGGACAATCCTAGGCAACGGGCGTGGGCAATCCTGAGCAATAGGCGAGGGAAACACGTGGGCAATCCTAGGCAACGGGCGTGATCCATCCAAGGCAACGGGCTTGGGCAACCGTGTGTAATCCTAGACAACGAGCGTGGGTAACCCGTGAGCAATCCTAGGCATGGGCGTGGGCAACCCATAAACAATCCTAGGCAATAGACGTGGACAACAAATGTGCAACCTAGGCAACGGGCGTTGGAAACCCATGGGCAATCCTAGGCAACGGGCGTGGGCAACCCGTGGGCAATCCTAGTCAACGGGCGTGGGCCACCCGTGGGCAATCCTAGACAATGGGCGTGGCCAACCCTTGGGCAATCCTAGGCAACGGGCGTGGGCAAGCAGTGTGCAAACCTTGGCAACGGTCGTGGGCAACCCGTTGGCAATCCTAGTCAATGGGCATGGGTAACCCGTGGGCAATCCTATTCAACGGGCATGGGCCTCCCGTGGGCAATAGTAGGCTCGAGCGTGGGCCACCATGGGCAATCCTAGACAACGGGCGTGGACGACCCGTGGCCAATCATAGTCAACGGCGTGGGCATCCCGTGGGCAATCCTAGGCAAGGGCGCGGGCAACCCATTGGCAATACTTGGCAACTAGCGTGGGTCACCTGTGGGCAATCCTTGGCAACGGGCACGGACAATCCTAGGCAACGGGCGAGGGAAACCCGAGGTCAATCCTATGCAACGGGCGTAGGCAATCCTAGGCAACGGGCGTGAGCAATCCTTGGCAATGGGCATGGCCAACCTGTAGGCAATCCTAGGCAACGGGCATGGCCAATCCTAGGCAACCCGTGGGCAATTCTAGGCAACCGGCGTGGGCAACCCGTGGACAATCCTAGTCAACCTGGGGGCAATCCTAAGCAACGGGCATGGTCAATCATAGGCAACCCTTGGGTAATCCTAGGCAACGGGCATGGTCAATCCTAGGCAACCGGCTTGGGCAACTCTTGAGCAATCCTAGGCAACGAGCCTAGGCAACCCATGGGCAATCCTAGGTAACGTGCGTGGGCAACCCATGGGCAATCCTAGGCTACAGGCGTAGGCAACCCGTGGGCAATCCTAGGCGTGGGCAACGCATTGGCAATTCTAGGCAACGGGGGTGGGCAACCCGTGTGCAATCCTAGGCAACGAGCGTGGGCATTCCTAGGCAACCGGCATGGGCAACCCATGGGCAATCCTAGGCTATTGACGTGGGCAACCCATGTGCAATCCTAGGCAACGGGTGTGGGCAATCCTAGATATAAAGCGTGGGCAACCCGTGGTTAATCCGTGGGCAATCCTATGCAACGGGAGTGGACAACCTGTGGGCAATCCTAAACAATGGACGTGGACAACCTGTGAACAATCCTAGGCAACAGGCGTTGGCAACCCGTGGACAATCATAGTGGGCAATTCTAGGAAATGGGCATGAGCTACCAGTTGGCAATTTTAGGAAATGGGCGTAGGCAACCCGTGGGTGATACTAGGCAATGTGCGCGGACAACCTATGGACAATCTTAGGCAACGGGCATGGCCAATCTTAGACAACAGGCGTGGGCTAACCGTGTGCAGTCCTAGGCAACATGCGTGGGCAATCCTAGTTAACAGACATGGTCAATCCTGGGAAACGGGCGTGGGCAAACTATGGGCAATCCTAGGCAACGGACGTGGGAAACCCGAGTGCAATCCTAGGCAACGGGCATGGAAAACCTATGAGCAATCCTAGGCAACGAGCGTGGGCCACCCATGGGCTATCCTAGGAAACGGGCATTGACAATCTTAGGCAAAAGCAGTGGGTAATCCTAGGCAACGAGTGTTGGAACCTATCTGCAATCCTAGGTAACTGGCGTGGGAAATCCTAGGCAACGGGTGTGGGCAACCCATGTGCAATCCTAGACAATGGGCATGGACAATCTTAGACAACAGGCGTGTGCAACCCATTGTCAATCCGTGGGCGATTCTAGCAACAAGCGTGGGCATCCCGTGGACAATCCTAGGCCACGGGCGTGGGCAATCCTAGGCAACGGGCATGGGCAACCCGTGGGCAATCCTATGCAATGTGCGTGGGCAACCCGTGGGCAATCCTAGGTAATGGGTGTGGGTCTCCCATGGGCAATCCTAGGCAACGAGAGTAGGAAACACGTAGGCAATTCAAGGTAATAGGCATGGGCTAACCGTGTGCAATCCTAGGCAACAGAAGTGGCAACCCGTGGGCAATCCTATGCAACGGGCGTGGACAACCCGTTGGCAATCATAGACAATGGGCGTGGGCAACCCGTGGACAATCTTAAGCAATGGGAATGGACAAACCGTATGCCATCCTAGACAACAGGCATGGGCATTCCTAGGCAACTGGCGTTTACAACTGGCAATCATAGGCACCGGGCGTAGGCAACCCGTGGGCAATCCTAGGCAATGGGAGTGCACAACCCATGTACAAACCTAGGTAACAGGCGTTGGTAACCCGTAGGCAATCCTAGGCAATAGGCGTGGGCAATCCTAGACAATGGGGGTGGGCAACCTGTGGCTAATCCTAGACTACGGGCGTGGGCCTCCCGTGGGCAATACTAGGTAACGGGCGTGGGCTACCCGTTGGGCAATACTAAGCAACGGGCATGGCAACCTAAGGATAATCCAAGGGAACAGGCGTGGAAAACCCGTGAGAAATCCTAGGCAACGAGCATGGGCAACCCGTAAGCAATCCTAGGCAATGGGCGTGGGCAACCCATTGGCAATCTTATGCAATGGGTGTAGGCAACCTGTGGGCAATCCTAGGCAACGGGCGTGGGCAATCTTAAACAACGGGCGTGGACAACCCATGGGCAATCCTAGGCCACAGGCGTGGACACCCTGTGGATAATTCTAGGCAATGGGAGAGGGCCACCTGTGGGCAATCCAAGGCAGTAGATGTGGGCAACCCGTATGCAATCCTAGGCAACGGGCGTGGGCAACCCGTGGGCAATCCTAGGCAACGGCGTGGGTAACCCTTGGGCAATACTTGGCAATGAGCTTGGAAAACCGTGGGCTATCCTAGGCAATGGGCGTGGGTAATCCTAGGCAACGGGCGTGGGCAATCCGTGGGCAACCCGTGAGTAATCTTAGGCAACGAGCGTGGGCAACCCATGGGCTATCCTATGCAACGGGCGTTGGCAATCCTAGACAACGGGCGTGGGCAACCCATAGGTAATCCTAGGCTACGGGCGTGGGCAGCCCATGTGCAATCTTAGGCAACGGGCGTGGGCAATCCCAGGCAACTGGCGTGGGCAACCCATGGGCAATCCTAGGCAACGGGCATGGGCAATCCTCTGCAATGGGCGTGGGCAACCCGTGGGCAATCCTAGGCAACATACGTGGGCAACCCGTGGACAATCCTAGGCAATGGGTGTTGGAAACTTATGGGTAATCCTAGGCAATGGACGTGGGCAATCCTAAACAATAGGCGTGGGAAACCCGTGGGCAATCCTAGGCAACGTGTGTTGCCAACCCATTGGCAAACTTATGCAATGGGCATAGGAAACCCATGGGCTATCCTAGGCAACGAGGGTGGGCAATCCTCGGCGACGGGCATGAGCAACCTATCGGTAATCCTAGGCAATGGGCGTGGGAAACTCGTGGACAATCCTACGCAATGGGTGTGAGCAATCCTAAGCAACAGGTATGGAAAACCCGTGAAAAATCCTAGGCAACGGGCATAGGCAATCCCTCGCCAATCTTAGGCAACGAACGTGGCCAATCGTAGGCGACGGGCGTGGGAAACCAGTGGGCAATCTTAAGCGATGGGTGTGGGCAATCCTAGGCAACGGGCCTGGTAAACCCGTGGGCAATCCTAGTTAACGGGCGTGGTCAATCCTGGACAACGGGCGTGGGCAACCTGTGGGCAATCCTAAGCAATGGGCGTGGGCAACCTGTGTGCAATACTAGGCATCGGGCGTGGGCAATCCGGAGCAATCCTAGGCAACGTGCGTGGACAACCTGTACGCAATCCTAGGCAACAGACGGGCATGGGCCACTAGTGCGCAATCCTAGGCAACGGGCGTAGGCAATCCTAGGCAACATACGTGGGAAACCCATGGGCAATCCTAGGCAAAGGGCGTGGGCAACCCGTGGGCAATCCAAGGCTGTGGATGTGGTAACCCGCATGCAATCCTAGGCAACGGGCGTGGGCAACCCATGGGCAATCCTAGGCAATGGTCGTGGGTAACCCCTGGGCAATCCTTGGCAATGGGCTTGGACAAACCGTGGGCTATCCTAGGCAATGGGCGTGGGTAATCCTAGGCAATGGGCGTGGGCATCCCGTGGGCAACTCGTGAGCAATCTTAGGCAACTAGCGTGGGCAACCCGTGGGCTATCCTAGCAACGGGCATGGGCAATCCTAGACAACGGACGTTTGCAACCCATGGGCAATCCTAGGCTACGGGCGTGGGAAACCAATGTGCATTCATAGGCAACGAGCGTGGGCAATCCCAGGCAACTGGCGTGGGCAATCCTAGACAACGGGCATGGGTAATCCTCGACAATGGGCATGGGCAACCGTGGGCAGTCCTAGACAACATGCGTGGGCAACTCGTGGACAATCCTAGGCAATGGGTGTGGGAACTTATGGGCAATTCTAGGCAACGGGCGTGGGAAACCCATGGGCAATCCTAGGCAATGGGTGTCGGCAATCCATTGGCAACTGGCATGGGCAACCCGTGGGAAATCCTAGGCAACGGGCTTGGGAAACCAGTGGACAATTCTATGTAACAGGCGTGGGCAACCCGTGGGCAATCCTAGGCAGCAGGCGTGGGAAACCAGTGGGCAATTCTAAGCAACGGGCATAGGCAACCGGTGGGCAATCCTAGGCAACGGACGTGAGCAATCCAAGCCAACGGGCATGGGCAACCTGTGGGCATTCGTAGGAAACTGACATAGGCAACCCGTGGGCAATCCTAGGCAACGGGAGTGGGCAACCCGTGGGCAATCCTAGGCAACGGGAGTGGGCAATCCTTGACAACCGCATAGGCAATATTTGGAAACCTGCGTGGGCAACCTGTGGGCAATCCTAGGCAACGGGCGTGGACAATCTGGGGCAATGGCCGTGGGTAACCCGTGGGCAATCCTAGGAAATGGGAATTGGCGACCCTAGGCAACGGGCATGGACAACTGGTGGAAAATCCTAAACAACGGGCATGAGCAACCTGTTGGAAATCCTAGGCATCGGGCATGGGCAATCTTAGACAATTGGCATGGACAACCCTATGCAATAAGCGTGGGCAACCCCATGGCAATCCTGGGCAACTGGCATGGGCAACCCCCGGGCAATCCTAGGCATCGGGCATGGGCAATCTTAGACAATGGGCAATCCAATGGCAATCTTAGACAACTGGCATGGGCAACCCCCAGGCAATCCTAGGCAACGGGAGTGGGCAACCCATGAACAATCCTAGGCAACGGACATGGGCAACTCATGGGCAATCCTAGGCAATGGGCGTGTACAATCCACGGGCAATCCTAGGGAATGAGTGTCGGCAACTCGTGGGCAACCCTAAGCAACGAGCGTGGGCAATCCAAGGCAATGGTCTTGGGACATACTAGGCAACGTGCGTGGACAATGCTAGACAACGGGCATGGGCAACCAGTTAGCAATCTTAGGCAATGGATATTTGAAACTAGTAGGCAATCCTAAGCATCGGCCGTTTGCAATCCTAGGCAACGGGCGTGGGCAATCCTATGCAACGGGCGTGGGGAACCCATGGGCAATCCTAAGCAACGAGCGTGGAAAATCCTAGGCAATGGGCTTGGAAAACCTGCGGGTAAACCTAGGCAACGGACGTGGGCAACCCGTGGGCAATCCTTGACAACGGGCGTGGTCAACCCGTGGGCAATTTCTAGGCAACGGACGTGGGCAACCCGTTGGCAATCCTAGGCAATGAGTGTGACAATATGAGGCAACAGGCGTGGGCAACTCGTGGGCAATCCTATCCAACAGGCTTGGGCAACTCATGGGCAATCCTAGGCAACAGACGTGATCCTGAGCAATGGGCGTGAGAAACCCATGGGAAATCCTAGGTAACGGGCGTAGGCAACCCGTGGACAATCTTAGGCAACGGGCATGGGAAACATATGTGCATAACTAGGTAACGGGCATGTGTAATCCTAGGCGACCGGTGTGAGCAATCCGTGGCCAATCATAGGCAACGTGCATGGGCAACCCGAGGGAAATCCTAAGCGATGGGTGTGGGCAATCCTAGGCAATGAGCGTGGGAAACCCGTGGGCAAACCTAGGCAACGGACATGGGCAATCCGTGGGCAATCCTAGACAACAGGCGTGGGCAATCCTAGGTAATGAGCGAGTACAATACGAGGAACGGGCGTGGTAGTTCATGGGCAATCCTAGCCAACGGGCGTGAGCAACCCATGGTCAATCCGTGGGCGATCCTAACAACGAACGTGGGCAACCCGTGGGCAAACTTTGGCAACGGGCGTGGGCAACCTGTTGACAATCCTAGGCAACAAGCGTGGGCTATCATATGCAATGGGCGTGGGCAACCCGTAGGCAATCCTAGCCAATGGGTGTGGGTCTCCCATGGGCAATCCTAGGCAACGAGCGTAGGAAACCCTTGGGCAATTCTAGGCAATGGGCATGGGCTAACCGTGTGCATTCCTAGGCAATAGAAGTGGGCAACCCGTGGGTAATCCTATGCAACGGGCGTGGATAACCTGTGGGCAATCCTAGACAATGGGTGTGGGCAACCCGTGGGCAATGCTAGGCAACGAGCATAGGTACCACTTGGGCAATCTTAGGCAATGGGAATGGACAAACCGTATGCCATCCTAGGCAACAGGCGTGGGCAATCCTAGGCAAATGGCGTTTACAACTCGTGGGCAACCCTAGGCAATGGGCGTGGGAAACCCGTGGGCAATTTTAGGCAACGGACGTGGGCAACCCATGACCAATCCTAGGTAACGAGCGTGGGCAACCCGTGGACTATCCTAAGCATTGGGCATGGGCAATCCTAGGCTACGAGCATGGGCAACCCATGTGCAATCCTAGGCAACGGGTGTGGGCAATGTGTGTGGGCAACCTTAGACAATGGGCGTGGACAACCCTAGGCAACAAGCGTGGCCAATCCCTTGGCAATCCTAGGCAACTGGCATGGACAACCCCCGGGCAATCCTAGGCAACGGGAGTGGGCAACCCATGAACAATCATAGGCAACGGACATGGGCAACTCATGGGCATTCCTAGGCAACATGCGTGTATAATCCACGGCAATCCTAGGCAATGAGCGTCGGCAACCCGTGGGCAATCCTAGGCAACGAGCGTGGGCAATCCTAGGCAACAGGATTGGGACATACTAGGCAACGTGCATGGGAAATACTAGGCAACGGGCATGGGCAACCAGTTAGCAATCTTAGGCAATGGACATAGGAAACTAGTAGACAATCCTAGGCATCGGCCGTGCGCAATCCTAGGCAACGGGCGTGGGCAATCCTATGCAACGGCGTGGGCAACTCATGGGCAATCCTAAGCAACGGGCGTGGGAAATCCTTGGCAATGGGCGTGGGAAACCCGTGGGTAAACCTAGACAACGGACGTGGGCATCCCGTGGGCAATCCTTGACAACGGGCGTGGTCAACCCGTGGGCAATTTCTAGGCAACGGACGTGGGCAACTCGTGGGCAATCCTAGCCAACAGGCTTGGGCAACCCATGGGCAATCCTAGGCAACAGACGTGATCTTAAGCAATGGGTGTGAGAAACCCATGGGCAATCCTAGGCAACGGGCGTAGGCAACCCTTGGGCAATCTTAGGCAACGGGCGTGGGAAACCGATGGGCTTTTCTAGGTAACGAGCGTTGGTAATCCTAGGCGACGGGTGTGAGCAACCCATGGCCAATCATAGGCAACGGGCATGGGCAACCCGAGGGCAATCTTAGGCAACAGGCGTGGGTAATCCTAGGCAACTGGCGTTTACAACTCATGGCCAATCCTAGGCAAGGGACGTGGGAAACCTGTGGGCAATTATAGACAACGGACGTGGGCAACCCATGAGCAATCCTAGGCAACGAGCGTGGGCAACCCGTGGACTATCCTAAGCATCGGGCATGGGCAATCCTAGGCTACGGGCATGGGCAACCCATGTGCAATCCTAGGCAACGGGCGTGGGCAATGGGTGTGGGCAATCTTAGATAAAAGGCGTGGGCAACCCGTGGGCAATCGTAGGCAATGGGCGTAGGCAACCCGTGGGCAATCCTAGGCAATAGGCGTAGGCAATCCTAGGCAACGGGGTGGGCAACCCGTGGCTAATCCTAGGCTACGGGCGTGGGCCTCCCGTGGGCAATACTAGGTAACGGGCGTGGGCTACCCGTGGGCAATCCTAAGCAACGAGCGTGGGCAACCTAAGGACAATCCTAGGGAACGGGCGTGGAAAACCCGTGAGAAATCCTAGGCAACGTGCGTGGGCAACCCGAAAGCAATCCTAGGCAATGGGCATGGGCAACCCATTGGTAATATTAAGCAACGGGTGTGGGAAACCTGGGGGCAATCCTAGGCAACGGGCGTGGGCAATCTTAAACAACGGGCGTGGGCAACCCGTGGGCAATCCTAGGCAACGGGCATGGGTAATCCTCGGCAATGGGCGTGGGCAACCCGTGGGCAATCCTAGGCAACATGCATGGGCAACCCGTGGACAATCCTATGCAATGGGTGTGGGAAACTTATGGGCAATCCTAGGCAACAGGCGTGGGCAATCCTAAACAACGGGCGTGGGAATCCCGTGGGTTATCCTAGGCAATGAGTGTCGGTAACCCATTGGCAAACTTATGCATCGGGCATGGGAAACCCATGGGCAATCCTAGGCAACGAGGGTGGGCAATCCTAGGCAACGGGCATGAGCAACCCATCGGCAATCCTAGGCAATGAGCGTGGGAAACTCGTGGGCAATCCTAGGCAATGGGTGTGAGCAATCCTAAGCAACAAGTGTGGAAAACCCGTGGGAAATCCTAGACAACGGGCGTAGGTAACCCCGGGGCAATCTTAGGCAACGAACATGGGCAATCGTAAGCGATGGGCGTGGGAAACCCGTAGGCAATCGTAGGCAATGGGTGTGGACAATCCTAGACAATGGGCGTAGGCAACCGGTGGGCAATCCTAGGCAACGGGCGTGGTAAACCCGTAGGCAATCCTAGACAATGGGCATGGTCATTCTTGGACAACGGGCGTGGGCAACCTATGGGCAATCCTAGGCAATGGGCGTGGGCAACCCGTGTGCAATCCTAGACAACGGGCGTGGGCTACCCTTAGCAATCCTAGGCAACATGCGTGGGCAACCTGTGTGCAATCCTAGGCAACGGGCGGGCATGGGCCACATGTGTGCAGTCCTAGGCAACGGGCGTAGGTAATCATACGCAGCATGCGTGGGAAACCCGTGGGTAATCCTAGGCAACAGGCATTGACAACCCGCGGATAATTCTGGGCAACGGGCGAGGGAAACCTGTGGGCAATCCAAGGCAATGGATGTGGGCAACCCGTATGCAATCCTAGGCAACGGGCGTGGGCAACCCGTGGGAAATCCTAGGCAACGGGCGTGGGTAACCCTTGGGCAATCCTTGGCAATGGGCTTGGACAAACCGTAGGCTATCCTATGCAATGGGCGTGGGTAATCCAAGGCAACGGGCGTGGGCAACCCGTGGGCAATCCTAGGCAACGAGCATGGGCAATCCTCGGCAATGGACGTGGGCAACCCGTGGACAATCCTAGGCAATGGGTGTTGGAAACTTATGGGTAATCCTAGACAACGAACGTGGGCAATCCTAAACAACGGGTGTGGGAAACCCGTGGGCAATACTAGGCAAAGGGTATCGGCAACCCATTGGCAAACTTATGCAACGGGCATGTGAAACCCATAGGCAATCCTAGGCAACGAGGGTGGGCAATCCTAGGCGATGGGCATGAGCAACCTATCGGTAATCCGAGGCAATAGGCGTGGGAAACTCGTGGACAGTCCTAGTCAATGAGTGTGAGCAATCCTAAGCAACAGGTGTGGAAAACCCATGGGAAATCCTAGGTAAGGGCGTAGGCAATCCTTCGGCAATCTTAGGCAACGAATGTGGCCTATTATAGGCGACGGGCGTGGGAAACCCATGGGCAATCGTAGGCAATGGGTGTGGGCAATCTTAGGCAACGGGCGTGGGCAATCGGTGGGCAATCCTAGGCAACGGGCGTGGTAAACTCGTGGCCAATCCTAGTCAACAGGCGTGGTCAATCCTGGAAAACGGGCGTGGGCAACCTGTGGGCAATCCTAGGCAATGGGCGTGGGCAACCCGTGTGCAATCCTAGGCAATGGGCGTGGGCAACCTTGAGCAATCCTAGGCAACGTGCGTGGGCAACCTGTATGCAATCCTAGGCAACAGGCGGGCATGGGCCACTAGTGGGTAATCCTAGGCATCGGACGTAGGCAATCCTAGGCAACATGCTTGGGAAACCCGTGGGCAATCCTAGTCAACAAACGTGGACAATCCTTGGATAATTCTAGGCAACGGGCGAGGGCAACCCGTGGGCAATCCATAGCTATGGATGTGAGCAACCCGTATGCAATCCTAGGCAACGGGCGTGGGCAACCCATGGGCAATCCTAGGCAACGGGCGTGGGTAGCCTTGTGCAATCCTTGGCAATGGGCTTGGACAAACCGTGGGCTATCCTAGGCAATGGGCGTGGGTAATCCTAGGCAACGGGCGTGGGCAATCCTTGGGCAACTCGTGAGCAATCTTAGGCAACTAGCGTGGGCATCCCGTGGGCTATCCTAGGCAACGGGCATGGGCAATCCTAGACAACGGGCGTGGCAACCTATGGGCAATCCTAGGCTACGAGCGTGGGAAACCAATGTGCAATCCTAGGCAACGGGCGTGAGCAATCCCAGGCAACTGGCGTGGGCAACCCGTGGGCAATCCTAGGCAACGGGCATGGGCAATCCACAGCAATGGGCGTGGGCAACGCTTGGGCAATCCTAGGCAACATGGGTGGGCAACCCGTGGACAATCCTAGGCAATGAGTGTGGGAAACTAATAGGCAATTCTAGGCAACGGGCGTGGGAAACCAGTGGGCAATCGTAGGCAATGGATGTCGGCAATCCATTGGCAACTGGCGTGGGCAACCCGTGGGCAATCCTAGGCAACAGGCTTGGGAAACCAGTGGACAATTCAAGGCAACAGGCGTGGGCAACCCGTGAGCAATCCTGGGCAATGGGCGTGGGCAACCCATAGAAATCCTAGGCAACCTGTATGCAATCCAAGGCAACGGGCGGGCATGGGCCACCAGTGGGCAGTCCTAGGCAACGGGCGTAGGTAATCATACCCAACATGCGTGGGAAACCCGTGGGCAATCCTAGGCAACAGGCGTGGACAACCCGTGGATAATTCTAGGCAACGGGCGAGGGCAACCTGTGGGCAATCCGAGGCAGTGGATGTGGGCAACCCGTATGCAATCCTAGGCAATGGGCGTGGGCAACCCGTGGGCAATCCTAGGCAATGGGTGTGGGTAACCATTGGGCAATCCTTGGCAATGGGTTTGGACAAACCGTGGGCTATCCTAGGCAATGGCCGTGGGTAATCCTAGGCAATGGGCGTGGGTAATCCTAGGCAACGGGCGTGGGCAACCCGTGTGCAATCTTAGGCAACTAATGTGGGCAACCCGTGGGATATCCTAGGCAACGGGCGTGGGCAATCCTAGACAACGGGCTTGGGCAACCCATGTGCAATTCTAGGCTACGGGCGTGGGCAACCCATGTGCAATCTTAGGCAACGGGCGTGGGCAATCCCAGGCAACTGGCGTGGGCAACCCGTGGGCAATCCTAGGCAACGGGCATGGGCAATCCTCGGCAATAGACGTGGGCAACCCATGGGCAATCCTAGGCAATGAGTGTTGGAAACTTATGGGTAATCCTAGGCAACGGACGTGGGCAATCCTAAACAACGGGTGTGGGAAACCCGTGGGCAATCCTAGGCAAAGGATGTCGGCAACCCATTGGCAAACTTGTGCAATGGGAACGGGAAACCCATGGGCAATCCTAGGCAACATGCGTGGGAAACCCATGGGCAATCGTAGGCAATGGGTGTTGACAATCCATTGGCAACTGGCGTGGGCAACCCGTGGGCAATCCTAGGCAACAGGTTTGGGAAACCAGTGGACAATTATAGGCAACAGGCGTGGGCAACCCGTGTGCAATCCTAGGCAATGGGCGTGGGAAACCCGTGTGCAATCCTAGGCAACGGGTGTGGGCTACCCATAGCAATCCTAGGCAACGTGCGTGGGCAAACTATATGCAATCCTAGGCAACGGGCGTAGGTAATCATATGCAGCATGCGTAGGAAACCCGTGTGCTATCCTAGGCAACAGGCGTGGACAACCCGTGGATAATTCTAGGCAACGGGCGAGGGCAACCTGTGGGCAATCCAAGGCAGTGGATGTGGGCAACCCGTATGCAATCCTAGGTAACGGGCATGGGCAACCCGTGGGCAATCCTAGGCAACGGGCGTGGGTAAACATTGGGCAATCCTTGGCAATGGGCTTGGACAAATCGTGGGCTATCCTAGGCAATGGGCGTGGGTAATCCTAGGCAATGGGCGTGGGTAATCCCAGGCAACGGGCGTGGGCAACCCGTGAGCAATCTTAGGCAATGAATGTGGGCAATCCTAGTCAACGGGCGAGGTCAATCCTTGACAACAGGCGTGGGCAACCTGTGGGCAATCCTAGGAAATGAGCGTGAGCAACCCGTGTGCAATCCTAGGCAAAGGGCGTGGGCAACCCTGATCAATCCTAGGCAACATGCGTGGGCAACCTGTATGTAATCCTAGGCAACGGACGTGGGCAACCCATGGGCAATACTAGGCAACGGGCGTGGGTAACCCTTGAGCAATCCTTGGCAACGGGCGTGGGCAAACCCGTGGGCAACTCGTGAGCAATCTTAGGCAACTAGCGTGGGCAACCTGTGGGCTATCCTAGGCAACGGGCATGGGCAATCCTAGACAACGGGCGTGGGCAACCCATGGGCAATCCAAGGCTACGGGCATGGGAAACCAATGTGCAATCCTAGGCAACGGGCGTGAGCAATCGCAGGCAACTGGCGTGGGCAACCCGTGGGCAATCCTAGGCAACTGGCATGGGCAATCCACAGCAATGGGCGTGGGCAACGCGTGGGCAATCCTAGGCAACATGCGTGGGCAACCCGTGGACAATCCTAGGCAATGGGTGTGGGAAACTTATGGGCAATTCTAGGCAACGGGCATGGGAATCCCGTGGGCAATCGTAGAAAATGGGTGTCGGTAATCCATTGGCAACTGGAGTGGGCAACCCGTGGGCAATCCTAGGCAACGGGCGTGGGCAACCCGTGGGCAATCCTAGGCAATGGGCGTGGGAAACCCGTGTGCAATCCTAGGAAACGGGCGTGGGCTACCCATAGCAATCCTAGGCAACGTGCGTGGGCAACCTATATGCAATCCTAGGCAACGGGCGGGCATGGGCCACTAGTGGGCAGTCCTAGGCAACGGGCGTAGGTAATCATACGCAACATGCGTAGGAAACCCGTGGGCAATCCTAGGCAACAGGCATGCACAACCCATGGGTAATTCTAGGTAACGGGCGAGGGCAACTTGTGGGCAATCCAAGGCAGTGGATGTGGGCAACCCGTATGCAATCCTAGGCAACGGGCGTGGGCAGCCCGTGGGCAATCCTAGGCAACGGGCGTGGGTAATCCTTGGGCAATCCTTGGCAATGGGCTTGGACAAATCGTGGGCTATCCTAGGCAATGGGCGTGGGTAATCCTAGGAAACGGGCGTGGGCAACCCGTGAGCAATCTTAGGCAACGAATGTGGGCAATCCTAGTCAACGGGCGTGTTCAATCCTGGACAACAGGCGTGGGCAACCTGTGGGCAACCCTAGGCAATGAGCGTGAGCAACCCGTGTGCAATCCTAGGCAACGGACGTGGGCAACCTTGAGTAATCCTAGGCAACGTGCGTGGGCAACCTGTATGTAATCCTAGGCATCGGGCGTGGGCAACCCATGAGCAATCCTAGGCAACGGGCGTGGGTAACCCTTGGGCAATCCTTGGCAATGAGCTTAGGCAAACCGTGGGCTATACTAGGCAATGAGCGTGGATAATCTTAGGCAACGGGCGTGGGCAACCCGTGGGCAACTCGTGAGCAATCTTAGGCAACTAGCGTGGGCAACCTGTGGGCTATCCTAGGCAACGGGCATGGGCAATCCTAGACAACGGTCGTGGGCAACCCATAGGCAATCCTAGGCTACGGGCATGGGAAATCAATGTGCAATCCTAGGCAACGGGCGTGAGAAATCCCAGGCAACTGGCGTGGGCAACCCGTGGGCAATCCTAGGCAATGGGCAAGGACAATCCTCAGCAATGGGCGTGGGCAATCCTAGGCAACATGCGTGGGCAACCAGTGGACAATCCTAAGCAATGGGTGTGGGAAACTTATGGGCAATTCTAGTCAACGGTCGTGGGAAACCCGTGGGCAATCGTAGGCAATGTGTGTCGGCAATCATAGGCAACGGGCTTGGGAAACCAGTGGAAAATTCTAGGCAACAGGCGTGGACAACCCGTGAGCAATCCTAGGCAACAGGCGTGAGAAACCAGTGGGCAATTCTAAGCAATGGGCATATGCAACCGGTGGGCAATCCTAGGCAATAGACGTGAGCAATCCAAGCCAACGGGCATGGGCAACCTGTGGGCTTTCGTAGGCAACCGACGTGGGCAAACCGTGGGCAATCCTTGACAACGGGAGTGGGCAACCCGTGGGCAATCCAAGGCAACGGGAGTGGGCAATCCTAGACAACGGGCATAGGCAATCTTTGGCAACGAGCGTGGACAACCTGTGGGCAATCCTAGGCAACGGGCGTGGACAATCTGGGGCAGTGGCCGTGGGTAACACGAGGGCAATCCTAGGAAACGGGAATGGGCCACCCTATGCAACGGGCATGGGCAACCGGTGGAAAATCCTAAACAACGGGCATGAGCAACCTGTGGGAAATCCTAGGCATCGGGCATGGGCAATCTTAGACAAAGGCCATGGACAACCCTAGGCAACAAGCGTGGGCAACCCCATGGCAATCCTAGGCAACTGGCATGGGCAACCCCCGGGCAATCCTAGGCAACGGGAGTAGGAAACCCATGAACAATCCTAGGCAACGGACATGGGTAACTCATGGGCAATCCTAGATAATGGGCGTGTACAATCCACGGGCAATCCTAGGCAATGGGCATCGGCAACCCGTGGGCAATCCTAGGCAACGAGCATGGGCAATCCTAGGTAACAGGCTTGGGACATACTAGGCAACAGGCGTGGGCAATACTAGGCAACGAGCATGGGCAACCAGTTAGCAATCCTAGGCAATGGACATGGGAAACTAGTAGGCAATCCTAGGCAACGGGCGTGGGCAATCCTATGCAACGGGCGTGGGTAACCCGTGGGCAATCCTAAGCAACGGGCATTGGAAATCCTAGGCAATGGGCATGGGAAACCTGTGGGTAAACCTAGGCAACGGACGTGGGCAACCCGTGGGCAAACCTTGACAACGGGCGTGGTCAACCCGTGGGCAATTTCTAGGCAACGGACGTGGGCAACCCTTGGGCAATCCTAGGCAATGAGTGTGCACAATACGAGGCAACAGACGTGGGCAACTCATGGGCAATCCTAGCCAACAGGCTTTGGCAACCCATGGACAATACTAGGCAACAGACGTGATCCTAAGCAATGGGCGTGAGAAACCCATGGGCAATCCTAGGCAACGGGCGTAGGCAACCCCTGGCAATCTTAGGCAATGGGCGTGGGAAACCCATGGGCATTCATAGGTAACGGGCGTGGGTAATCCTAGGCGACGGGTGTGAGCAATCGGTGGCCAATCATAGGCAACGGGCGTGCGCAACCCGAGGGCAATCCTAAGCGACGGGTGTGGGAAACCCAAGGGCAAACCTAGGCAATGGACATTGGCAACCCGTGGGCTATCCTAGACAACTGACGTGGGCAATCCTATGCAATGAGCGTGCACAATATGAGGCAACGGGCGTGGGTAGTTCATGGGCAATCCTAGCCAACGGGCTTGGGCAACCCGTGGGCAATCTTAGGCAACGGGCGTGGGCAACCAGTGGACAATCATAGGCAACGGACGTGGGCAATCTTAGGAAACGGGTGTGGGCTAACTGTGTGCAGTCCAAGGCAACAGGCTTGAGCAATCCTAGTCAACAGGCATGATCGATCCTGGGCAACGGGCGTGGGCAAACAGTGGGCAATCCTAGGCAACGGACGTGGGAAACCCGAGTGCAATCCTAGGCAACGGGCATGGAATACCCATGAGCAATCCTAGGCAACGAGCGTGGCCTACCCGTGGGCTATCCTAGGCAACGGGCATTGAATATCCTAGGCAAAAGCTGTGGGCAACCTAATGGTAATCCTAGGCAACGAGCGTTGGAACCTATGTGCAATCATAGGTAACTGGCGTGGGCAATCCTAGGCAACGGGCTTGGACAACCTATGTGCAATCCTAGACAATGGGCATGGATAATCTTAGACGACAGGCGTGGGCAACCCATGGTCAATCCGTGGGCGATCCTAGCAACGAGCGTGGGCAACCCGTGGGCAAACTTTGGCAACGGGCGTGCGCAACCCGTGGACAATCCTAGGCAACAAGCTTGGGCAATCCTATGCAATGGGCGTAGGCAACCCGTGGGCAATCCTAGGCAATGGGTGTAGGTCTCCCATGGGCAATCCTAGTCAACGAGCGTAGGAAACACTTGAGCAATTCTAGGCAATGTCATGGGCTAACCGTGTGCAATCCTAGGCAACAGAAGCGGGCAACCCATGGGCAATCCTATGCAACGGGCGTGGACAACTCGTGGGTAATCCTAGACAATGGGCTTGGGCAACCCGTGGGCAATGCTGGGCAACGAGCGTGGGTACCCCGTGGGCAATCTTAGGCATTGGGAATGGACAAACCGTATGCCATCCTAGGCAACAGGCGTGGGCAATCCTAGGCAACTTGCGTTTACAACTCGTGGGCAATCCTAGACAACGGGCGTGGGAAACCCGTGGGCAATTATAGGCAACAGACGTGGGCAACCCATGAGCAATCATAGGCAACGAGCGTGGGCAACCCGTGGACTATCTTAAACATCGGGCATGGGCAATCCTAGGCTACGGGCATGGGCAACCCATGTGCAATCTTTGGCAACGGGCGTGGGCAATGGGCGTGGGCAATCTTAGACAAAAGGCATGGGCAACCCGTGGGCAATCGTAGGCAACGGGCGTGGGCAACCCGTGGGCAATCTTACGCAATGGGCGTTCACAACCCGTGTGCAAACCTAGGTAATGGGCGTTGGCAACCCGTAGGCAATCCAAGGCAATAGGCGTAGGCAATCCTAGGCAACAGAGGTGGGCAACCCGTGGCTAATCCTAGGCTACGGGCATGGGCCTCTCGTGGGCAATACTAGGTAACGGGCGTGGGCTACCCGTGGGCAATCCTAAGCAACGGGCGTGGGCAACCTAAGGATAATCTAAGGGAACGAGCGTGGGAAACCCGTGAGAAATCCTAGGCAACGAGCCTGGGCAACCCGAAAGCAATCCTAGGCAATGGGCGTGGGCAACCCATTGGCAATCTTAAGCAACGGGTGTACGCAACCTGTGGGCAATCCTAGGCAACGGGCGTGGGCAATCTTAAACAACGGGCTTGGGCAACCCGTGGGCAATCCTAGGCAACGGGCATGGGCAATCCTCGGCAATGGGCATGGGCAACCCGTGGGCAATCCTAGGCAACATGCGTGGGCAACCCGTGGACAATCCTTGGCAATGGGTGTGGGAAACTTAAAGGTAATCCTAGGCAACGGGTGTGGGCAATCCTAAACAACGGGCATGGGAAACCCATGGGCAATCCTAGGCAACAAGGGTGAGCAATCCTAGACGACGAGAATGAGCAACCCATCGGCAATCCTAGGCAATGGGCGTGGGAAACTCGTAGGCAATCCTAGGCAATGTGTGTGAGCAATCCTAAGCAACAGGCGTGGAAAACCCGTGGGAAATTCTAGGCAACGGGCGTAGGCAACCCCTGGGCAATCTTAGGCAACGAACGTGGGCAATCATAGGCGACGGGCGTGGGAAACCCGTGGGCAATCCTAGGCAATGGGTGTGAACAATCCTAGGCAACGGGCGTGGGCAACCTATGGACAATCCTAGGCAACGGGCGTGGTAAACCCGTGGGCAATCCTAGTCAATGGGCGTGGTCATTCCTGGACAACGGGCGTGGGCAACCTGTTGGCAATCCTAGGAAATGGGCGTGGGCAACCCTGGGCAATGGGCGTGGGCTACTCTTAGCAATCCTAGGCAACGGGCGGGCATGGGCCACTAGTGGGCAATCATAGGCAACGGGCGTGGGCAACCCGTGGGCAATCCTAGGCAACAGGCGTGGACAACCCGTGGATAATTCTAGACAACGGGCGAGGGCAACCTGTGGGCAATCCAAGGCATTGGATGTGGGCAACCCGTATGCAATCCTAAACAACGGGCATGGGCAACCCGTGGGCAATCCTAGGCAACGCGCGTGGGTAACTCATGGGCAATCCTTGGCAATGGGTTTGGACAAACCGTGGGCTATCCTAGGCAATGTAGTTGGGTAATCCTAGGCAACAGGCGTGGGCAACCCGTGGGAAACCCGTGAGCAATCTTAGGCAACGAGCGTGGGCAACCCGTGTGCGATCCTAGGCAACGGACGTGGGCAATCCTAGACAATGGGCATGGGCAACCCATGGGCAATTCTAGGCTACGGGCATGGGCAACCCATGTGCAATCTTAGGCAACGACGTGGGCAATCCCAGGCAACTGGCATGGGCAACCCGTGGGCAATCCTATGCAACGGGCACGGGCAATCCTCGGCAATGGGCGTGGGCAACCCGTGGACAATCCTAGGCAATGGGTGTTGGAAACTTTTGGGTAATCCTAGGCAACAGACGTGGGCAATCCTAAACAACGGGTGTGGGAAACCCATGGGCAATCCTAAGCAATGGGTGTCGGCAACCCATTGGCAAACTTATGCAACGAGCATGGGAAACCCATGGGCAATCCTAGGCAACGAGGCTGGGCAATCCTAGGCGACGGGCATGAACAACCTATCGGTAATCCTAGGCAATGGGCACGGGAAACTCGTGGAGAATCCTTGTCAATGGGTGTGAGCAATCCTAAGCAACAGGTGTGGAAAACCCGTGGGAAATCGTAGGCAAGGGCGTAGGCAGTCCCTCGGCAATCTTAGGCAACGAACGTGGCCAATAGTAGGCGACGGGCTTGGGAAACCCGTGGGCAATCGTAGGCAATGGGTGTGGGCAATCATAGGCAACGGGCGTGGGCAACCGGTGGGCAATCCTAGGCAACGGGCGTGGTAAACCCGTGGCCAATCCTAGTCAACGGGCGTAGTCAATCCTGGACAACGGGCGTGGGAACCTGTGGGCAATACTAGGCAATGGGCATGGGCAACCCGTGTGCAATCCTAGGCAACGGGCGTGGGCAACCTCGAGCAATCATAGGAAACGTGCGTGGGCAACCTGTATGCAATCCTAGGCAACAGGCGGGCATGGGCCACTAGTGGGCAATCAAAGGCAACGGACGTAGGCAATCCTAGGCAACATGCGTGGGAAACCCGAGGGCAATCCTAGACAACAGGCATGGACAATCCTTGGATAATTCTAGGCAACGGGCGAGGGCAACCCGTGGGCAATCCATGGCTGTGGATGTGGGAAACCCGTATGCAATCCTAGGCAATGGGCGTGGGCGTCACATGGGCAATCCTAGGCAACGGTCGTGGGTAACCCTTGGTCAATCCTTGGCAATGGGCTTGGACAAACCGTGGGTAATCCTAGGCAACGGGTGTGGGCAACCCATGGGCAACTCGTGAGCAATCTTAGACAACTAGCGTGGGCAACCCGTGGGCTATCCTAGCAATGGGCGTGGGCAATCCTAGACAACGGGCGTGGGCAACCCATGGGCAATCCTAGGCTACGGGCATGGGAAATCAATGTGCAATCCTAGGCAACGGGCGTGGGCAATCCCAGGCAACTGGCGTGGGCAACCCGTGGGCAATCCTAGGCAACAGGCATGGGCAATCCTCGGCAATGGGCGTGGGCAACGCGTGGGCAATCCTAGGCAACGTGCGTGAGCAACCCGTGGACAATCCTAGGCAATAGGTGTGGAAAACTTCTGAGCAATTCTGGGCAACGGGCGTGGGAAACCCCTGGGCAATCGTAGGCAATGGGTGTTGGCAATCCATTGGCAACTAGCGTGGGCAACCCGTGGGCAATCTTAGGCCACGGACTTGGGAAACCAGTGGACAATTATAGTCAACCGGCGTGGGCAACCCGTGGGCAATCCTAGGCAACAGGGGTGGGAAACCAGTGGGCAATTCTAAGCAATGGGCATAGGCCACTGGTGGGTAATCCTAGGAAACGGACTTGAGCAATCGAAGCAAACGGGCATGGGCAACCTGTGGGCATTCGTAGGCAACCGAAGTGGGCAACCCGTGGGCAATCCTAGGGAACGAGTGTGGGCAACCCTAAGCAACGGGAGTGGGCAATCCTAGACAACTGGCATAGGCAATCTTTGGCAACGAGTGTGGGCAATCTGTGGGCAATCGTAGGCAACTGGCGTGGACAATCTAGGGCAATAGCCGTGGGTAACCCGTGGGCAATCCTAGGAAATAGGCATGGGCGACCCTAGGCAACGGGCATGGACAACCCGTGGCAAATCCTAAACAACGGGCATGTGCAACCTGTGGGAAATCCTAGGCATCGGGCATGGGCAATCTTAGACAATGGGCTTGGACAACCCTAGGCAACAAGCTTGGGCAACCCCCATGGCAATCCTAGGCAACTGGCATGGGCAACCCCCGGGCAATCCTAGGCAACGGGAGTGGGCAACCCATGAACAATCCTAGGCAACGGACATGGGCAACTCCTAGGCAATCTTAGGCAGCGGGCGTGTACAATCCACGGCCAATCCTAGACAATGGGCGTCGGTAACCCGTGGGCAATCCTAGGCAACGAGCATGGGCAATCCTAGGCAACAGGCTTGGGACATACTAGGCAACGGGCGTGGGCAATACCAGGCAAAGGGCATGGGCAACCAGATAGCAATCTTAGGCAATGGACATGGGAAACTAGTAGGCAATCCTAGGCATCGGCCGTGTGCAATCCTAGGCAACGGGCGTGGGCAATCCTATGCAACTGGCATGGGCAACCCGTGGGTAATCCTAAGTAACAGGCGTCGGAAATCCTAGGCAATGGGCGTGGGAAACCCGTGGGAAAACCTAGGCAACGAACGAGGGCAACCCGTGGGCAATACTTGACAACGGGCGTGGTCAACCCTTGGGCAATTTCTAGGCAACGGACGTGGGCAACCTTAGGCAACGGACGTGGGCAATCCTAGCCAACGGGCTTGGGCAACCCGTGGGCAATCTTAGGCAACGGGCGTGGGCGATCCTAGGCAATGGGCATGGGCAACCTGTGGGCAGTCCTAGTCAACGGGCATAGGCAATCTTAGACAACAAGCGTGGGCAACCCGTGGTCAATTATAGGCCATGGGCATGGGCAACGGGCGTGGGCAATCCTAGGCAACAGGCGTGGGTAACCCTGGACAATCCTAGGCAACGGGGATGGGCAACCCCCATGCAATCCTAGGCAACGGACGTGGGCAACAAATGGGCAATCCTAGGCACCAGGCATGGGCAATCCTAGGCAACGGTTTTGGGCAACCCGTGGGTAATCCTAGGCAACGGGCGTGGACAATCCTAGGCAACGGGTATGAGCAACCCGTTGGTAATTCAAGGCGACGGGCATGGGCAATATGGCCAACCGGTGGGCAATCCTAGGCAACGGGCGTGGGCAACCCGTAGGCTATCCTAGGCATTAGCCGTAGGCAACCCGTGGGCAATCTTAGGCAACGAGCGTGGGCAACCCATAAAAAATCCTAAGCAATGGGCGTGGGCAGCTCGTGGGCAATACTAGGCAATGGACGTGGGTCGGTAGACATTGGAATTATTAACTGACTGCTAGACCGACCAACCAACCTACCATACTGTAGAATCCTACCCGACTAATCTATAAATAACAAAGGGAGACCTTTGGAAAATAGACATGATAAAAAATAATCTTATTATCAAGTTTACAATGCGATCGATCGATGAAATGTGGATCGGTAGATATTGAAACTTTTAACCGACCACCAGACCAACCAAATGACCAACCCTACTATAGAACTCCTAATCGACTAATCTAGAAATAGCAAATGGGAACCTTTCGAAAATAGACGTGATGAATAATAATATCATTATCAAATTTACAGGGTGATTGATCGATGATATGTTCGTCGGTAGGCATTGAAACTATCAACCGACCACCAGATCGACCAATCCTACCCGACTCATCGAGAAATGGAAAAAGGGGGACATTTGGAAAATAGACGCGATAAAAAATAATCTTATTATCAATTTTACAAGGTGATCGATCGATGATATGTGGGTCGGTAGACATTAGAACTATTAACCGACCACCAGACCGACCAATCGACTACGCCTACTATGAAACTCCTACCCGACTAATCTATGAATAGCAAAGGGGGACCTTTGGAAATATTGTAGAACTCCTACCCGACTCATCCAGAAATAGAATAAGGGGACCTTTGAAAAATAGACAAGATAAAATATAATCTCACAATCAATTTTACAAGGTGATCGATCGATGATATGTGGGTCAGTAGATATTGGAACTATTAACCATCCACTAGACCGACCAACTGACCAACCCTATTGTGAACTCCTACCCGACTAATCTAGAAATAGCTAATGGGGACCTTGGGAAAAAAATAGAGCTCCTACCCGACTGATCTAGAAATAGCAAAGGGGGACCTTTGAAAAATAGACTTGATAAAATATAATCTCATTATCAACTTTAAAGGGCAATCGGCTGATGATATATTGGTCAGTAGATATTGGAACTATTAACCATCCACTAGACCGACCAACCGACCGATCCTATTGTGGAACTTCTACCCGACTGATCTAGAAATAGCGAAAGGGGACCTTTAAAAAATAGACGCGTTCAAAATTAATCTCATTATCAAGTATACAGGGCGATCGGTCAATGCTATGTGGGTCGGTAGATGTTGAAACTATTAATCGACCACCTGACCAACCAACAAAACGACCTTACTATGGAACTCGTACCCGACTGATCTTGAAACTACAAAGGGGGACCTTTGGAAAATAGACGCGATAAAATATAATCTCATTAACTGACAAACCCTACTGTAGAACTCCTACCTAGCTGATCTAGAAATAGAAAAAGGGGACCTTTGGAAAATAGACGGGATAAAAAGTAATCTCATTATAAGTTTACAGGGCGATCAGTCAATGATATGTGGGTCGGTAGACATTGGAACTATTAACCGACCACCAGATTAACCAACCTACCAACCCTACTGTAAAACTCCTACCCGATTGATCAAGAAATAACAAAAGAGGACCTTTGGAAAATAGACGTAATGAAAAGTAATCTTACTATCAAGTTTACAAAGCGATCGTTCCCTGATATGTGAGTTGGTAAACATTGAAACTATTAACCAACCACCAGACTGAACAATCGACCAACCCTACTGTGAAACTCCTACTCGACTGATCTAGAAATAACAGAGGAAGACGTTTGGAAAAACTGTAAACTCCTACCCGACTGATCTTGAAATAGCAAAGGGAGATCTTTGAAAAATAGACACTATAAAATGTAATCTCATTATCAAGTTTATTGGGCGATCGATTGATGATATGTTCGTCGGTAGACATTGGAACTATTAACCGACCACCAGACCTACCAATTAACCAATCTTATTGTAGAACTCCTACCCGACTGATCGAGAAATAGCAATGGGGAACCTTTGGAAATAGATGTGATAAAAAGTAATATCACTATCAAGTTTACAAGGTGAACGATCGATGATTTGTGGGTCGGTAGATATTGGTACTATTAACTGACCTCTAGACAGACCAACCGACCAATCTACCAATCCTACTGTGGAACTCCTACCTAACTGATTTGTAAATAGCAAAGAGGGATCTTTGGAAAATCTGTATAACTCCTACCCGACTGATTTAGAAATTGCAAAGAGAGACATTTGATAAACAAACGCGATAAAATGTAATCTCATTATCTAGTTTGTTGGGCCATCGGTCAATGATATATGGGTCGGTAGAAATTAGAATTATTAACCGACCACCAGACCGACCAAACGACCAATCCTACTGTAGAATTGCTACCCGACTGATCCTAAAATATCTGGGATACTTTTGGAAAGTAGACGTGTTAAAACTTAATCCCATTATCATGTTTTCAGGGTGATCGATATATGATATGTGGGTCGTTAGAGGATGGAACTATTAACAGACCACCTAACTAACCACCGACCGACCGTACTGTGGAACTCCTACCCGACTGATCTAGAAATAGTAATTGGAGACTTTTGGTAAATAGACGCGTTGAAAAATAATCTCATTACCAAGTATATAGGGCGATCAGTCAATGATATATTGGTCGGTAAATGTTGGAACAATTAACCAACCACCTGACCGACTAACCTTACTGTGGAACTCCTACCCAACTGATCTAAAAATAGTAAAGGGGAACCTTTGGAAAATAGACGCGATAAAAAGTAATCTCATTAACCGACAAACACTACTGTAAAACTCTTATTCGACTGATCTAAAAATAGCAAAGGAGGACAATTGGAAAATAGACTCGATAAAAAGTAATCTCATTAATAACTTTATAGGCGATCAGTCGATAATATGTTGGTCGGTAGACATTGGAACTGTTAACCGACCACCAGACCGACCAACCAACAAACCCTACTATAGAACTCCTACCCGACTGATCTAGAAATAGAAAAGGGGGACCTTTGCAAAATATATGTGATTAAAAGTAATCTCATTATCAAGTTTACAAGGCGATCGGTCGATGATATGTGGGTCGGTAGATATTGGAACAATATACCGACCACCAGACAAATCAACCCTACTAAGAACTCTACCAGAAAGATCTAGAAATAGCAATGAGTGACCCTTAGAAAATAGACGCGATAAAAAGTAATCTCATTATCAAGTTTTCCGGGTGATCGATCGAAGATATGTTGATCGGTAGACATTGGAACTATTAACGAACCACCAGATCGACCAATCGATCAACCCTACTATAGAACTCCTACCCGATAGATTGAGAAATAGCAAAGGGTCACCTTTGGAATATAGACGTGATAAAAGTAATCTCACTATCAAGTTTCAAGGTGATCGATCGATGATATGTGGGTCAATATACATTGGATCCATTAATCGACCACTAGACCAATCAACCGACCAACCCTACTATGGAACTCCTACCCGAATGATCTAGAAATAGAAAAGAGTGACCTTTGAAAAAATCGTAGAACTCCTACCTGACTAATCTAGAAATAGCAAAGGGAGACCTTTGAAAAATAGACGCGATAAAATGTAATCTCATTATCATTGTTTATAGGGTGATAGGTCGATGATATGTGGGTTCGTAGATATTGATACTATTAATCGACCACCAGACCGACCAACTGATCAATCCTACTATAGAACTTATACCCAACTGCTCGAGAAATAGCAAAGGGGGAACTTTGAAAAATAGATGTGATAAAAAGTAATATCACTATCAAGTTTACAAGACGATCGATCGATGATATGTGGGTCGGTAGACATTGGAACTATTAACCGCCAACCTGATCGATCGACCATCCGACCAACCTTAAAGTGGAACTCCTACCCGGCTGATCTAGAAATAGTAAATGGAGAACTTTGGAAAAACTATACAACTCCTACTCCACTGATCTAGAAATTGCAGGAGACCTTTGAAAAATAGACGTGATAAAATGTAATCTCATTGTCAAGTTTATAGGGCGATCGATCGATGATATGTGGGTCGGTAGACATTAGAACTATTAACCAATCTCTGGATCGTCCAACCGACCAACCATACTGTGGAACTCCTACTCGACTATTGATCTGTAAATAGCAAAGAGGGATCTTTGGAAAAACGTATAACTCCTACCCGACTGATTTAGAAATAGTAAAGGGAGACCTTTGAAAAATAGACGCGATAAAATGTAATTTCATTATCAAGTTTACAGGGCGGTCGGTCGATGATATGTGGGTCGGTAGAAATTGGAACTATTAACCGACCACCAGACCAACCAAACAACCAACACTACTGTAGAATTGCCAACTGACTGATCTAGAAATAGCTGAGGGAGACCTTTGGAAAATAGACGCATTAAAAATTAATTTCATTATCACGTTTACAGGGCAATTGGTCGATAATATATTGGTCGTTAGAGGTTGGAACTATTAACCGACCGACCGTACTATGGAACTTCTACCAGACTAATCTAGAAATAGTAAAGGGAGACATTTGGAAAATAGGCACGTTAATAAATAATCTTATTACCAAATATATAGGGCGATCAGTCGATGATATGTGGGAGGATTAATGTTGGAACTATTAACTAACCACCTGAACGACCAACCGACTGACCTTACTGTGGAACTCCTACCTGACTGATCTAGAAACAACAAAGGGGGACCTTTGAAAAATAGGCGCAATAAAAAGTAAACTCGTTAACCGACCAACAGTACTGCAGAACTCCTATTCGATTGATCTAGAAACAGCAAAGGAGGACATTTGGAAAATAGACACGATAAAAAATAATCTTATTTTCAAGTTTACAGGGTGATCGGTCGATGATATGTGGGTCGATAGGCATTGGAACAGTTAACCGACCACCAGACCGACCAACCAACCAACCCGACTGATCTAGAAATAGCAAAGAGGGACCTTTGGAAAATATACATGATAAAAAATAATCTTATTATTAAGTTTACAAGGCGATCGGTCTACGATATGTGGGTCGGTAGACATTAGAACTATTAACTGACCAACAGAACGAGCAACCCTACTATAGAACTCCTACCCGATAGATCTAGAAATAGCAATGGGTGACCTTTGGAAAACAGATACGATAGAGAGAAATGTCATTATCAAGTTTATAGGGCGATTGTTCAATGATATGTTCGTTGGTAGAAATTAGAACTATCAACTGACCAACAGATCAACCAATCGATCAACCCTACTGTAGAACTCCTACCCGACTGATCGAGAAATAGCTAAGAGGGACCTTTGAAAAATAGACGTGATAAAAGTAATCTCACTATCAAGTTTACAAGGCAATCTGTCGATGATATGTGGGTTGATAAACATTGGAAATATTAATCGACCAACCGACCAATCCTACTCTGGAACTCCTTCCCGACTGATCTATAAATATCAAAAGGGAGACCTTTGAAAAATAGACGTGATAAAAAGTAATATCACTATCAAGTTAATAAGGTGATCGATCGATGATATATAGGTCGATAGACATTAGAACTATTAACCGACCAACCGATCAACCCTATAGTGGAACTGCTACCCTACTGAACTGTAAATAGCAAAGAGGGACCTTTGGAAAAATTGTATAACTCTTACTCGACTAATTTAGAAATAGTAAAGGAAGACCTTTGAAAAATAGATGCAATAAAATGTAATCTCATTCTCAAGTTTACAGGGTGATCAGTCGATGATATGTGGGTCGGTAGAAATTGGAATGTCCTCTAGACCGCCAAACGTCCAACCTTACTATTGAATTGCTACCCGACTGATCTATAAATAATTGAGGGAGACCTTTGAAAAATAGACGCGTTATAAATTAATCTCATTATCACGTTCACTGGGCGATCGGTCAAAGATATGTGGGTCGTTATTAAGAGTGAAAATAAGCGTATTTTAGTGTCCAATCTAACACCTTTTTGATGAGTATTGTTGTTATATATTAGCACAAGTGTCTTATATTCAATATATTAGAGAAAAAGGTGCACTTGAGGATTTTTATTGTGTTTTAGGTGGAAAACGGTTCAAAGTGCCAAGTTGGAGAAGAGGTCCAATTTGTGCAAGAATGCTGAAAGATGCACGTCTAACTTGTATAATATTTCTGTTTTCGTGTGGAGCTTTGAATTGGAAGTGTGATAAATAGTTCGAAAGCGACATAAGAGAGAGTCATTTTGGCATAAAGAACACCTCAATTAGAATCCAAACGAAAAAGTTATGATCGAAATGGTGACGTCGCGCAAGTTGTTCCTGCTCAGAACGACTGTCCAGTTTTCATGACTTGTTATATATTCAAATATTGGAATTTCTATGAGTTCTTTATATGGATAGAATGCCAAGAAAGTTAGAATCACTTGAACGCAAGAATTACACAAATCAAAGGTCGGATGTGGAAGTTATGCGCGAAACAGTGAGACTGCACAAGCTTGCTCAACCAAAGGAGATCCGTTCGACCAGAAATGTCTTGGTCGAACGGAAGAGGGAAACTCGACCAAAATGACCAAACACTTACAAAGAGCTTGCTCGACCAGTTGCTCGACTTGGAGGCCTTGCTCGACCAAGAAGGTTTGGTCTAATAAAATGTCGCTGGGTTCTATTTTTAGTAGTTTCGAATTTCTTTTACCAAATTTGGCGTATGTCTCAAGTAAAAGCCCATCCAAGGTCGATAAGGAGAGCTCACAAGTATAAAAGGAGGTATAGATCATATCACATAGAGTCATATTAATTGGAGAGAGGCCACAATAATACTACACCCCACAAGGGGGGATCACCCCCAACCATCATCCACATCCTTTCCTCCATCCATCCATCACTTTGAAGATTCGTCTGTGAATCAAGAGGAGAACCAAGAGGAGGATTTAGGATGGAGAAGGACGCGACGACTCCCACATCTATGATTTTATTAGTTTCCTAATTTATCTTGTATTTTTTAGACATCCGAGTAAGATCTATCCAACACCCATGATTGTTCTTCGTAACATCATGGGCTAGAGCCTTTTTAGTAGAACTATGGTTGTGAAGGTTTTTACAAATTAATTGAACTTTCGTGTGTAAACTCCATACAACACTACTTGTGGATTTATTTTATATATGATTGTGCTTTCTTAATCTATATTCACGGTCATTTTGTGCATCTTCAATTAGTTTATAGAGTTTGAATATATATCTTGGTTGTAGATTGAGTGCGTTCACCGCTGAACAAGATTCTATGTTATGATTCTAAGTGAGGGGGCTCCGAAACTTCATTAGAACTATCATATATGAATACTTATTAATTGAATTGAATTCAGATTATTAAGTAGGATAAAGAGGATAATTTTATAGTACCTATAAAAGGAGATCATATCGGGTTAGAGTATCAATTGGCCAGGGAAATAATTAATACTGATAGTACCTAGAAAGGGGGTGGAATTATATATCTTGCTCCGAGGTTATTCACACGTGTTACACGCATGTTTACTTATGTCTAAAGAGTAGATATGCATGGTTTAGTGATGCGTCCATATTCTGCAAGGCAGAGTCCGACATCAACACGCGGAAGGGAAATTAATGCGTGGAACTGAATTATCCTAAAACTAACTATTCTCCTACTTGATCCACTTTCGTATTCTTCAAGTGATATTTTATTTTATTTGTTATTTTAATTAATTGTTTATTACTTATTAGATTAAAATCCCAACCTTTATTGCTTTACGTCTTAATTAACTTAGTAAATAAATAAATTGATAATACGCCGTCCATTGGGTTCGATAATTCATTTGGTCGCTTGCTTAAGCTGCAATTGATATCCTTAATACTTGGGGATTAATTTTGCGTGCAAAGAAAATGTGCATCAGTTGTTAGAGGTTGAAACTATTAACCGACCACCTAACTGACTAACCGACCGACCGTACTGTGGAACTCCTACCCGACTGATCTAGAAATAGTAAAGGGAGACCTATGGAAAATAGACGTGTTAAAAATTAATCTCATTACCAAGTATATAGGTCGATCGATTGATGATATGTGGGTCGATAAATGTTGGAACTATTAACCGACCTCCTGAACGACCAATCGACTAACATTACTGTGGAACTCCTACCCGACTGATCCAAAAACAGCAAAGGGGGACCTTTGGAAAATAGACGCAATAAAAAGTAATCTCGTTAACTGACCAACACTACTGTAGAACTCTTATTCGACAGATCTAGAAATAGCAAATGAGGATATTTGGAAAATAGACGCGATAAAAAGTAATCTCATTATCTAGTTTACAGGGCGATCGGTCATTGATATGTGGGTCGATAGGCATTAGAAATTGTAAAGGGAGACCTTTGGAAAATAGACGCGTTAAAAAATAACTTATTACTATGTATATAGGGAGATCAGTCGATAATATGTGGGTCAATAAATGTTGGAACTATTAACCGACCACATGAACGACCAACCGACTGAACTTACTGTGGAACTCCTACCCGACTGATCTAGAAACAACAAAGGGGGACATTTGGAAATTAGATGCGATAAAAAGTAATCTTGTTAACCGACCAAGACATGATAAAAAGTAATCTCATTTTCAAGTTTACAGGGCGATCGATTGATGATATGTGGGTCGATAGGCATTGGAACTGTTAACAGACCACCAGACCGACCAACCAACCAACCACCAGACCGACCAACCAACCAACCCTACAGTAAAACTCCTACCCAACTTATCTAGAAATAGCAAAGGGGGACCTTTGGAAAAAATATACATGATAAAAAATAATCTTATTATCAAGTTTACAAGATAATCGATAGATGATATGTAGGTTGGTAGACATTAGAACTATTAGCTGACCACCTGACCGACCAACCCTACTATAGAACCCCTACCCGACAGATCTAGAAATAGTAATGGGAGACCTTTGGAAAACAGATGCAATAAAAAGTAATCTCATTATCAAGTTTACAGGGCGATCGGTCGATGATATATTCGTCGGTAAAAATTAAAACTATTAACTGACCATCAGATCGATCAGTCGATCAACCCTACAGTAGAACTCCTACCCGACTGATCGAGAAATAGATTAAAGGGACCTTTGGGAAATAGACGTGATAAAAAGTAATCTCACTATCAAGTTTACAAGGCGATCAATCGATGATATGTAGGTCGATAGACATTGGAAATATTAACCGACCACCAGACCTACCAACCGACGAACCCTACTGTGGAACTCCTACCCGACTGATCTAGAAATATCAAAAGGGAGACCTTTGAGAAATAGACATGATAAAAAGTAATATCACTGTCAAGTTAATAAATCTATCGATCGATGATATGTGGGTTGCTAGACATTGGAACTATTAACCGACCAACCAACCAACCCTACTGTGGAACTCCTACCTGACTGATCTGTAAATAGCAAAGAGGGACCTTTAGAAAAACTGTATAACACCTACCCGACTGATTTAGAAATAGCAAAGGAAGACCTTTGAAAAATATACGCAATAAAATGTAATCTCATTATCAAGTTAACAGGGCTATCGGTCGATGATATGTGGGTCGGTAAAAGTTGGACTGACCTCCAGACCCACCGAATGACTAACCCTACTCTAGAATTGCTACCCGACTGATCTAGAAATAACTGAGGGAGATCTTTTGAAAATAGACACGTTAAAAATTAATCTCATTATCACGTTCACAGGGCGATCAGTCAATGATATGTGGGTCGTTAGAGGTTGGAACTATTAATCAACCACCTAACTGACTAACCGACCGACTGTAATATGGAACTCCTACCCGACTGATCTAGAAATAGTAAAGGGAGACCTTTGAAAGATAGACGCGTTAAAAATAATCTCATTACCAAGTATATAAGGCGATCGGTCGATGATATGCGGGTCGATAAATGTTGAAACTATTAATCGACCTCCTGAATGACCAACCGACTAACCTTACAGTAGAACTCCTACCCGACTGACACGGAAACAGTAAAGGGGGACCTTTTGAAAATAGACGTGATAAAAAGTAATCTCGTTAACCGACCAACACTACAGTAGAACTCTTATTCGACTGATCTAGAAATAGCAAACGAGGACATTTGGAAAATAGATGCGATAAAAAGTAATCTCATTATCAAGTTTACAGGGTGATCGGTCGATGATATGTGGGTCGATAGGCATTGGAACTGTTAACTGATCATCTGAACGACCAACCAACCAATCCTACTGCAGAACTCCTACCCGACTGATCTAGCATAGGGGGACATTTGGAAAAACTGTAGAACTCCTACCTGACTGATCTAGCTAGCAAACGGAAACCTTTGAAAAATAAATGCGATAAAATGTAATCTCATTATCAAGTTTACAGGGCGATCAATCGATGATATATGTGTCGGTAGACAATGGAAATATTAACTGACCTCCTGACCGACCAACCGACTAACCCCTTTGTAGAACTGCTACCCGACTGATATAGAAATAGCAGAGGGCGACCTTCCAAAAATAGACGCATTAAAAATTTATCTCATTATTAAGTTTACAATGCGATCGGTCGATGATATGTGGGTCAGCAAATGTTGGAACTATTAACCGACCACCAGAGTGACCAACCCTACTATAGAACTCCTACCTGGATGATCAAGAAATAGCGACAGTGGATCTATGGAAAATTAACGTGATAAAAAGTAATCTCATTATTAAATTTACAAGGTGATCGATCGATGATATGTGGATCGGTAGACGTTAGAACTGCTAAACGACCACCTGACTGAGCAACCTACCAAATGACCAACCCTACTGTAGAACTCCTACCCGACTGATCTAGCAATTGGAATGGAGGACCGATCTTTGGAAAATAGAAGCGATAAAAAGTAATCTCATTATCAAGTTTATAGGGCGATCGATCATTGATATGCGTGTAGGTAGACATTGGGACTATTAAATGACAACCAGACCGACCAACCGACCAACCCTACTTCGGAACTCCTACCCGACCTATCTAGAAATAGGAAAGGGGGACCTTTGGAAAAACTGTAGAACTCCTACCCCCGACTTATCTAGAAATAGCAAAGGGGGACCTTTGAAATATAGACGCGATAAAATGTAATCTCATTATCAAGTTTACAGGGTGATTGGTCAATGATATGTGGGTCAATAGACATTGGAACTATTAATCGACCACCAAATCGACCAACCGATGAACCCTAAAGTAGAGCTGCCACCCGACTAATATTGAAATAAGAGAGGAAGACATCCCAAAAATAGAGGCATTAAAAATTAATCTCATTTTCAAGTTTACAAGGCCATAGGTTGATGATATGTGGGTCAGTAGACATTGGAATTATTAACTGACCACTAGACCGACCAACTGACCAACCCTACTGTAGAACTCATACCTAACTGTTCTAAAAATAGCAAAGGGGGGCCTTGGGTAAATAGACGTGATAAAAAGTAATCTAATTATCAAGTTTACAAGGCGATCAGTCGATGATATATAGGTCGGTAGACATTGAAACTATTAACAGACCACTAGACTGATCAACCGAACTACCGACCAACCCTACTATGGAACTCCCTTCCGACTAATTTAGAAATAGCAAAGGGGGATCTTCGAAAAATTAGAGAACCACTACCCAACTGATCTAGAAATAGGAAAGGGAGACCTTAAAGAAATAGACACGATAAAATATTATCTCATTATCAAGTTCTCAGGGTGATCGGTCAATGATATGTGGGTAGGTATACATAGGAACTATTAACCGACCACCAGACCGACCAACCAATCAATCCAACTATAGAATTACTACCCGACTGATCTAGAAATAGCAGAAGAAGACCCTGGGAAAATAGATGATTTAAAAATTAATCTCATTATCAATTTTACAAAGCAATCTGATGATGATATGTGGGTTGTTAGACGTTGGAACAATTAACCGACAACCTGACTGACCAACCAATTAACCCTATTGTGGAACTTACCCGACTGATCAAGAAATAGCAAAGGGGGTCTTCGGAAAATAGACGCGTTAAAAATAAATCTCATAATCAAGTTTACAATGCGATTGGTTGATGATTTGTGGATCAGTAGACGTTGGAACTATTAACGACCACTTGACCTACTAACCGACCGACCCAATATTGGAAGTCATACCCGACTGATCTAGAAATAACAAAGGGGAATTATTGGATAATAGACACGATAAAAAGTAATCTCATTAACCGACCAACACTAATGTAGAACTCCTACCCGACTAATCTAGAAATAGCAAATAGAGACCTTTAGAAAATAGTCGTGATAAAAAGTAATTTCATTATCTTATTTACAGGGCAATAAGTCGATGATATATAGGTTAGTTGACATTGGAACTATTAACTGACCACTAGATCGATCAACCGACCAATCCTACTGTGGAACTATTACTCGACTGATCTAGAAATAGCAAAGGGGGACCTTTCAAAAAACTGTAGAACTCCTACCCGACTGATCTAGAAATAGCAATGGGAGAACTTCGAAAAAATAGACGCGATAAAATGTAATCTAATTATCAAGTTTACAGGGCGATCGGTCGATGATATATGGATCGGTAGAAATTGGAACTATTAACCGACCACAAGACCGACCAAACGACCAACTCTACTATAGAATTGCCACCCAACTAATCAAGAAATAGCTGAGGGAGACCTTTGGAAAATAGTCGCGTTAAAATTAATCTCATTATCATATTTACGGGGTGATCGGTCGATGATATGTGGATCGGTAGAGGTTGGGACTATTTACCGACCACCTAACTGAGCAACCGACCGACCGTACTTTGGAACTCTTACCTGACTAATTCAGAAATAGTAAAGGAGACCGTTGGAAAATAGACGCATTAAAAAATAATCTCAATATCAATTATATAGGGCTATCGGTCGATGATATGTAGGTCGATAGACGTTTGAACTATTAATCGACCACCTTACCGACCAACTGACTGACCTTACTATGAAATTCCTACCCGAATGATTTAGAAACAGCAAAGAGGGACATTTGGTAAATAGACGCAACAAAAACTAATCTCGTTAACCGACCAACATTACTGCAGAACTCTTATTCGACTAATCTAAAAAGAGCAAAGGAGTACATTTGGAAAATAGACGCGATAAAATTAATCTCATTATCAAGTTTACATGGCGATCGATCGATGATATGTAGGTCGGTAGAAATTGGAACTGTTATATGACCAGTAGCTTGACTGATTTAGAAATAGTAAAAGGGGATCTTTGGAAAATAGACGCGATAAAAAGTAATCTCATTATCACGTTTATGGGGCGATCGACCGATGATATGTGAATTGGTAGAGGTTGGGACTATTTACCGACCACCTAACTGAGCAACCGACCGACAGTACTGTGGAACTCTAACCTGACTAATTCAAAAATAGTAAAGGAGACCTTTGAAAAATTGACGCATTTAAAAATAATCTCATTATCAAGTATATAAGGCGATCTGTCGATGATATGTGGGTAGTTAGACGTTTGAACTATTAATCGACTACCTGACCGACCAACCGACTGACCTTACTGTGAAATTCCTACCCGGCTGATTTAGAAACACCAAAGGAGAACTTTTGAAAAATAGACGCGATAAAAACTAATCTCGTTAACCGACCAACACATTTCTGCAGAACTCTTATTCGACTAATCTAGAAATAACAAAGGAGGACATTGGAAAATAGACACGATAAAAATTAATCTCATTATCAAGTTTACATTGCGATTGGTCGATGATATGTGGGTCGTAGAAATTGGAACAGTTAACTGACCACTAGACCGACAACCGACGAACCCTACTATAAAACTCCAACTCGACTGATCTAGAAATAGTAAAGGGGGATCTTTGAAAAATAGACGTAATAAAAAGTAATCTCATTATCATGTTTACATGGCGATCGGTCGTATATATGTGGGTCGGTGGATATTGGAATAATTAATCGACTATAAGACCGACAAACCCTATTGTAGAACTCCTACCCGACAGATCTAGAAATAGATAAAAGGGACCTTTGGGAAATAGACGTGATAAAAAGTAATCTCACTATCAAGTTTACAAGGCGATCAGTCGATGATATGTAGGTCGATAGACATTGGAAATATTAACCGACCACCAGATCGACCAACCGACCAACCCTACTGTGGAACTCCTACCCGACTGATCTAAAAATATCAAAAGGGAGACCTTTGAGAAATAGACATGATAAAAAGTAATATTACTGTCAAGTTAATAAAGCTATCGATCGATGATATATGGGTTGGTAGACATTGGAACTATTAACCGACCAACCAACCAACCCTACTGTGGAACTCCTACCTGACTGATCTGTAAATAGCAAAGAGGGACCTTTGGAAAAACTATATAACACCTACCCGACTGATTTAGAAATAGCAAAGGAAGACCTTTGAAAAATATACGCAATAAAATGTAATCTCATTATCAAGTTAACAGGGCTATCGGTAGATGATATGTGGGTCGGTAAAAGTTGGACTGACCTCCAGACCCACCAAATGACCAACCCTACTCTAGAATTGCTACCCGACTGATCTAGAAATAACTGAGGGAGATCTTTTGAAAATAGACACGTTAAAAATTAATCTCATTATCACGTTCACAGGGCGATCAGTCAATGATATGTGGGTCGTTAGAGGTTGGAACTATTAATCAACCACATAACTGACTAACCGACCGGCTGTACTATGGAACTCCTACCTGACTGATCTAGAAATAGTAAAGGGAGACCTTTGAAAGATAGACGCGTTAAAAATAATCTCATTACCAAGTATATAAGGCGATCGGTCGATGATATGCGGGTCGATAAATGTTGGAACTATTAACCGACCTCCTGAATGACCAACCTACTAACCTTACTGTAGAAATCCTACCCGAATGACACAGAAACAGTAAAGGGGGACCTTTTGAAAATAGACTTGATAAAAAGTAATCTCGTTAACCGACCAACACTACAATAGAACTCTTATTCGACTGATCTAGAAATAGCAAAGGAGGACATTTGAAAAATAGATGCGATAAAAAGTAATCTCATTATCAAGTTTACAGGGTGATCGGTCGATGATATGTGGGTCGATAGGCATTGGAACTGTTAACTGATCACCTGAACGACCAACTAACCAATCCTACTGCAGAACTCCTACCCGACTGATCTAGCATAGGGGGACATTTGGAAAAACTGTAGAACTCCTACCTGACTGATCTAGCTATAGCAAAGGGAAACCTTTGAAAAATAAATGCGATAAAATGTAATCTCATTATCAAGTTTACAGGGCGATCAATCGATGATATATGGGTCGGTAGAAAATGGAAATATTAACTGACCTCCTGACCGACCAACCGACTAACCCCTCCGTAGAACTGCTACCCGACTGATATAGAAATAGCAGAGGGCGACCTTCCAAAAATAGATGAATTAAAATTTTATCTCATTATTAAGTTTACAATGCGATCGGTCGATGATACGTGGGTCAGCAAATGTTGGAACTATTAACCGACCACCAGACTGACCAACCCTACTATAGAACTCCTACCTGGATGATCAAGAAATAGCGACAGTGGATCTATGGAAAATTAACGTGATAAAAAGTAATCTCATTATCAAATTTACAAGGTGATCGGTCGATGATATGTGGATCGGTAGACGTTAGAACTGCTAAACGACCACCTGACCGACCAACCTACCAAACGACCAACCCTACTGTAGAACTCCTACCCGACTGATCTAGCAATTGGAATGGAGGACCGATCTTTGGAAAATAGAAGCGATAAAAAGTAATCTCATTATCAAGTTTATAGGGCGATCGATCATTGATATGCGTGTAGGTAGACATTGGGACTATTAAATGATAACCAAACCGACCAACCGACCAACCCTACTTCGGAACTCCTACCCGACCTATCTAGAAATAGCAAAGGGGGACCTTTGGAAAAACTGTAGAACTCCTACCCCCGACTTATCTAGAAATAGCGAAGGGGGACCTTTGAAATATAGACGCGATAAAATGTAATCTCATTATCAAGTTTACAGGGTGATTGGTCAATGATATGTGGGTCAATAGACACTGGAACTATTAATCGACCACCAAATCGACCAACCGATGAACCCTAAAGTAGAGCTGCCACCCGACTAATATTGAAATAAGAGAGGAAGACATCCCAAAAATAGAGGCATTAAAAATTAATCTCATTATCAAGTTTACAAGGCCATAGGTTGATGATATGTGGGTCAGTAGACATTGGAATTATTAACTGACCACTAGACCGACCAACTGACCAACCCTACTGTAGAACTCATACCTAACTGTTCTAAAAATAGCAAAGGGGGGCCTTGGGTAAATAGACGTGACAAAAAGTAATCTAATTATCAAGTTTACGAGGCGATCAGTCGATGATATGTAGGTCGGTAGACATTGAAACTATTAACAGACCACTAGACTGATCAACCGAACTACCGACCAACCCTACTATGGAACTCCCTTCCGACTAATTTAGAAATAGCAAAGGGGGATCTTTGAAAAATTAGAGAACCACTACCCAACTGATCTAGAAATAGGAAAGGGAGACCTTAAAGAAATAGACACGATAAAATATTATCTCATTATCAAGTTCTCAGGGTGATCGGTCGATGATATGTGGGTAGGTATACATAGGAACTATTAACCGACCACCAGACCGACCAACCAATCAATCCAACTATAGAATTACTACCCGACTGATCTAGAAATAGTAGAAGAAGACCCTGGGAAAATAGATGATTTAAAAATTAATCTCATTATCAATTTTACAAAGCAATCTGACGATGATATGTGGGTTGTTAGACGTTGGAACAATTAACCGACAACCTGACTGACCAACCAATTAACCCTATTGTGGAACTTACCCGACTGATCAAGAAATAGCAAAGGGGGCCTTCGGAAAATAGACGCGTTAAAAATAAATCTCATAATCAAGTTTACAATGCGATTGGTTGATGATATGTGGATCAGTAGACGTTGGAACTATTAACGACCACTTGACCTACTAACCGACCGACCCAATATTGGAAGTCGTACCCGACTGATCTAGAAATAACAAAGGGGAATTATTGGATAATAGACACGATAAAAAGTAATCTCATTAACCGACCAACACTAATGTAGAACTCCTACCCGACTAATCTAGAAATAGCAAATAGAGACCTTTAGAAAATAGTCGTGATAAAAAGTAATTTCATTATCTTATTTACAGGGCAATAAGTCGATGATATATAGGTTAGTTGACATTGGAACTATTAACTGACCACTAGATCGATCAACCGACCAATCCTACTATGGAACTATTACTCGACTGATCTAGAAATAGCAAAGGGGGACCTTTCAAAAAACTGTAGAACTCCTACCCGACTGATCTAGAAATAGCAATGGGAGAACTTCGAAAAATAGACGCGATAAAATGTAATCTAATTATCAAGTTTACAGGGCGATCGGTCGATGATATATGGATCGGTAGAAATTGGAACTATTAACCGACCACAAGACCGACCAAACGACCAACTCTACTATAGAATTGCCACCCAACTAATCAAGAAATAGCTGAGGGAGACCTTTTGAAAATAGTCGCGTTAAAATTAATCTCATTATCATATTTACGGGGTGATCGGTCGATGATATGTGGATCGGTAGAGGTTGAGACTATTTACCAACCACCTAACTAAGCAACCGACCGACCGTACTTTGGAACTCTTACCTGACTAATTCAGAAATACTAAAGGAGACCGTTGGAAAATAGACGCATTAAAAAATAATCTCAATATCAATTATATAGGGCTATCGGTCGATGATATGTAGGTCGATAGACGTTTGAACTATTAATCGACCACCTGACCGACCAACTGACTGACCTTACTATGAAATTCCTACCCGACTGATTTAGAAACAGCAAAGAGGGACATTTGGTAAATAGACGCAACAAAAACTAATCTTGTTAACCGACCAACATTACTGCAGAACTCTTATTCGACTAATCTAAAAATAGCAAAGGAGTACATTTGGAAAATAGACGCGATAAAATTAATCTCATTATTAAGTTTACATGGCGATCAATCGATGATATGTAGGTCGGTAGAAATTGGAACTGTTATATGACCAGTAGCTTGACTGATTTAGAAATAGTAAATGGGGATCTTTGGAAAATAGACGCGATAAAAAGTAATCTCATTATCACGTCTATGGGGCGATCGACCGATGATATGTGAATTGGTAGAGGTTGGGACTATTTACCGACCACCTAACTGAGCAACCGACTGACCGTCCTGTGGAACTCTAACCTGACTAATTCAAAATTAGTAAAGGAGACCTTTGAAAAATTGACGCATTTAAAAATAATCTCATTATCAAGAATATAGGGCGATCTGTCGATGATATGTGGGTAGTTAGATGTTTGAACTATTAATCGACTACCTGACCGACCAACCGACTGACCTTACTGTGAAATTCCTACCCGGCTGATTTAGAAACACCAAAGGAGAACTTTTGAAAAATAGACGCGATAAAAACTAATCTCGTTAACCGACCAACACATTTTTGCATAACTCTTATTCGACTAATCTAGAAATAACAAAGGAGGACATTGGAAAATAGACGCGATAAAAATTAATCTCATTATCAAGTTTACATTGCGATTGGTCGATGATATGTGGGTCGGTAGAAATTGGAACAGTTAACTGACCACTAGACCGACCAACCGACGAACCCTACTATAGAACTCCAACTCGACTGATCTAGAAATAGTAAAGGGGGATCCTTGAAAAATAGACGTAATAAAAAGTAATCTCATTATCATGTTTACATGGCGATCAGTCGTTTATATGTGGGTCGGTAGATATTGGAATAATTAATCGACTATAAGACCGATAAACCCTATTGTAGAACTCCTACCCGACAGATCTAGAAATAGCAAAGGGTGACCTTTGAAAAATAGACGTTATAAAAAGTAATCTCATTTTCAAGTTTACACGGCAATCGATCGATAATATGTTGGTCCGTAGACATTGGAACTATTAACAATCTACCAGATTCACCAACTGACCAACCCTACTGTAAAACTCCTACCCGACTGATCGAGATATAACAAAGGAGGACCTTTGGGAAATAGATGTAGTAAAAAGTAATCTTACTAAAAAGTTTACAAGGTGATCGGTCGATGATATGTGGGTCGGTATATATTGGAACTACTAACCGATCACCAGACTGACCAACCGACCAACCCTACTGTGGAACTCCTACCCGACTGATCTAAAAATAACAAAGGGAGACCTTTGGAAAAATAGACGCGATAAAATATAATCTCATTATCAAGTTTATTTGGCGATCGGTCGATGATATATTTGTTGGTAGACATTGGAACTATTAACCGACCACCAGACTGACCAACCGTCCAACTCTATTGTAGAACTCCTACCCGACTGATCATGAAAATATCAATGTGAGACGTTTGGAAAATAGACGTGATAAAAAGTAATATCATTATCAAGTTTACAAGGAGATCGGTCGATGATATGTGGGTCGGAAGATATTGAAACTATTAACCGACCACCAAACGGACCAACCGAACAACCGACCAACTCTACTGTGGAATTCTTACCTGACTGATTTATAAATAGCAAAGAGGGACCTTTGGAAAACTGTATAAATCTTACCTGACTAATTTAGAAATAGAAAAGAGAGACATTTAAAAAACAAACGCGATAAAATGTATTCTCATTATCAAGTTTACAGTGTCATCGGTCAATGATATGTGGGTCGATAGAAAATAGAACAATTAACCGACCACCAGACCGACCAAACGACCATCTCTACTATAGAATTGCTACCCAACTGATCATGTTTATGGGGCGATCGACCGATGATATGTGAATTAGTAGAGGTTGGGACTATTTACCGACCACCTAACTGAGAAACCGACCGACCGTACTATGGAACTCTAACCTGACTAATTCAAAAATAGTAAAGGAGACCTTTGAAAAATTGATGCATCAAAAAATAATCTCATTATCAAGTATATAGGGCGATCTGTCGATGATATATGGGTAGTTAGGCGTTTGAACTATTAATCGACTACCTGACCAACCAACCGACTGGCCTTACTGTGAAATTCCTACCCGGCTGATTTAGAAACACCAAAGGAGAACTTTTGGAAAATAGACGCGATAAAAACTAATCTCGTTAACCGACCAACACATTTCTGCAGAACTCTTATTCGACTAATCTAGAAATAGCAAAGGAGGACATTGGAAAATAGACGCGATAAAAATTAATCTCATTATCAAGTTTACATTGCGATTTGTCGATGATATGTGGGTCGGTAGAAATTGAAACTGTTAACTGACCACTAGACCGACCAACCGACGAACCCTACTATAGAACTCCAACTCGACTGATCTAGAAATAGTAAAGGGAGATCTTTGGAAAATAGACGTGTTAAAAAGTAATCTCATTATCATGTTTACATGGCGATCGGTCGATGATATGTGGGTCGGTGGATATTGGAACAATTAATCGACCATAAGACCGACAAACCCTATTGTAGAACTCCTACCTAACAGATCTAGAAATAGCATAGGGTGACCTTTGAAAAACAGACGCGGTAAAAAGTAATCTCATTTTCAAGTTTACAGGGCTATCAGTCAATGATATGTTGGTCCGTAGACGTTGGAACTATTAACAATCCACCAGATTCACCAACCGACCAACCCTACCATAAAACTCCTACCCGATTGATCGAGAAATAATAAAGGAGGACCTTTGGAAAATAGACGTAATAAAAAGTAATCTTACTAACAAGTTTACAAGGTGATCTGTCGATGATATGTGGGTCGGTAAATATTGGAACGACTAACCGACCACCAGACTGACCAATCGACCAACCCTACTATGGAACTCCTACCCAACTGATCTAGAAATAACAAAGGGAGACCTTTGGAAAACTGTAAACTCCTACCTGACTGATCTAGAAATAGCAAAGGGAGACCTTTGAAAAATAGACGCCGTAAAATATATTCTCATTATCACGTTTATAGGTCGATCGATCGATGATATATTTGTTGGTAGATATTGGAACTATTAACCGATCAGCAGACCGATCAACGGTCCAACCCTATTATAGAACTCCTACCCGACTGATCGAGAAATAGCAATGGGAGACGTTTGGAAAATAGACGTGATAAAAAGTAATATCAATATCAAGTTTACAAGGTGATAAGTCGATGATATGTGGGTCGATAGATGTTGAAACTATTAACCGACCACCAGATGGACCAACCGACCAACCGACCAACTCTAATGTGCAATTCCTACCTGATTGATTTATAAATAACAAAGAGGGACCTTTGGAAAACTGTATTAACACCTACCTGATTGATTTAGAAATAGCAAAGAGTGAAATTTGAAAAACAAACGTGATAAAATGTAATCTCATTATAAGTTTACAGGGCCATTGGTCTATGATATGTGGGTCTGTAGTAATTGGAACTATTAACCGACCACCAGACTGACCAAACGACCAAATCTACTATAGAATTGCTACCCAACTGATCAAGAAATAGTTGAGGGAAACCTTTTGAAAATAGTCACGTTAAAATTAATCTCATTATCACGTTTATGGGGCGATCAGCCAATGATATGTGGATCGGTAGAGGTTAGGACTATTACCGACACCTAGCAACCGACCGACCGTACTGTGGAACTCTTACCTGTCTGTTTTTGAAATAGTAAAGGAGACATTTGAAAATAGACGCATTAAAAAATGATCTCATTATCAAGCATATAGGGCGATCGGTCGATGATATGTGGGTCGGTAGACGTTTGAACTATTAATCGATCAACTGACTGATCAACCTACTGACCTTACTGTGAAATTCCTACTCGATTGATTTAGAAACAACAAAGGGAGGCCTTTGGAAAATAAACGCGACAAAAACTAATCTCGTTAACCGACCAATACTACTAAAGAACTCTTATTCGACTAATCTAGAAATAGCAAAGAAGGACATTTGGAAAATAGAAGCGATAAAAATTAATCTCATTATCAAGTTTACATGGCAATCGGTCGATGATATGTTGGTCTATAAAAATTGGAATTGTTAACTGACCTCTAGACCGACCAACCGACGAACCCTTCTGTAGAACTCCTCCCCGACTAATCTAGAAATAGTAAAGGGGGACCTTTGAAAAATAGACGTATTAAAAAGTAATATCATTATCATGTTTACATGGCGATCGGTCGATGATATGTGGGTCGGTAGATATTGGAACTATTAATCGACCACAAGATCGACAAAATATTGTAGAACTCCTACCCGACAGATCTGGAAATAACAATGGGTGATCTCTGAAAAATAGATGCGATAAAAAATAATCTCATAATCAAGTTTACAGGGCAATTAGTAGATGATATGTTGGTCCGTGGACATTGTAACTATTAATCAACCACCAGATTGACTAACTGACCATCCCTACTGTAAAACTCCTACCCGACTTATCGAGAAATAGCAAAGGAGAACTTTTGGAAAATAGATGTAATAAAAAGTAATCTTACAATCAAGTTTACAAGCTGATCAGTCGATGATATATGGGTCGATAAACTTTGAAACTATTAACCGACCACCAGACTGACCAACCGACCAACCCTTCTGTGGAACTCCTACCCGACTGATCTAAAAATAACAAAGGGAGACATTTTAAAAAACTGTAAACTCCTACCCGACTGATCTAGAAATAGCAAAGGGTGACCTTTGAAAAATAGAGGCGATAAAATGTAATCCCATTATCAAGTTTATAGGGCGATTGGTCAATGATATGTTTGTCGGTAGACATTGAAACTATTAACGGACCACCAGACAGACCAACCGACCAACCCCACTGTAGAACTCCTACCCGACTGATCGAGAAATAGCAATTGGGGACATTTGGAAAATAGACGTGATAAAAAGTAATATCACAATCATGTTTACAAGGTGATCAGTCGATGATATGTGGGTTGGTAGATATTTAAACTATTAACCGACCACCAGACAGATCAACCGACCAACCAACCAACCCTACTGTGGAACTCCTACCTGATTGATTTATAAATAGCAAAGAGGGACCTTGGAAAAACTGTATAACTCCTAACCGACTGATTTATAAATAGCAAAGAGAGACCTTTGAACAGCGAACGCGATAAAATGTAATCTCATTATCAAGATTACAGGGCCATCGATCGATGATATGTGGGTCGGTAGAAATTGTAACTATTAACCGACCACCAGACAGACCAAAAGACCAACTCTACTATAGAATTACTACACAACTGATCAAGAAATGCTTAGGGAAAGCTTTGGGAAATAGTCGCATTAAAATTAATCTTATTATCTCATTTACGGGGCGATCGACCGATGATATGTAGATCGATAGAGATTGGGACTATTTACCGACCACCTAATTCAGCAACTAACCGACCGTATTGTGGAACTCTTACCTGACTGATTTAGAAATAGTAAAGGAAGACCTTTTGGAAAATAGACACATTAAAAATAATCTCATTATCAAGTATATAAGGCGATCGGTCGATGATATATGGGTCGGTAGATATTGAAACTATTAATTGACCATCTAACCGACCAACTGATTGACCTTACTATGAAATTCATACCTGATTGATTTAGAAACAGCAAATGGGGACCTTTGGAAAATAGACGCTATAAAAACTAATCTCGTTAACCGACCAACACTACTGTAGAACTCTTATTTAACTGATCTAGAAATAGCAATGGAGAACATTTGGAAAATAGATGCGATAAAATTAATCTCATTATCAAGTTTACATGGCGATCGGTCGATGATATGTGGGTCGGTAGAAATTAGAATTGTTAACTGACCACTACACCGACCAACCGATGAACCCTAGTGTAGAACTCCTACCCGGCTGATCTAGAAATAGTTAAGGGGGACCTTTGAAATATAGACGTGATAAAAAGTAATTTCATTATCATGTTTACATGACGATCGGTCGATGATATGTGGGACGGTAGACATTGGACCTATTAATCGACCACAAGACCGGCAAGCCCTGTTCTAGAAATAGCAATGGAAAACCTTTGAAAAATAGACGTGACAAAAAGTAATCACATTATCTAGTTTTCAGTGCGATCGGTCGATGATATGTTGGTCCGTAGACATTGGAACTATTAATCAACCACCAAATTGACTAACTGACCATCCCTACTGTAAAACTCCTACCCGACTGATCGAGAAATAGCAAAGAAGAACTTTTAGAAAATAGACGTAATAAAAAGTAATCTTACTATCAAGTTTACAAGGCGATCGGTTGATGATATGTGGGTCAATAAATATTGGAATTATTAACCGACAACCAGACTTACCAACCGACCAACTCTACTGTGGAACTCCTTCACTACTGATCTAAAAATAACAAAGGGAGACCTTTGGAAAAACTGTAAACTCTTACCCGACTGATCTAGAAATAGCAAAGGGAGACCTTTGAAAAATAGACGCGATAAAATATAATCTTATTATCAAGTTTATAGGGCGATCGATCAACGATATGTTTGTCGGTAGACATTGGAATTATTAACCGACCACGAGATCGACCAACTGACCAACCCTACTGTAGAACTCCTGTCTGTCTGATAGAGAAATAGCAATGGGAAACCTTTGGAAAATAGATGTGATAAAAAGTAATAACACTATCAAGTTTTCAAGGTGATCGATCGATGATATGTGGGTCGATAGATATTGAAACTATTAACCGACCACAAGACAAACTAACCGACCAACCCTACTGTGGAACTCCTACCAGACTGATTTGTAAATAGCAAAGGGGGACCTTTGAAAAAACTGTATAACTCCTACCCGAATGATTTAGAAATAGCAAAGAGAGACCTTTGACAAATGAACGCGATAAAATGTGATCAACCACCAGACCGACCAAACGACCAACTCTTCTATTGAATTGCTACCCAACTGATCAAGAAATATCTGAGCCAGTCATTTGGAAAATAGTCGCGTTAAATTAATATCATTATCACGTTTATGGGGTGATCGGCATATGATATGTGGATCGATAGAGGTTGGAACTATTTGCTGACCACTTAACTGAGCAATCTACCGACCGTACTGTGGAACTCTTACCTAACTGAATTAGAAATAGTAAAGGGAGACCTTTGAAAAATAGAGGTGTTAAAAAATAATCTCATTATCAAGTATATAGGGCGATCGGTCGATGATATGTGGGTCGGTAGATGTTGGAACTATTAATCGACCACCTGAACAACCAACTGACCTTACTATGAAATTCCTACATGAGTGATTAGAAACAGCAAAAGGGACCTTTGGAAAATAGACGCGACAAAAATTAATCTCGTTAACGGACCAACTCTAATTTAGAACTCTTATTCGACTGATCTAGAAATAGCAAAGGAGGACATTTGGAAAATAGACGCGATAAAAATTAATCTCATTATCAAGTTTACATGGCGATCGGTAGATGATATGTGTGTCGGTAGAAATTGGAACTGTTAACCGTGTTAGATTGTATACTTAAAGCCTAGCTTTTGTATTGAACAATGTTTTAACAATTTTATTTGAAATGAAAATCATATGATCAAAAGTTTTGCATATTATAAATTGCTTATTTATATGTTTGTGCAAAAGTTCATTTACTTTATACTGTAAATAATATGTTGTGCGACAACACACAGAAGATCATATTATCGATTTCCTTATAAAGTATAATAAATAGATGCTCACAACCGAGATAGACGGGGATAATCTATCGAGTTGGTTGTAGTGTGATTTGATATTAGTTTGTCTTGACTATAGAATCACATTAGTGCACCTTGTGTGTATTGAGCAGGACCGCTTGAGATCGTTCGACTTGTACTGTCTTATATAGGAGAACTTGATCTCAGTTATTATGGATGTTCGTGCTCTTAATTCCCATACAATAACCTCGACACGTAGGTCAGTATGCATTTATTTGATTTATCAATGGGTGAGATTTATATATATTAAATCAACAAACTAGGTGAGTTGGGAATATTAAATCAACAAACTTAATTAATTAATGGACATTGTATACCTTAAACATGGGGAGACTGTCGGGCTCATAATAAGGAGTCCAAAACATAATTTTGAGATTGGATAGGTAGTGCGGTAATAATATTTTAGTGGATTATATTATTATTATTATTGGATTTAATTATAAGTTTTGGGCTAAGCTTGATTAATTAAATTCAATTGAGGCAGGTCCAATCCAATTATTCCTCCTGGTCCCTTCTGTTGCCCAAGTATTAAAGTCATCTCAGCTCCCTTCAACCCTAACTTTGCGCCACTATTGACGTGAAAGAGAGGAGAAGGAGCAGATTGAGTGGCTTCTGCAGATTGTTGCCCACACATCACCAGAGTTGACTTTGGGTCATACAACAGAAGATCAAGAGGTAGTTCTATGCAGCAGAACTTCATCAACACACCCGGTGAAAGGTATCGTAATCGTTAATTTATGCTTCCGCTTGTTGTTTACGTGATCCGCTTATGTTTTCACGCTAATCAAACGATCCAATAGCCAACAATTGGTATCAGAGCGTTGGTTTCGTGGTGAATCATGAGACGTTAGGTAGGGTTTGTTATGCTATACGTGTTTCAATTGTCGTATAAAAAGCATGTGATTTAGGGTTTGAATAATTTTATATTATTTGTGAAAATCCTATGAATTCATCGCTGGAAATTCAACTTGCATCTTTGACATTTTATAATCAATGTAATCGCATGAGAGAAAGGGTGTGTTTATAAGTATTACACGAGGGTAAGCCTCGGCGTTGATTATCGACAACTGGTGGTTGATGATGGAATGCGATGGGGCTCCTACCCTGATGCCGACGTTAATTCGCCGGTGCATTCCTGTGCGCGTCTGAAGTTTTTTAGCATTTTCATGGCTGCTTCCAAATGGGCCGATTGGAAAGCTCTGCGAAGTGATGCTGCCGACTTGAGCAGCGTCGACCTCTTTTGAGTTATTGAAGGCGTCGCTGGGATAACTCTACACGGCTGGGAGAACTTGCTGTGGCAGCGGCGTTTTCATTGACTGCGCGGCAGGTGGGCTGTTGGGGCTAGGAAAGGCATATATGGGCTGTTTAAAGGGACTGACAAGAAAAAAAGGGCTGGGCTTATTTTATTTAGTAATGGGCCGTGCATTATGGGCAGTGGCAATGGGCATTATTTAATTTATTAATGGGTTGCTCTATTTGTGCTTATTTTACTCTTGGGGCAAGCTGGGCCCAATTTTTTGATTCCTCCATATTTATGCCTTAATTACCAATATATATAACTGCCTTAATTGTTTTAATTGATGATAAATTGTTATATATATGTAGAGCATGTTCTATGTGAATTTTTTTAAAAATTACTTAAAATAGAAGCATGCTAGGATGTATATTTTATTATTGTAATATTATATGCATGTTAAAAACCTCGGTGTTTAAATAACTAAGTGGAAGAGGGGATTGGTAACTAATTCCCGCTGCCTCCATTATTGGTTTGTAAGTTATGTGAGTAAACTTGCGCATTGACAATAGAGCTTTCCTCCCCATCGGATTAGTTTATAGTTTATTCACGGATCACTGGTACAAACTTCTTTAAGATGACTGTAGAAAGTTATTCGAGCGCGTGTGTACTTCTTATCTGTAAGGCACATGAGCTTGCGCAATGAACTTGGAGTCAAATAATGGTGTACACTTAGATGCAAATAATTAGTATCCTCCCCATCGGAGTCACTGCTGTTATTTGCATGGCTAAAGAGAAACCGACTATTAATTATTTTGTCATAAAGTTAGGTTGACAAGTAAAATTATTGGGTAAAACCTTCTCTTGTAAATGTTCGAGTTTTTATACGTCCACAATACCGTGACATGCAGACTCACGGTGCTTGAGATGTTGGTGAATTTTATTTTATATTATTTTGAGGGATTCAATATAAATTGATAAATTCAAAGTGTTTGATCTGTTTATTTATTTATGATTCTCAGGATTTTCAAATGGAACTCAACTCATTTCTGTTATACTTAAAGAGCACAAACTTACTTGCACTAATTATGTTGACTGGAAATGAAACATGGAAATTATTTTAACTACTGAATATTATATCTATGTTCCCACTGAGGAATGTCCCCCGGCACCACTGATGACTCTACCGAAGAGCAAAGAGTTGCTTATAATAGGTGGGTCAAAGCTGATAGGATGGCTAAGTGCTACATTTTGGCTTCTATGTACGATGTGCTTCAGACTCAGCATCAAGCTATGACCACCCCCTATGATATGATGCATAATCTTAGGGAACTCTTCGGGCATCAGAGTGGTCCTGCTAGGTAGAAGGGCATGTCTGTTCTGAAGAATACCAAAATGGCTGAGGGCACTTCCGTAAGGGAGCATGTCCTTAGGATGATGGGCCAACTCAATGAGTTGGAAGTTCTTGGAGCTGAAATCAATGGGGAAACCAAAGTTGATCTCCGTTATTATGGATGTTCGTGCTCTTAATCCCTATATAATAACCTCGACACGTAGGTCAGTATGTATTTCTTTGATTCATCAATGGGTGAGATTTATATGTATTAAATCTACAAACTCGGTGAGTTGGGAAATAGTATTGTCTCTAAGGTGTACTATTGATTGTAGAAGGAATTCATGTCTGACATAGGTTGATGATGTCCCCTTAAGGAGCTCATAAGGTTTATCTTATAAATCTTGCAAGTGAATTAATTCCGGCATGAAAATAAGGTTGAGTGGTACTGCTCTCGGATGAGATATTAATTAATGGAGTTGTCAGTAACTTAATTAATTAATTGACATTGTATATCTTAAACATGGTTAGACTGTCGGGCTAATAATAAGAAGGATCCCAAAATATAAGGGATTGGATGGGTAGTGCAGTAATAATATTTTAGTGGACTATATTATTATTATTGGATTTAATTATAAGCTTTGGGCTTAGGTTGGTTAATTAAATCCAATTGAGGCCCAATCCAATTTCTCCTCCTGGTCCCTGCTGTTGCCCAAGTATAAAAGTCATCTCAGCTCCTTTCAACCCTAACTTTGCACCACTATTGACGTGAAAGAGAGGAGAAGGAGAAGATTGAGTGAATTCTGGAGATTGTTGCCCACACAACACTAGGTTAACTTTGGGTCATACAGTAGAAGATCAAGAGGTAGTTCTCTGCAGCAGATCTTCATCAACACACCCATTGAAAGGCATCGTAAACATTAATTTATGCTTCCGCTTATTGTTTACGTGATCCACTAACATTTTCACGCTAACCAAACGATCCATTAGCCAATAAACCGACCACTAGACCGACCAACCGATAAACATTACTGTAGAACTCCTTCCCGACCGATCTAAAAATAGTAAAGGGGGACCTTTGGAAAATAGACGTATTAAAAAGTAATCTCATTATCATGTTTACATGGCGATCGATCGATGATATGTGGGTCGGTAGATATTGGACCTATTAATCGACCACAAGACCGATAAATCCTATTGTAGAACTCCTACCCGATAGATCTAGAAATAACAATGGGTGACCTTTGAAAAACAGAAGCGATAAAAAGTAATCTCATTATCAAGTTTACAGGGCGATCGGTCGATGATATGTTGATCCGTAGACATTGGAACTATTAACCAACCACCAGATTTACCAACCGACCAACCTTACAATAAAACTCCTACCTATCAAGTTTAAATGGCGATCGGTCGATGATATGTGGGTCGGTAAATATTGAAACTATTAATCGGACACCAGACTGACCAACCGACCAACCCTTATGTGGAACTCCTACCCGACTGATCTAGAAATAATAAAGGGAGACCTTTGGAAAAACTGTAAACTCCTACCCGACTGATCTAGAAATAGCAAAGGGAGACCTTTGAAAAATAGACGCGATAAAATGTAATCTCATTATCAAGTTTATAGGGCAATCGGTCGATGATATATTTGTCGGTAGACATTGGAACTATTAACCGACCACAAGACTGACCAACCGACAAACCCTACTCTAGTACTCCTACTCGATTGATCGAGAAATAGCAATGTGGACCTTTGGAAAATAGACGTGATAAAAAGTAATATCACTATCAAGTTTACAAAGTGATCGGTCGATGACATTTGGGTCGGTAGATATTGAAACTATTAATCGACCACCAGACAGACCAACCGACCAATCGACCAACCTTACTGTGGAACTCCTACCTGACTGATTTGTAAATAGTAAAAAGGGACCTTTGGAAAAACTGTATAACTCCTACTCTACTAATTTAGAAATAGCAAATAGAGACCTTTGAAAATCAAACGCGATAAAATGTCATTATCAAGTTTACTGGACCATCGGTCAATGATATTTGGGTCGGTAGAAATTTAAACTATTAACCGATCACCTGACCGACCAAACGACCAACCTTACTGTAAAATTGTTGTCCGACTGATCTAGAAATAGCTGAGGAAGACCTTTGGAAAATAGACGCATTAAAAATTAATCTTATTATCACGTTTACAGACCTCCTGAATTACCAAATAACTAACCTTACTCTGGAACTCTTACCTGACTGATTCAGAAATAGTAAAGGGAGACCTTTGGAAAATAGACGCGATAAAAATTAATCTAGTTAACTGACCAACACTACGTAGAACTCTTATTCGATGATCTAGAAATAGCAATAAGGATATTTAAAAAATAGACGCGATAAAAAGTAATCTCAATTTCAAGTTTACAGGGCGATCGGTCGCTGATATGTGAGTCGATAGTCATTGGAACTGTTAACCGACCACATGAACGGCCAACCAACTAACCCTACTGTAGATCTCCTAGCCGACTAATCTAGACATAGTAAAGGGGGACCTCTAGAAAATATACGTGATAAAATATAATCTCATTATCAAGTTTACAAGCCGATCGGTCGATGATATGTGGGTTGGTAGACGTTAGACTATTAACTGACTACCACACCGACCAACCCTACTGTAGATTTCCCACCCTATGTAGAAATAGCAATGGGTGACCTTTGGAAAACAGAAGCGATAAAAAGTAATCTCATTATTAAGTTTACAGGCGATTGGTCTATGTAATGATCGTCAATAGTTATTGGAACTATTAACTAACAACCAAGTCGACCAATCGATTAACCCTACAGTAGAACTCCTACCCGACTAATCGAGAAATAGCTAAGGGTGACCTTTGGAAAATACACATGATAAAAAGTAATCTCACTGTCAAGTTTACTAGGCGATCGGTCGATAATATGTGGATCGATGGACATTGGAACTATTAACAGACAACCGGACCGACCAACCGACCAAGCCTACTGTAGAACTCTTACCCGACTGATCTAGAAATAGCAAAGGGAGACCTTTGGAAAACTGTAGAACTCCTACCCGATTGATCTAGAAATAGCAAAGGGAGACCTTTGAAAAATAGACGAAATAAAATGTAATCTCATTATCAAGTTTATAGGACAATCGGTCGATGATATGTGGGTCAGTATACATTGGAACAATTAACTGACCACTAGATCGACCAACCGATCAACCATACTATAGAATTCCTACTTTACTAATCGAGAATTAGCAAAGGGAAACCTTTGAAAAATAGACGTGAAAAAAAGTAATATCACTATCAAGTTTACAAGGCGATCGGTCGATGATATGTGGGACGGTAGACATTGGAACTATTAACCGACCACCAGACCGACCAACCGACCAACCGACCAACCTTACTATGGAGCTCCTACCTGACTGATCTGTAAATAGCAAAGAGGGACCTTTGGAAAAACTATATAACTCCTACCCGACTGATTCAGAAATAGCAAAGGGAGACCTTTGAAAAATTGTCGCAATAAAATGTAATCTCATTATCAAATTTACATGGCGATTGGTCGGTAGGAATTGAAACTATTAACCGACCAATAAACCGATCAACCCTACTGTAGAACCCCTACCCTATAGATGTAGAAATAATAATGGGTGAGTGAACTTTGGAAAATAGACGGGATAAAAAGTAATCTCATTATCAAGTTTACACAGCGATCGGTCGATGATATGTTCGTCGGTAGACATTGGAACTATTAACCGACTGATCGAAAAATAGCAAAGAGGGACCTTTAGAAAATAGACGTGATAAAAGTAATCTCACTATCAAGTTTTAAGGCAATCGATCGATTATGTGTGGGTCGGTACACATTGGATCTATTAATCGACTTTCAGACCAACCAACCTACCAACCCTACTGTGGAACTCCAACCCGACTGATCCAGAAATAGCAAAGGGTGACCTTTGGATAAACTGTAGAACTCCTACCAGACTAATCTAGAAATAGCAAAGGGAGACCTTTGAAAAATAGACGCGATAAAATGTAATCTTACTATCATGTTTATAGGGTGATCGGTCGTTGATATATGGGTCGGTAGACTTTGGAACTATTGACCGACCACCAGACCAACAACTGACCAACCCTACTATAGAATTGTTACCCGACTGATCTAGAAATAGTAGAGGGAGATCATTGGAAAATAGACATGATAAAAAGTAATATCACTATCAAGTTTACAAGGCGATCGGTTGATGATATGGGGGTCGGTAGACATTAGAACTATTAACCGACCACCAGACAGACCGACCGACCAACCAACCGACCAACCCCACTGTGAAACTCCTTCCCGACTGATATGTAAATAGCAAAGAGGGACCTTTGGAAAAACTGTATAACTCCTACCCGACTGATTTAGAAATAGCAAATGGAGACCTTTGAAAAATTATTGCGATAAAATGTAATCTCATTATCAAGTTTACAGAGCGATCGGTCGATGATATGTGGGTCGGTAGAAATTGAAACTATTAACCGACCACCAGACCGACCAACTGACCAACCTTACTATGGAACTCCTACTCGACTGATCTGTAAATAGCAAAGAGGGACTTTTGGAAAAACTGTATAACTCATACCCGACTGATTTAGAAATAGCAAAGGGAGACCTTGGAAAATCGTCGCGATAAAATGTAATCTCATTGTCAAGTTTACAAGGCGATCGGTCAATGATTTGAGGGTCGGTAGAAATTGGAACTATTAACCGACACTAGACCGACCAAACCACCAACCCTATTGTAGAATTGCTACCTGACTGATCTAGAAATAATTGAGGGAGACCATTGGAAAATAAACGCGTTAAAAATTAATCTCATTATCACGTTTATAGGGCGATCGGTTGATGACATGTGGGTGGTTAGAGGTTGTAACTATTAACCGACCACCTAACTGATCAACCGACAGACGGCACAGTGGAACTCCTACCCTACTGATCTAGAAATAGTAAAGGAAGACCTTGGAAAATAGATGAGTAATAAAATAATCTCATCATCAAGTATATAGGGCGATTGGTCGATGATATGTGGGTTGATAAACTTGAAATTATTAACCGACAACCTGACCGACCAACCGACTGACCTTATTGTGGAACTCCTACCCGACTGATCCAAAAACTATAAAGGGGGACATTTGGAAAATAGACGCGATAAAAAGTAATCTCATTATCAAGTTTACTTGCGATCGATCGTTAATATGTGGGTCGATGGGCATTGGAACTGTTAACCGACCACCTGAATGACCAACCAACCAACCCTACTGTAGAACTCCTACCCGACTGATTTAGAAATATCAAAGGGGGACTTTTGAAAAATATACGTGATAAAAAATAATCTTATTACCAAGTTTACAAGGAGATCGATCGATGATATGTGAGTCGGTAGACATTGGAACTATTAACCGACCACTAGACCGACCAACCATACTGTAGATTTCCAAAACTACAAATCTAGAAATAGTAATGGGTGACTTTGGAAAAATAGACGCGATAAAAAGTAATTTCATTATAAAGTTTTACATGACGATCGGTCGATGATATGTTTATCGGTAGTTAATGAAACTATTAACTGACCACCAGGTCGACCAATCGATCAACTCTACTGTAGAAATCCTACCCGACTAATCAAGAAATAGCTAAGGGGGACCTTTGGAAAATAGAGGTGATAAAAAGTAATATTACTGTCAAGTTTACAAGGCGATCGGTCGATAATATGTGGATCGGTAAACATTGGAACTATTAACCGACAACTGGACCGACCAACCGACCAAGCTTACTGTGAAACTCCTACCCAACTGATCAATAAATAGCAAAGGGAGACCTTAGAAAAAATTGTAGAACTCCTACCCGACTGATCTAAAAATAATAAAGGGAAACCTTTGAAAAATAGACGAAATAAAATATAATCTCATTATCTAGTTTATAGGGCGATCGGTCGATGATATGAGGGTCGGTAGACATTGGAATAATTAACCGACCACCAGACCGACCAACCGTCCAACCCTACTGTAGAACTCCTACTTTATAAATCGAGAATCAGCAAAGGGGGACCTTTTGAAAATAGACGTGATAAAAAGTAATATCACTATCAAGTTTACAAGGCGATCGGTCGATGATATGTGGGTCTGTAGATATTAGAACTATTAACCGACCAACAGACCGACCAACCGACCAACCTTACTATGGAACTCCTACCCAACAGATCTGTAAATAGCAAAGATGGACCTCTAGAAAAATTGTATAAATCCTACCCGACTGAATTAGAAATAGCAAAAGGAGACCTTTGAAAATCGTCGTGATAAAACGTAATCTCATTATCAAGTTTTTAAGGCGATCGATCGATGACATGAGGGTCGGTAGAAATTAGAACTATTAATCGATACCAGACCGACCAAACGACCAACCCTACTGTTGAATTGCTACCTGACTGATCTAGAAATAATTGAGGGATACATTAGGAAAATAAATGCGTTAAAAATTAATCTCATTATCACGTATACAGGGTGATCGGTTGATGACATGTGGATCGTTAGAGGTTGTAATTATTAACCGACCACCTAAATGACCAACCGACCGACCGCACTGTGGAACTCCTATCCCACTGATCTAGAAATAGTACAAGGAGACCTTTGGAAAATAGATGAATTAAAAAATAATCTATCATCAAGTATATAAGGCGATCGGTCGATGATATGTGGGTCGATAAACGTTGGAACTATTAACCGACCACCTGACCAACCAATCGACTAACGTTACTATGGAACTCCTACCCGACTGATCTAGAAACAACAAATGGGGACCTTTGGAAAATAGACACGATAAAAAATAATCTCGTTAACCGACCAACACTACTGTAGAACTGTTATTCGACAGATCTAGAAATAGCAATGGAGGATATTTGAAAAATTTACGCGATAAAAAGAAATCTCAATTTCAAGTTTACAGGGTGATCGATCGTTGATATGTGGGTCGATAGGCATTGGAACTGTTAACCGACCGCTTGAACGACCAACCAACCAACCCTACTGTAGATCTCCTACCCAACTGATTTAGAAATAGCAAAGGGGGACCTTTGGAAAATAAACGTGATAAAAATTAATCTCATTATCAAGTTTACTGGCGATCGGTCGATGATATGTTCATCGGTAGTTATTGGAACTATTAACTGACCACCAGGTCGACCAATCGATCAACCATACTGTAGAACTCCGACCCGATTAATCGAGAAATAGCTAAGAAGGACCTTTGAAAAATAGAGGTGATAAAAAGTAATCTCACTGTCAAGTTTACAAGGAGATCGACCTATAATATGTGGATCGGTAGACATTGGCACTATTAACCGACAACCGAACCTACCAACCGACCAAGCCTACTGTGGAACTACTACCCGACTGATCTAGAAATAGCAAAGGGAGACCTTTGGAAAAAAACTATAGAACTCCCACCCGACTGATCTAGAATTAGCAAAGGGAGACTTTCGAAAAATAGTTGAAATAATATGTAATCTCATTATCAAGTTTATAGGGCGATCGGTCGATGATATGTGGGTCGGTAGACATTGGAAAAATTAACCGACCACCAGACCGACCAACCCTACTATAAAACTCCTACTTTACTAATCGAGAATTAGCAAAGGGAGACCTTAGAAGTCCCACCCGACTAATCTAAAAATTGCAAAGGGATACCTTTGAAAAATAAATGCAATAAAATGTGATCTAAATATCAATTTTACAGGGCGATCGGTCGATGATATGTGGGTCGATAGATATTGAACTTTTTACCGACCACCAGACCAACTAACCGACCAACTCTACTGTAGAATTACTACTCGACTGATATAGAAATAGTAGAGGGAGACCTTTGAAAAATAGACGCCCTAAAAATTAATCTCGTTATCAAGTTTACAAGGCGATCAATCGATGATATGTGGTTCGGTAGACGTTGGAACTATTAATCGACCACCTGACCGATCAACCGACCGACTCTACTATGGAACTCCTACTGGATTGATCTAAAACAGCATATGGGGACCTTTGGAAAATAGATGCGTTAAAGATTAATCTTATTATCAAGTTTACAGGGCAATTGATCGACGATTGTTGGATTGTATACTAAAAGTCTAGCTTTAGTATGAATAATATTTTTACAATATTTGAAATTAGAATCATTGATCAAATGATTGCATCTTATAATTTATTTATATGTTCAACACAATTATTGGCGTTCAATTATTTGGTTAACGTGAACCGTCTATACGATTCTATAATTAGAGGAAGCAAGAAAAAATAGAAACGTATTACCTTTCACCTGGGTATGTTGAAGAAGAAAGATTCTCACCAGCAGCCTGCGTGGCCTTATGGTTTTGGGCTTAACTTCCTCATCTGATCTTCGATTCAAGTGATCTACACGCCAAAACGATCCTCTCTTCCGTGGATTTCGTAAGGTGTATCACAGGTCCAATTCTGAGATCTGCATAATTTTAGAAAAATCAAGGAAATTGATGAACATTAGCAATAAACAACCTTCCGATCTTCAGCTGTATACCCAAGTCCAATCTTAACGTCGTGTGGGTGACGATCCTCAAGATCCTCTCAATCTGCGGTTCTCTCTCCCAACTCATGGTTAGAAATGAATAATTAATTAAGGTTTTTGGACAGCTGAGATGACTTATATATGGTCTACAGAAGGGACCAAAAGGAGAAATTAGAGTTGGGCCTCCACTGGGCTTAAGTATCCAAGTTTAGCCTAAAACTTATACTTAAGTCTAATAATAATACATACCACTAAAATATTATTACTGCACTACTATTCTAATTCCATAATTACGTTATGGTCTCCTTCTTATTATGAGCCCGTTAGTCTCTCTATGTTTAACATAAACAATGCCCATTAATTAATTAAGTTGCTGACAACTCTGTTAATTAATATCTCATCCAAGAGTATCACCACTCAACCTCATTATCATGGCGGAATAAATTCACCTGCAGGGTTTACATGATAATCCTTATGAGCTCCTCAAAGGTGTTAGATTTGTATACTAAAAGCCTTGCTTTTGTATTGAACAATGTTTTTAACGATTTTATTTGAAATGAGAATCATATGATCAAATGTTTTTGCATATTATAAATTATTTATTTATATGTTTGTGCAAAAGTCCATTTACTGTATATTGTAGATAATATGTTGTGCGACAACACGCAGAAGATCATATTATCGGTTTCCTTATAATGTATAAACAGATGCTCACAACCGAGATAGACGAGGACTATCTATCGGTATAGTTGTAGTGTGGTTTGGTATTAGTTTGTCTTGACCATATAACCACATTAGGACACTGCTTTGTGTATTGAGTAGGACCGCCTGAGATCGTTCGACTTGTACTGTCTATATAGAAGAACTTGATCTCTGTTATTATAGATGTTCGTGCTCTTAATCCCTACACAATAACCTCGACAAGTAAGGCAGTATATATTTCTTTGATTCATCAATGAGTGAGATTTAAATGAATTAAATCAACAAACTCGGTGAGTTGGGAAATAGTATTATCTATATGGTGTGCTGTTGATTGTAGAAGGAATCCATGTCTGTCATAGGTTGATGATGTCCCCTTGAGGAGCTCATAAGGTTTATCATGTAAATCTTGCAAGTGGATTAATTCTGGCATGATAAAAATGTTGAGTGTTACTACTCTCGGATGAGATATTAATTAATTTGAGTTGTCAGTAACTTAATTAATTAATGGGCATTGTATATCTTAAACATGGGGAGACTTTCGGGCTCATGATAAGAAGGAGCCCAAAACATAATATTGGGATTGGATGGGTAGTGCAGTAATAATATTTTAGTGGACTATATTATTATTATTGGGTTTAATTAAAAGCTTTTGGCTAAACTTGGTTAATTAAATCCAATTGAGGCCCAATCTAATTTCTCCTCCTGGTCCCTGCTGTAGCCCATTATGAAAGTCATCTCAACTTCTGGATGCCCTATTCATTGCGCCGTTTCAACGTGAGAAAGAAGGGTGAGAAGCAGATTGAGAAATCCTGTAGATTGTTGCCCACACAACAGCAGGATTCGACTTGGGTCATACAGCAGAAGATCAGAGGTGTTTCACTACTGCTCATCCTCTACATCAACCCAGAAGAAAGGTAAACGTTTAGTTTGCTTCCGCTGTAACCGTTTACTTGAATTCCAAACGATCACGTTGAACCAAATGATCCAAAAGCCAACAAATGGTATCAGAGCGTTGGTTTCGTGGTAAAACATGAACCGTATGGTTGGGGTTTATGTGATTATATGATTATGTGATATAATCTGATTGTAATCGCATGTTTTTTGTGCTTATCATTGTTCATTGAAATCATGTTATGTTATTGATTATTTGATTATGTGAATAATCTGAAAATAATCACTGTTATTATTTTTCACCATGGTTTTCTATTTGTATGTGTGATTGTTGTTGCTTGTTTATTGCTGGACACAACACACCCATTACATGAATCTGTTTATCATTCTGTTCACACACACACCCTGCACGACGGGTGAGAGGTCGGGTGCACAGTGGCGTGTTGAAGACTGTCGCACGACAGGGGTGAAGGCATTCTAGGTGTGTGGTGTTGGCGCTGCTGACTGGATCCAAATGAGTCCACCTTATTTCGATCAGGTTTGAGTAGATCGGAGCAGATGACGGCGGCGCGTGATGGCTGAATGACGAACCGGCAGCGTCAGACCTGAACTAAGCGATCGTGGTGAGTCTAATCTCGTTCTGGTCGTGTCAGAACAGATCGATGACGATGGCGCTGGAATGGGCAGCAACCAGGGCGGTGACTGCACGGCGAAGGCAACTCTTCGCGATGCTTCGGCGCGACCTGAAGACTCACGGACTGACGGTGGCAGAGCATCAGAACGACGACTGGTGTTGGCGTGAACTGGATGTTGCTGTAGCGACTGGTGCACAGCATGTTGTTCCTAGGCGAGGTGATCGATGTACAGAGGTAATGCAACTGGTGGTTGTCAGTGCCGTCGGACTGCAGTGGCGACGCTGTCGGGCAAGTTCACGGCGGCTTCTGGCGAGTCGACAATAGGTTCCGGTCGGGTCTGGTTTTATCCATTGGTTCTGTGGTTTTTCCACAGCGGCGACCTAATGACAGCTAGAAAGGATGGTCGTGGCTGGGTCTGATATTGTTGCCGGCGTCGCGCGCTGGAAGGCGGCTCGATTCTGGTGGGCTGTGGGTAGGTCCGCCGGCTGCAGCGGCGCCAAGATGCGTCGGTGCTTGCTGTGTGAGGAAGGAGCAGGTGGCTATTGTTTTAGGGCAGCAGTCTTATGTATGGGCTGCCCCACTGGGCTTTATTCAATTTGGTTTTGGGCTATTGGGCCCAATTTTAATTGAGGTGCTTATGGGCTGCTGGGCAAATTTAAATATTGGACCAATGGGCTTGTTGGATTTATTTTCTTAAATTTAATTTGGGCTGAGTATATGGGCCATGGACAATGGGCTTGATTAATTATTTAGTCTGCTGCTCATTTTGTGCTTATTTGTTGCTCTTGGGCCCATTTAATTGATCCACTAATTATGTTATTTATTCATATATATAATTGATTTAATTATTTTACTTGACGATTAATTGTTATATATATGGCATGTTCTATGTGATTTATTTTCTTTAAATTACTTAAAATAGAAGCATGCTAGGATGTATATTTTATTATGAAATATTATATGCATGTTAAACAAAAACCCTTGCTGTTTAAATAACTAGGTGGGAGAGGGGATTGGTAAATAAATTCCCATGACCTCTATTATTGGTTTGTAAGTGATGTGAGTAAGCTTGCGCGTAGGCATTAGAGTCTTCCTCCCCATCGGATGAGTTTATTCACGGATCACTGGTACAATCTTCTTTAAGATGACTGTAGAAAATTATCCAAGCGCGTGTGTACTTCTCTATCTGTAAGGCATATAAGCTTGCGCAATGGAGTTGGGGTCATATAATGGTGTACACTTAGATGCAAATAATTAGTATCCTCCCCATCAGAGTCACTGCTGATATTTGCATGGCTAAAGAAAACTGACTATTAATTATTTTGTCATAAAGATAGGTTGACAAATGAGATTATTGGGTAAAACCTTCTCTTGTAAATATTCGGGTTTGTATACGTCCACACTATCATGACATGCAAATTCACAGTGCTTGAGATGTTGGTGAATTTTATTTTATATTGTTTTGAGGGATTCAATATAAATTGATAAATTCGAAGTGTTTGATCTGTTTAATTATTTATGATTCTCAAGATTTTCAAATGGCACTCAACTCACTTTCTGTTATACTCAAAGAGCATAAACTTACTGGCACTAACTATGTTGACTGGAAGAGAAACATGGACATTGTATTAACTGCTGAAGATTATATCTTTGTACTTTCTGAGGAATGTCCTCCGGCACCTTATGATGCCTCTACCGAAGAGCAAAGAAATGCTTATAATAGGTGGGTCAAAGCTGATAGGATCGCAAAATGCTATATTTTGGCGTCTATGTCAAATGTGCTTCAAACTCAGCATCAAGCTACGGAGACCGCCTATGATATGATGCATAATCTTAGGGAACTCTTCGGACATCAGAGTCGTCCTGCTAGGTCGAAGGGCATGTCGGTCTTGATGAACACCAAAATGGCTGAGGGCACTCCCGTAAGGGAACATGTCCTTAGGATGATGGGCCAACTCAATGAGTTGGAAGTTCTTGGAGCTGAAATCGATGGGGAAACCTAGGTCGATATCATACTCCAAAGCTTGCCTAGGAGTTTTGAGCAGTTCCGCCTGAACTATGGTATGAACAAACATATGTACACGTTGGCGGAACTTATGACAGAACTTGTGGCGGCGGAAGAACTGTTTCGTAGACCTCCTCAGGTTCATATTGCTGAAAATGTTACTCCTCCTAGGCCGAAGGGTGGTAGGAAGAAAAAGAAGCAAGGAAATTCAGCACCGGTGAACCAAGTGAAAACAAAGACTGGTGCGGTCAAGAAGCCTAAGGGCAAGTGCTTCAAATGCAAGCAGCCGGGACACTACAAGGCAGACTACCCTCTTCTGAAGGGGAACAGGAATGGTAAGTCTTATATACTAGTTGTTGAATCGTGTTTAGCGGCTGTATCTGCTGACACTTGGTGTGTAGATACTGGAGCCACTGACCATGTCTGCAATTCTTTGCAGGGGTTCCACCAAACCCGACAGCTCAGTGATGGAGAGATTACCATACTCATGGGGAATGCTACAAAAGTAGCAGCTATCGCAGTGGGAGACGTTCATTTATTTTTCAATAAAAGTAAAACTCTTATTTTGAGGAATTGTCGTTATGTACCGCATTTTAGAAAGAATTTAATTTTAGTTTCTAAATTGTTTATGGATGGATATTCTGTTTCTTTTAATGACAAGGTTATTAAAAGAAAAGATAGAATTATTATCTGTGATGGTACATTGATAGATAATTTGTATATTCTTAATCCAATTTCTCCCACAATGCAACAAATTGAAACGAATGATACATCTACTAATAAGAGAAAGGAACTTTCTAAAATGAACCAAACATATCTTTGGCATCTAAGGCTGGGTCACATTAACTTAAGTATGATTCAAAGGTTGATAGCTGATGGACCTCTGAGTTCATTAGTAGTGGAAAATTATCCAACTTGCGAATCCTGCTTGGAAGAAAAAATGACTAAAAGACTTTTAAGGCAAAGGCGTATATAGCTAAAGATTTGTTGGAATTGGTTCATTCTGATTTATGTGGTCCTATGTCTGTCCAGGCAAGAGGGGGTTTTGAATATTTCGTCACTTTCATTGACGATTATTCAGGATACGGATATATTTTTTTGATGCGCCGCAAGTCTGAATGCTTTGATAAATTCAAATAATACAAGGCTGATGTGGAAAAACAACTTGGCAAATATATCAAAACACTACGATCTGATCGTGGTGGTGAATTTCTCTTGGGAGAGTTTAAGAATTATTTATCGGAAAATGGGATTGAATCCCAATTTTCTGTACCGGGCACACCCCATCAGAATGGTGTAGCGGAAAGAAGGAATATGACTTTTATGGAAATGGTAAGATCAATGATGATTTATTCGGAATTACCAAATTCGTTTTGGGGACACGTCTTAGAAACAACGGCTTACATTCTAAACTTAGTACCTTTTAAATCGGTAGCCTCCACACCCACAGAACTGTGGACCGTGCGCAAGCCTAGTTTGAAACATGTTCGAATTTGGGGATGCTGATAAGTTAGAATCACGTACTGATGTTTGTCTATTTATAAGGTATCCTAGGGGAACGAAGGGTGGTTTATTTTATAGTCCCAAGGATCAAAAGGTGATCGTCAGCACGAACGTCAGATTTTTGAAAGAGGATTATATAATGGATCACAAACCCATGAGTAAAATTGTTCTAGAGGAAGTTAGAGGGGAAACACCAAATATAATACCAAATGTACAAGAAGATATACCACAGGACACTGCACCGCGTGTTACACCTGTTACACAATTGCCTGCGGAGATAAAAATGCTCAATTATGGCAAACACACAATGAAATCTGAGATAGAATCCATGTATTCTAATCAAGTCTGGGAGCTTGTAGAACCACCCAATGGTGTAAAAGCTATTGGATGCAAGTGGATCTATAAGAGAAAAGAGGATCTGACGATAAGGTGGAAACCTTTAAAGCAAGGCTTGTGGCTAAGGATATACTCAGAAAGAAGGAATCGATTATGAGGAAACCTTCTCGCCTGTGGCCATGCTTAAGTCAATCCGGATTCTTTTGTCTATTGCTGCTCATATGGATTATGAGGTATGGCAAATGGATGTTAAGACAACTTTCCTTAATGGAAGTCTTGAGGAAAACATCTATATGAAGCAACCAGAAGGATTCATTGCAAAGAGCGAAGAGCATCTAGTGTGCAAGCTTAAAAGGTCCATTTATGGATTGAAACAAGCTTCAAGATCATGGAACATCCTGTTTGATGAAGTAATCCAGTCATATGGATTTATTCAATGTCCGGATGAATCATGTGTGTACAAGAAGTGTGACGGAAATGTAGTGGTATTTCTTGTACTATACGTGGATGATATTCTGCTCATTGGAAACAATGTAAAAGTATTGTTGGGTGTAAGGGTATGGCTGTCCAAGCCATTTGAGATGAAGTACTTAGGAAAAGCTGGACACATTCTTGGGATCAAATTAATAAGGGATCGCAAGAAAAGGATGTTATGTTTATCCCAAGCTTCGTATATTGATACAATCTTGACTCATTTTAGCATGCAAGATTCCAAGAAATGTTTTCTACCTTTCAGACATGGAATACCTCTATCTAAGGAGATGTGTCCTAAAACACAACAAGAAATAGAGGCAATGAAGCTGGTCCCTTATGCTTCGGCAGTAGGAAGCCTCATTTATGCTATGCTATGTAAGAGATCGGGTATCTATTATGTCGTGGGCATGGTCAGTAGGATCAAAGTAATCCAGGATAGGGGCATTGGACTGCGGTAAAGAATATTTTAAAGTACCTGCGAAGGACTAGGGATTATGTGCTGGTTTACAGGGCAGATACTTTGTTACCTTTGGGTTATACTGATTCGGATTTTCAGTCAGATAGGGATGCTAGAAAATCCACCTCGGGTTATGTGTATACTCTTGGAGGAGGAGCCATAATATGGAGGAGTGTAAAGCAGAAATGCGTTGCTGACTCCACCATGGAAGCTGAATATGTAGCAGCCTCTAAGGCAGATAAAGAAGCAGTATGGCTCAGGAACTTCTTAATGGGCTTGGATGTGATTCCTGGTTTGCCCAAAGCAATCACAATTTATTGTGATAACAGTGGTGCAGTAGCAAACTCGAAGGAACCACGAGCCTATAAGGCGAGTAAACACATTGAGCGCAAGTACCACCTGATACGAGACATCGTTAAAAGAGAGGAAGTCGTTGTCGCTATGATTGCATCTGAGGATAACCTTGCTGATCCTTTTACTAAGAGCTTTCCAGCGAAAGCGTTCGATGGGCATGTAGAAGGAATGGGGATTAGATCCGTGTCAACAGATAAGGCAGCATAGACTTTTAGTATAAGTGGAAGATTGTTAGATTTGTATACTAAAAGCCTTGCTTTTGTATTGAACAATGTTTTTAACGATTTTATTTGAAATGAGAATCATATGATCTAACGTTTTTGCATATTATAAATTGTTTATTAATATGTTTGTGCAAAAATCCATTTACTTTATATTGTAGATAATATGTTGTGTGACAACACGCAGAAGATCATATTATCGGTTTTCTTATAAAGTATAAACAGATGCTCACAATCGAAATAGACGGGGACTATCTATCGGTATGGTTGTAGTGTGGTTTGGTATTAGTTTGTCTTGACCATAGAACCACATTAGTACACTGCTTTGTGTATTGAGTAGGACCGCCTGAGATCGTTCGACTTGTACTGTCTATATAGAAGAACTTGATCTCTGTTATTATGAATGTTCGTGCTCTTATTCCCTACACAATAACCTCGACACGTAAGGCAGTATATATTTCTTTGATTCATCAATGGGTGAGATTTAAATGAATTAAATCAACAAACTCGGTGAGTTGGGAAATAATATTATCTCTATGGTGTGCTCTTGATTGTAGAAGGAATCCATGTACGTAATAGGTTGATCATGTCCCCTTGAGGAGCTCATAAGGTTTATCATGTAAATCTTGCAAGTGGATTAATTCCGGCATGATAAAAAGGTTGAGTGGTACTACTCTCGGATGAGATATTAATTAATTTGAGTTGTCAGTAACTTAATTAATTAATGTGCATTGTATATCTTAATCATGGGGAGACTTTCGGACTCATAATAAGAAGGAGCCCAAAATATAATATTGGGATTGGATGGGTAGTGCAGTAATAATATTTTAGTAGACTATATTATTATTATTGGGTTTAATTAAAAGCTTTGGGCTAAGCTTGGTTAATTAAATCCAATTGAGGCCAAATCCAATTTCTCCTCCTGGTCCTTGCTGTAGCCGATTATAAAAGTGATCTCAACTTCTGGATGCCCTATTCATTGCGCCGTTTCAACGTGAGAAAGAAGGGAGAGAAGCAGATTGAGAAATCTTGTAGATTGTTGCCACACAATAGCAGGATTTGACTTGGGTCATACAGCAGAAAATCAGATTAATTGTTTCTACATCAACCCAAAAGAAAGGTAAACGTTTAGTTTGCTTCCGCTGTAATCATTTACTTGAATTCCTAATGATCACGTTGAACCAAATGATCCAAAAGCCAATGAAAGGGACATCATCAGTCTATAGCGGACACAGATTCCTTCTATAATCAACAATACACCATTGAGACAACACTACTTCCCAACTCACCTAGTTTGTTGATTTAAATACATGTTAATCTCACCCATTGATAAATCAAAGAAATACATACTGCCTTACGTGTTGAGGTTATTGTATAGGGATCAAGAGATGAACATCCATAATAACTATGATCAAGTTCTCCTATATAATCAGTATAAGTCGAACAATCTCAAACGGTCCTGCTCAATATACACAAAGTTCACTACTGTGATTCTATAGTCAAGATAATCTAGTTCCAATTCATACTACAACCATCCCGATAGAGAGTCCCCGTCTATCTCAGTTGTGAGCATCTATTTATAGTTTTGAAAAAACCTGATAATATGATCTTCTGCGTGTTGTCGCACAACATATTTTCTACACTATAAAGTTAGTGGACTATTGCATTTGACATATAAATAAATTATAAGACGCAATTATTTGATCAATCCAACAATCTCCCACTTATACTAAAAGACTATGTTGTCATGTCTACTTCCATACATCTGATTACCACAACCACTACACGACCATCGAAAGCTTTCGCCTTAATGTCGACAACAATCTTTCCCTCATAATTCGATTTCCCTTATAAGGTGGTACTTTCTCTTAATGTGTTTAATTTCCTTTTGGACTCGTGATTCCTTCAAGTTTGCAACTGCACCATTATTATCACAATAAATTGTGATAACCTTGGACAAATTCAGAAAACACATTCAGGTCTATCATGAAGTTTCAAGAGTCATACAGACACTTTGGCTACCTCAGAGGCTCCAATTTATCATTTTTCCATAGTGGATAACACTCCTCCATATTATGACTCAACTTCCTAAAATTAAACACATAACCTTTGAGGTGGATTTACTACCGTCCCTATCTGATTTGAAAAATCAAAATCTATGTAACTATAAGAAGCAATGAATCTATCCGGTAAGGCCACATATTATTTCTGGTCCTTTTCTGGTACATAAGTATATGTCTTACCATAATTTAACATTCTTGTTTCGGGTTACATTGATAGCCACGGATCATGCCATCGACAAAATAGATATCCATTCTCGTGCATAGCATTTATTAGATTAAGCTTCCTCATTCGCCGAAGCATAAGGAACCGCCTTCATCTCCTTTATCTTCTTTTGAGTCATAAGACACAATTTCCTTAGACAAAGTCACATGCTAAAACAAGCAAGCATTGTATCATTCCTTGAAACTTGTTATAAGCATAACATCCTATCTTGTGATCACCGTAGTCGCAAGGATATATTTTTCTCATCTTAAGTCCTTCATTTCATACCAGTTTATAAACCATACCCGTACGCCCGACAATACTCTTTCATTGTCTCCAATGAGCAATATATTATCTACGTACAGTACTAGACATACCACCACATTTTCGTCACTCTTTTCAATACACAAGACACATCCGCCCATTGAATAAATCCATTTAACAGGATTACCTCATTCAAACAGATGTACTTTGAGATTAAAGTTTATACACAAAATGCTCTTAGCCCTTTTCAATGAATCACTCTGGTTGTTTCACATAGATGTTTTTCTCAAGATTTCCAATCCAATTAGGAAAGATGTCTTGACATCTATTTGTTATACCTCATAATTTATTAAGAGCAGCAACAAAAAAAAAGAATCCGGATCGACTTAAACATAGCTACCGGCGAAAAAGGTTTCCTCATACTCGAACTCACCCCGTTCTAAGTGTACCTTTATGCAACAAACCTTGTTTCGAAGGTGTGTTATCTCTCTCTAAAATTTTTCTCCCCCCTCCCCCTAAATTTCTGCCCTAATTCTATCGTAATTGGCCGCAGACTATTGCTGGATTTTACGTTGATACCTTGTTCACATCATGATGAAAATGGCTTTCATTCGCCACATATTTTGTCCGAAATTCTCCACCATATACATTATCTTGTATTTCAGGTAGAACTTTCTCAAAACACCTAGGCAAACTATGGAGAATTAAATTGATCTAGGTTTCCCTTTCAATTTCTATTCCAAGCATTTCTAATTCATTCATCAATTCAACCATGACTTCCCGCCTTTCTAACTTACTCAAGTATCTGAAGAGTGGCATGAGACCATCATATTTCTATGAACCTCTCACCTCTTCACTAGAGACTTTAAAAGGCATCAAAGGATATCCTTAGTGAGAACACACTTATATTTTCCTAAGCAGTAATATTCAAAACCAAGATTCTTTTCTAATCATCTAACTTTGGACCAGTAAATATGTTTTCTTTTAGTTAGCAATAAGTAAAATGAAACCATTTGAAATTGCAGAGAATCATAAATAAATACACCGATTAAATCTTCGAATTTTATCCTTTTATATTGATTCCCTCAAAACAATATAAAAATAAAATTCACTGACATCTCAAGCACCGTGAGTCTGCAAGCCACGTTAGTGTGGACGTTTATAAACCCGAGCATTTACAAGAGAAGGTTTTACCCATTAATTTTATTTTTCAACCTAACCTCATGACAAAATAATTAATAGTTGGTTCATCTTTAGCCATGCAAATAATAGCAGTCACTTCGTTGAGGAGGATACTAATTATTTACACCTAAGTGTACACCATTATTTGATCCTAAGTCCATTGCGCGAGCTTGTGTGCCTTAAAGTTGGAGAAGTACACACGCGCTCAGATAACTTCATACAATCATCAATTATATGTTTGTACCAGTGAACCACACATAAACTCATCCATTAAGGAGGAAGGTCTATGCTGACACGCAAGTTCATGTACCACATTACAAACAATAATTATTTAATGAAGTTTGTACCAATGATCCGTGAATAAACTCATCCATTAGGGAAGAAGGCTTATTGCCAACACGCAAGTGTACTCACATCACTTACAAACCAATAATGGAGGCCGCAAGAATTAATTACCAATCCCCTCTCCCACTAAGTAATTTAACACCGAAAGTTTTTACATGCATATAATATTCAAAATAAAATACGCAATCTAGCATCTTCCTATTAAGGCAAATAAGGCAGTAAATCACAGAGAATCATGCAACTTATATTACAATAATCAGATAATTAAATCAAATTATGAACAGTTATATATCAGCAAATTCGATTATTCGCCACCAATCACGAATGTAAGCCCAATAACCTGCTCCACCAGCCCGGCACCCAGATCCACCACCTTATATCACACTTATCAATGCTCGTACAAGTCTTGCGTGCCACCAAGCTTACCTCCGTGCCTTGCTCCGTATGCCCCTACACGCCGCCGTACAGGTATCCGTGTGCCAGCCCCGTGTACACCTGGTAGCCAACGAGCAAGTCCAACTCAGGCACGATGCTATCACGCCCGAAAATCCACTCGCGAATAAGTCTCTACATGCCAACATGTACCCATCCCGTCGCTGGCAACCATGCCCTGTTTCGTCCGCTGTCGTGCATGCTAACGACCTAGCCACACGGTAAGAAGCACTCCATGATGCCTGGCACATGGCATGCCGCACGAACAGCTACATGATACGTGTTGCCAGACGAGCGAACATACCCTTCTTCTTGCTTGCTGCCGTGCGCCTTGCATTTGGAGATGAGAGTCCTGCCCAGCAACCTTCTCATCCGGCAGTGCGCGCGCCAGATTTCACACCATTGTGCACGCCATCCTACCAAGGAAACGACCATCCTGCCATCGTGCACGTCCTCCGTGCTTCCCATTGACTGATGCGTTCAGCAGTCTGCTCACCCCTCTACCCGACAACCTGCATGACTCACTCGGCTAGCAAGGACACCCACCAGGATAGATGATAGACTAGCCCGGATACGCTGCAGGGATCGCTCAGAATTAAACGTGGCTCCCCCGAAAACTGACGTGATTTTCCCATGCTGGTATTCCATCAATGATGCTTCCCATCGCAGGTTCCTGCCATACCAGTGCCAGAGGAATAAACGTCGTCACCCAGTCAAATTTGCAGACCCTATTGATATCCATGGCAAACCTGCCCGAGATGCTTGTTCGACACGCACGAAACCATGTGCTCAACCCCTGGAAACGCGCGTCCCACTAGGCTCCCATGCCCAGCAGCTGCTGGCACCCGTGCGTGAATCGTGCGCCTAATCGCCCACCATTCACGCGCCTATGGGCGCCATGCTCACCATCGTCCAACACCTCCCGTGCCAGTAGCTGCTGGCACTCGTGTGTGAAACGTGTGCCAATCGCCCACCATTCACGCGCCTACGGGCGCCATGCTCACCATCGTCCAACACCGCCGGGAATACAGTGCCCACCGTGCAGCCTTATGTGCTTTAATCGCCCGGCACCCCACCTGATGTCATGCATCAGGCCCGTCACGGCAGCACGCCTGATGTTGTGCATCAGGCACGTCACGGCAGCACACCTGATGTCATGCTTCAGGCCCGGTGCCATGTGCACATCACCTCTTTTACCACCGTCGCGCATCACCTTTCTCCAGCGCCTCTCTTCTAGCAGGCCTTTCATCGTGCCTTTTAAATAGGCGCGCCTCGAACCTACGATAACCGTGCCAACTACCACAGTCAGCCCGTACCAAACAACCCAACACATCAGCGATCATCCATCTGCACCGTTCATCAACCATCCATCCTATCACGATGTCGTGCTTTCACCAATGCTCAACACCATCGCAAGCATACACCGTACAGTAGACGAACAACATAGGGTTTTCATGGATAAAGCAATTATACAAAAATCTTAACATAATCATGCGATTCTATTTCGAAAATAAATCACATAATCACAAAAACCTTAGCCTAATGTTTCATGCTTCACCACAAAACTGAAGCTTTGATACTAATTGTTGGCGCTCGATCGTTTGGTTAACGTAACCCGTTAGGGTTCTATACGTTTCTAAGAAGCAGCGGAAGCAAGTAAACAAGAAATGTATTACCTTTCACCAAGGTATGTTGAAGACGATGAATTCTCGCCACCAGCCTGTGCAGCCTCACCGTTTTGGGCATAACTTTCTCATCCGATGTCGGATTTGAGTATCTATGCGCCAAACGATCTTCTCTTCCGTGGCTTTCCATCGTATATCACACGTCCTATTTTGAAGACTGTACAATTTTATAAAAATCATAGAAAGTGGCGGGCAGCAGCAGCAAACAACCTTCCAGTCTTCTGTTGTATTCCCAAGTCCAATCTCGACGTCGTGTGGACGACGATCCTCGAGATCTTCCCAATCTGTTGTTCTCTCACCCTACTCACAGTGTTAGGTATGATTAATCTCTTAGATTAGGGTTTCCAGATAGCTGAGATGACTTATATATGGGCTACAGCAGGGACCAGGAGGAGAAATTAGAGTTGGGCCTCCATTGGGCTTAAGTATCCAAGCTTAGCCCAAAGCTTATACTTAAGTCCAATAATAATAATATATAACACTAAAATAGTATTACTGCACTACCATTCTAATTACATAATTATGTTATGGGCTCCTTCTTATTATGAGCTCGTTTGCCTCCCCATGTTTAAGATATATAATGTCCATTACTTAATTAAGTTACTGACAACTCCATTAATTAATATCTCATACGAGAGTAGTACCACTCAACCTCATTATCATGCCAAAATAAATCTACCTGCAGGGTTTACAAGATAATCCTCATGAGCTCCAAAAGGGGACATTATCAACCTATGTCGGATACGGATTCCTTCTACAATCAACAGTACACCATAGAGACAACACTATTTCCCAACTCACTGAGTTTGTTGATTTAATTACATGTAAATCTCACCCATTGATGAATCAAAGAAATACATACTGTCTTACGTGTCTAAGTTATTGTATAGGGATTAAGAGCACGAACATCCATAATAACTGAGATCAAGTTCTTCTATATAGTCAGTACAAGTCGAACGATTTCAAGTGGTCCTGCTCACTTCAAGGAGTTTTTGACCTGGCTCATGGAGTAGAATCAACTCTGCACTGTGTGTTTTTTGTGACTCTATGGCGCAAGCTTCATAGAAGTTATATACTCTGAAAACATGTTGTCCAACTATAATCATGTATAATAACTAATTTGACCATAAAAATGGAAAGAAAATGCTCACTTCAAGGAGTTCTCGACCTGGTTCACGGAGTGGAATAATCTCTGCACTTTGACTTTTTAGTGACTCTACAACGCAAGCTTCCTAGCATTTTTATACTCTGAAAACATGTTCTCCAACTATATTCTCATGTATAATAACTAATTTGACCATAAAAATGGTAATAAAATGCTCACTTCAAGGAGTTCTTGACCTGGCTCACAGAGTAGAATCAGCTCTTTACTGTGAGTTTTTAGTGACGCCATGGTGCGAGCTTCGTAGCACTTATATACTTTAAAAACAACTTATCCAACAATAATAGCAAGTCTAATAACTAATTTGGCCATAAAATGGAAAGAAAATGCTCACTTTAATGACCTATTGACCTGGCTCACGGAGTAGAATCAGCTCTGCACTATGACTTTTTAGCGACTTAATGGTGCAAGCTTCCTAACATTTTAATACTCTGAAAATATGTTCTCCAACTATATTCTCATGTCTAATAACTAATTTGACCATAAAAATGTCAAGAAAATGCTCCCTTCAAGGAGTTCTTGACCTGACTTACGGGGTAGAATCAGCTCTGCACTTTTACTTTTTAGTGACTCTATGGCGCGAGCTTCCTAATATTTTTATACTTTGAAAATATGTTCTACAACTATATTCTCGTGTCTAATAACTAATTTGATCATAAAAATGGCAAGAAAATGCTCACTTGAAGGAGTTCTTGACATGGCTCATAGAGTTTTTAATAACTCTACGGTGCAAGCTTCCTAGCATTTTCAAGTTTAGGAGTTCTACATTCCAGCGAGTGAATATTTGAGGATTTCTGACTTCTGTGGCTGAGCATTACCACATGGACTTCACTGGTATTACACCTATTCTAGAGGATCCGGATCTAGTCATGAGCGCTTGTGTGAAGGCTGGATTTTCTTACCATCGTAATGGAGACTGGCTCTACACTAGGGGGTCTAGGTCCTTCTCTTTTATGTTTCCATACGATGTTTTAGAGTTGACTACGATCCGGAGTGAGAATAACAAGTCGATGAGTACAATGAAGCATGAGGCCATATCAATTACATGCTTGAGGAACGCTGACTGGAGGACTATGGCTCAGATATACGCTGCAGAGATGTGCCATGAGCTGGAGAGAATTGTTGACGAAGGGCAGCGAGGGCCACAGCAGCCGCAGCAGCAGCATGATGAGCATAGGATGCATGGAGTGAATCCAATTTATCCCAAAATGAATATTCCGCAGCAGCATGTGGAGATACCACCACCACCCATTCCGGCAGTGCCACAACAGCGGTATTGAATGAGCAATTGACCAACCTGAACAATAATCAGCAGGAGACGAACTGCCAGCTTGGCTTGCTTACCACTAGTTATGCTGCACTTGACATGAGATATACCGCATTGCAAACGAACTATGTGGAGATGGATAGAAGATTGGGAAAGTTGAAGGCTGATGAGCATGAGCTAGATAGGAAGCTGAATAATCTCCATAGGGATTTTGACTGTTGGCGCATGGAGATGAGTGATTATGATGATGAGGATGATGCTCCGAAGGAGTATGTTGCGCCAGGTTTTTTCCCTTTGTCTGTTTCATCTCATCCCCCTTCTCTTTTTATCTTTACAAGATGGGTATTTGTGGAGTGTGTGGCATGTATATTGATATATTCTGATTTGATGTTGGATGGAGATTGCGATACTTGATATTTGTTGATGGATTAGTTGGAGGCACTTGTTATGGATTGTTATGATGGGTTCTTTGCTAAATAAGTTGCATTTGTATTTTGCATGTGTTGATTTTGTTGATGAGAGGCATGTATAACTTGTTAAATATGTTGAGTTCATTGCGAATTGATCTTGATTATATGCTATGAGGAGTGCTTGGGATTCTATTTACCCATGTGAGAATTTGAGCCTTAATTATGAAATTATGCTATATGCATGATAGTTTATTATTGTGAGAATCGTTAATATGAACGTATTCTAGAACTTGGCTTGGAGTCTTGTGTGAGACTTATGATTGATGAAGTATTAGGACATGATCTTAGGCCGTTATTGTTTATTTGAGTCACTTAGCCAAATTTTACCTTCCCGTATACTATATAAATCATTGCGAGCCCTTTTAAGCCTGTATAAGTTTTTTCTTTGGCAAGCCTTGATTAAAAAGCCTTTGTTTATCCTTTACTTGAGCTTTGTTGAATACCCTATTCATTAGTAGAGAGTTGAGGAAAATCAATGTTAGCTTGAGTTTGAGAATAAAGGAAGAAAATTTGGGGTTGAGTAGCATGAATTTGAAAAAAAGAAAATATTGTTAAATCTGGTTTAGGGGAAGTGCCTGAAATCGGTACCCCGACTGCTTAGAAGGGTAGTGCCCGAAATTGGTACCCCTGTACTAAAAAGAAAGATGATGTTGATGCCAAGAAAAAATAAGGAAAGGTGAATCGCGGAGATCATGAGAATAAGAAGAAGAGAATAAGCTGTTTGATAAAAAGCAACATTCTAAGGTAATTCTCTACTAGTGAATTAGTCATTTTATCTATATATTCCTATCTTTACCAAAGAGCCAACATTACAACCCAAAAGCAAGTTATTTGTGATCTTAGTAATGAAGTGATTATAAGTTGATTTTTGAGACCTTTACCTAGCTTATAGTTACGCAAAAATATGAATTGAAGTGAGCATATATACTAACCCGTTAAAGTATATATCTTTTACACTTGAGTACGAGAGTAATGAGTTAGATGAATTAGTACTCCGAATTATGTTATAATTGAGTGATGTTTTGCATGAATGAGATATATGATGCGAGTGATATTTGTTTTAAGTTGATAGAGTTGCATGTGTAGGTATGACTTGTATTTGACTAGATGGAATTGTGAAATTTACACTTACTCCTGTGTTTTGATTGTGTTGCCTCGGGACGAGCAACATGTGAGTTGGGGGGTTTAATGAGTGTGTAAATTCATGTGTTTTGAGCCTTGATTCATGGAATAATAATGTAAGATTTGATCTTAAGTCAAGATAAATCATGTGGTATAATGCAAAGTCATAAATCAGATGTGTTTGAGTCCGTTTGAGTGGATTTTTGAAGGAAAATAGGATAGAAGTGATTGGAATCGGAAGAAGGGCATTCAGGTGCCCGATTCGACCAAGCAAGGGCATGGTTCGACCAAGAGAAAGTTGGTTCGACCAGCATCTCTTGTCGAACCAGGAGTCAGAAGATTTGCAGAAGTGTGGTTCGACCATGAAATTGTGGTTCGACCAAGCCATTTGGTCAAACCGTGGTCGAACCAAAGCCTAAACAGATGCAGTTTCAGTTCGACTGAAAAACATCTGATTCGACCATCCATTTGGGTTGAACCGACAACCTGGCTGCTTGTTACAGGCCGATTCGACCTGTGGTTCGACTAGCTGTGATCGGTTCAACCAAGGCCTTTGGTCGAACTGATGCGCTGGACACGTCCGGATCTGTATTTTTAAACCTTCAGGGCGTGTTTTCACTCAAAAAGCCCATCCTAGGTCCGTAAGGATAGCTCATAAGTATAAAATGAAGCCTATGCAAGGGAAAATGGAGCCATTCACCACCTTCATTCTACACAACATCCAAAACCCTACCACCACTCACGGAGCTATGGATAGAGATTCATCTGTCGAATCGAGTGAGAACCAAGTGAAGATTCAAGACGGAGAGAGACGCGACGGCACCCGCATCTAGGGTTTACTTCGCATCTTAATTTATCATGTAATTTTTAAGGCTATGGGTAAGATCTATCTAAACACCATGATTGTTCTTTGATCAATCATGGACTAGAACTGCTTCGGTAGTTATAGGGTTTATGAAGGTTTTATAAGTTAATTAAACTTCCATGTGTATACTCCGTAAAACACTACTTGTGGTTTATTTTATATCAGATTATGTATTTTTAATTCATACTCAGAGTTGCTTTGTGCATCATTAATTGTTATGTAGAGTCTGAATACATATCTTGATTAGTGATTGAGTGCGTTCGCTGCTGAGCAAGATTATATATTATGATTCTAAATGAAAGATTCTGAAGTCTCATTAGAACTATCTTATATAGATACTTGTTAATTGAATCGTATTCGGGTTAATAAGTAGGATAAAGAGTATAACTTCATAGTACCTATAAAGCGAGATCATATCAGGTTAGATTATTAAGTGCAAGGGAAATAATTGATACTTATAGTACCTAGAAAGGGGGTGAATTATATCTCTTGCTCCAAGGATATTCACATGTGTCACACGCTTATTAACTTGTGTCTATAGAGTAGATTTGCATGGCTTAGTGATGCGTCTATATTTCATAAGGCAGAGTAGGACATTGATACATGGAAGGGAAATTAATGAATAAAACTGGATGACCCAAAGAACTACCTATCTTCTCACTTATTCACTTTCGTTCGATCTCTACTGCTTATTTATTTTAATTATTTTTTAAATTATTAGTTATTGGATACTTAATCACACAACTATTTTGCCATAATAGTCTTAATACGTTATAATATAATTAAATTAATAATAATACGTCATTTGGGTTAGATAATCACTTGGTCGCTTATCAAAGCTACAATAGCATCCTTAACACTTGGGGATTAATATTGTATTTTGAGAAAACGCTCATCACCAATCCTCCACCTATTCAGACACTAGAGACACAGCCTCCACCTGTTCAGATACTAAAGACACAGCCTCCACCTGCTCCTCTTCCAACTCATTTTATGATGACTCGAGCAAAATATGGTATTTTTAAGCCCAAACACCCCACTTATTATGCTCAAACTTCTTTATTCACTTCTCTTAATATAGTTTGTGAGCCAAAAGGATTTAAGTTTGCAGAAAAACATCCTAAATGACTTGCTGCTATGGATGAGGAGCTCTCTGCTCTTCGATCCAATGATACATGAGATCTTGTTCCTCGACCTCCAAAGGTTAATGTTATTGACTCCAAATAGGTTTTCCGTACTAAATTTCTGGCGGATGGATATATTGACCGACATAAAGTTCGCTCATTTACTTCATCATGATGCCTATTTTCTTCATCATGATGCTCATTTTCTACATCATGATGCTTATTTTCTTCATCATGATGCTCATTTTCTTCATCATGATACACATTTTCTTAATCATGATGCTCATTTCCTTCATAATGATGCTCATTTTTTTTCATCATAATGCATATTTTCTTCATAATGATGCTCATTTTCTTCATCATTATGCTCATTTTCTTCATCATGATGCTCAGTTTCTTTATCATGATGCATATTCTCGTCATCATGATGCTCATTTTCTTCATTCTCTTCATCATAATGCTCATTTTCTTCATCATGATGCTCATTTTCTTCATCATGATGAATATTTTCTTCTTCATGATGCATATTCTCTTCATCATGATGCATATTTTCTTCATCATGATGCACATTTTCTTCAACATGATTCTCATTTTCTTCGTCATAATGCTCATTTCCTTCATCATGATGCTCATTTCCTTCATCATGATGCTCATTTTCTTCATCATAATGCATATTTTCTACATCACGATGCATATTTTCTTAATCACGATGCATATTATCTTCATCATGAGCTACATCATGATGCATATTTTCTTCATCACGATGCTCATTTTCTTCATCATGATACATATTTTCTTCATCATGATGCATATTTTTTCTTCATCATGATGGTCAATTTCTTCATCATGATGCTCTTTTCCATCTTCATGATGCATATTTTCTTCATCATGTGCTCATTTTCTTCATCATGATGCATATTTTCTTCATCATGATGCTCATTTTCTTCATCATTATGCATATTTTCTTCATCATGATGCATATTTTCTTCATCACGATGCTAATTTTCTTTATCATTATCCTTATTTTGTTCATCACGATGCTCATTTTCTTCATCATAATGCATATTTTCTTCATCAAAATGGATATTTTCTTCATCATGATGCATATTTTTTCATAATGATGCTCATTTTCTTCATCATGATGTATATTTTCTTCATCATGATGGTCAATTTCTTCATCATGATGCTCATTTCCTTCATCATGATGCATATTTTCTCCATCATGATGCATATTTTCTCCATCATGATGCATATTCTCTTCTTCATGATGCTCATTTGTTTCATCATGATTCATATTTTCGTCACCATGATGCATATTTTCTTCATCAAGATGCTCATTTTCTTCATCATGATGCATATTTTCTTCATCATGATGCTTATTTTCTTCATCATGATGCATATTTTCTTCATCATGATGCTAATTTTCTTAATCATTATGCTTATTTTTTTCATCATGATGCTCATTTTCTTCAACATGATGCTCATTTCCTTCGTCATGATGCTCATTTCCATCATCATGATGCTCATTTTCTTCATCATGATGCATATTTTCTTCATCATGATGCTTATTTTCTTCATCATGATGCATATTTTCATCATCGTAACGCATATTTTCTTCATTATTATGCATATTTTCTTCATCATGATGCATATTTTTTTCATCATGATGCTCATTTCCTTCATCATGATGCTCATTTTCTTCATCATGATACATATTTTCTTCATGATGATGCTCATTTTCTTCATCATGATGCAAATTTTCTACATCATGACGCATATTTTTATCATCGTAATGCATATTTTCTTCGTTATTATGCATATTTTCTTCATCATGATGCATATTTTTTTCATCATGATGTTCGTTTCCTTCGTCATAATGCTTATTTCCTTCGTCATGATGCTCATTTTCATCATCATGATGCATATTTTCGTCATGACGATGCTCATTTTCTTCATCATGATGCAAATTTTCTTCATCATGATGCATATTTTCTTCATCACGAGCTTCATCATGATGCATATTTTTTCATCATGATTCATATTTTCTTCATCATGATGCATATTTCTTTCATCATGATGCATATTTTCTTCATCATGATGTAAATTTTCTTCATCAAGATGCTCGTTTTCTTCGTCATGATGCTCATTTTCATAGTCATGATGCATATTTTCTTCATCATGATGTTCATTTTCTTCATCATGATGCATATTTTCTTCATCGTGATGTATATATCCTTCATCATGATGCATATTTTATTCATCATGATGCTCATTTTCTTCATCATGAAGCTCATTTGTCTCATCATGATGTATATTTTCGTCACCATGATGCATATTTTCTTCATCATGATGCGGATTTTCTTCATTATGATGCTCATTTTCTTCATCATGATGCATATTTTCTTAATCATGATGCATATTTTCTTCATTATGATGCTTATTTTCTGCATCATTATTCTAATTTTCTTCATCATTATGCTTATTTTCTTCATCATGATGCTCATTTCCTTCATCATGATGCTCATTTTCTTCATCATGAAGCACATTTTCTTCCCCATGATGCATATTTTCTTCATCATGATGTTTATTTTTTCATCATGATGTATATTTTCATCATCGTAATGCATATTTTCTTCATTATTATGTATTTTCTTCATCATAATGCACATTTCCTTCGTCATCATGATGCTCATTTTTCTCATCATGATGCTCATTTCTTCATCATAATGCATATTTTCTTCATGCTGATGCTCATTTTCTTCATCATGATGCAAATTTTCTTCATCATGATACATATTTTCTTCATCACGAGCTTCATCATGATGCATATTTTCTTCATCATGATTCATATTTTCTTCATCATGATGCATATTTCTTTCATCATGATGCATATGCTCATTTTCTTCATCATGATGTAAATTTCTTCATTAAGATTCTCGTTTTCTTCGTCATGATGCTCATTGTCTTCGTCATGATGCATATTTTCATCATCATGATGCTCATTTTCTTCATCATGATGCTCATTTTCTTCATCATGATGCATATTTTTTTCATCTTGATACATATTTCCTTCATCATGATGCATATTTTCTTCATCATGATGCTAATTTTATACATCATGATGCATATTTTCTTCATCATGATGCTTATTTGTTTCATCATGATTCATATTTTCGTCACCATGATGCATATTTTCTTCATCATGATGCTCATTTCTTCATCATGATGCATATTTTCTTCATCATGATGCTTATTTTCTTCATCATGATGCATATTTTCTTTATCATGATGCTAATTTTCTTCATCATTATGCTTATTTTCTTCATCATGATGCTCATTTCCTTCATCATGATTCTAATTTCCTTCATCATGATACTCATTTCCATCATCATGATGCTCATTTTCTTCATCATGATGCACATTTTCTTCCTCATGATGCTTATTTTCGTCATCATGATGCATATTTTCATCATCGTAATGCATATTTTTTTCATTATTATGCATATTTTCTTCATCATGATGCACATTTCCTTCATCATGATGCTCATTTTCTTCATCATGATGCTCATTTTCTTCATGCTAATGCTCATTTTCTTCATCATGATGCAAATTTTCTTCATCATGATGCATATTTTCTTCATCACGAGCTTCATCATGATGTATATTTTCTTCATCATGATTCATATTTTCTTTATAATGATGCATTTTTCTTCATCATGATATAAATTTTCTTCATCAAGATGCTCGTTTTCTTTTTCATGATGCTCATTTTCTTAGTCATGATGCATATTTTCTTCATCATGATGCTCATTTTCTTCATCATTATGCTAATTTTCTTCATCATGATGCATATTTTTTTCATCATGATGCATATATCCTTCAACATGATGCATATTTTATTCATCAAGATTCTCATTTTCTTCATCATGATGCATATTTTCTTCATCATGATGCTCATTTGTTTCATCACGATGCATATTTTCGCCACCATGATGCATATTTTCTTCATCATGATGCATATTTTCTTCATTATGATACTAATTTTCTTCAACATGATGCATATTTTCTTCATCGTGATGCTTATTTCCTTCATCATGATGATCATTTCCATCATCATGATACTCATTTCTTTCATTATGATGCACATTTTCTTCCTCATGATTCATATTTTCTTCATTATGATGCTTATTTTCTTCGTCATGATGCATATTTTCATCATCGTAATGCATATTTTCTTCATTATTATGCATTTTCGTCATCCTAATGCACATTTCATTCATCATGATGCTCATTTCCTTCATCATGATGCTCATTTTTTCTCCATCATGATGCTCATTTTCTTCATCATAATGCATATTTTCTTCATGCTGATGCTCATTTTCTTCATCATGATGCAAATTTTCTTCATCATGATGCATATTTTCTTCATCACGAGCTTCATTATTATACATATTTTCTACATCATGATTCATATTTTCGTCATCATGATGAATATTTCTTTCATTATGATGCATATGCTCATTTTCTTCATCATGATGCAAGTTTTCTTCATCAAGATGCTCGTTTTCTTCGTCATGATGCTCACTTTCTTCGTTATGATGCATATTTTCATCATCATGATGCTTATTTTCTTAATCATGATGCTCATTTTCTACATCATGATGCATATTTTCTTCATCATGAGCATATTTCCTTCATCATGATGCATATTTTTTTCATCATGTTGCTCATTTGTTTCATCATGATGCGTATTTTCGTCACCATGATTCATATTTTCGTCACCATGATGCATATTTTCTTAAGCATGATGCATATTTTCTTCATCATGATGCTCATTTATTTCATCATGATGTATATTTTCTTCATCATGATGCTTATTTTCTTCATCATGATTCATATTTTCTTCATCATGATGCATATTTTCTTTATCATGATGCTAATTTTCTTTATCATTACGCTAATTTTCTTCATAATGATGCTCATTTCCTTCATCATGATGCTCATTTCCATCATCATGATGCTCATTTTCTTAATCATGATGCACATTTTCTTCCTCATGATGCATATTTTCTTCATCATGATGCTTATTTTCTTCATCATGATGCATATTTTCATCATCGTAATGCATATTTTCTTCATTATTATGCATTTTCTTCATCATAATGCACATTTCCTTCATCATGATGCTCATTTCCTTCATCATGATGCTCATTTTCTTCATCATGATGCTCATTTTCTTCATCATAATGCAAATTTTCTTCTTACTGATGCTCATTTTCTTCATAATGATGCAAATTTTCTTCATCATGATGCATATTTTCTTTATCACGAGCTTCATCATGATGCATATTTTCTTCATCATGATTCATATTTTCTTTATCATGATGCATATTTCTTTCATCATGATGCATATGCTCATTTTCTTCATCATGATGCAAATTTTCTTCATCAAGATGCTCGTTTTCTTCGTCATGATGCTCATTTTCTTCGTCATGATGCATATTTTCATCATCATGATGCTCATTTTCTTCATCATGATGCTCATTTTCTTCATCGTGATGCATATTTCCTTCATCATGATGTATATTTTCTTCATCACGATGCTCATTTATTTCATCATGATACATATTTTCGTCACCATGATGCATGCATCTTCTTCATCATGATGCTCATTTTCTTCATCATGATGCATATTTTCTTCATCATGATGCTTATTTTCTTAATCTTGATGCTTATTTTTTCATCGAGCGATGACTACCCATCAGTGTATACAGCGACGGAGACCCTCACGCCAGGTACAACCAGGATGCCTCCCATCAGCCGCCATTTGGCTTCTGTTGTCTCCCTGCCATGCAGGCACTCATTGTACAGCCATGGGACAGCCGCTTTTGGTTCTTCTTTCAGCATCTCCGCCGATGTTACCCATCATACACGATGTAGTCGTGTGTGAATCTTGTCCAGCAGGCAAAACCCATCGATGATGGTTTATCCATGTGTGTGTGTAGCGTATTCAACCATCAACCATCACAGCCAAAAACATCGATAAAAGTACATAGGAAATTCATACATATAATCCCTAATCCCATGCTTTTCCATCGAATATAAACACACGTATAGTAAAAAAAATGCTATTACATCCAGATCATATCACATAATCATATAATCACAAAACCCTAACTTTACGGTTCACGTTTCACCACGAAACCAATGCTCTGATATTAATTGTTGGCCTTTGGATCGTTTGGTTCAACGTGATCATTAGGAATTCAAGTAAACGGTTACAGCGGAAGCAAAATAAACGTTTACCTTTCTTCTGGGTTGATGTAGAGGATGATCTGTAGTAGAGAACCACCTCTTGATCTTCTGCTATATTACCCAAGTCGAATCCTGATGTTGTGTGGGCAACAATCTGCAGGATTCTCTCAATTTGTTTCTCTCCCTCACTCACGTCAAAAGTGGCACAGGAATCATAGGGCAACTAGAAACTGAGATGACTTATTTATATGGGATACAGCAGGGACCAGGAGGAGAAATTGGATTGGGCCTCAATTGGATTTAATTAACCAAGCTTAGCCCAAAGCTTTTAATTAAACCCAATAATAATAATATAGTCCACTAAAATATTATTACTGCACTACCCATCCAATCCCAATATAATATTTTGGGCTCCTTCTTATTATGAGCCCGAAAGTCTCCCCATGTTTAAGATATACAATGTCCATTAATTAGTTAAGTTAACGACAACTCAAATTAATTAATATCTCATCCGAGAGTAGTACCACTCAACCTTTTTATCATGCCGAAATTAATCCACTTGCAAGATTTACATGATAAACTTTATGAGCTCCTCAAGGGGACATCATCAACCTATGACGGACATGGATTCCTTCTACAATCAACAACACACTATAGAGACAATACTATTTCCCAACTCACTGAGTTTATTGATTTAATACATGTAAATCTCACCCATTGATGAATCAAAGAAATATATACTACCTTACATGTCGAGGTTATTGTATAGGGATTAGGAGCACGAACATCCATAATAACTGAGATCAAGTTCTCCTATATAGACAGTACAAGTCGAACGATCTCTAGCGGTCCTACTCAATACACACTAAGTGCACTAATGTGATTCTATAGTCAAGACAAACTAACACAAAATCACACTACAACCATCCCGATAGATAGTCCCCGTCTATCTCGGTTGTGAGCATCTGTTTATACTTTATTAGGAAACCGATAATATGACCTTCCGCGTGTTGTCGCACAACATATTATCTAAAGTATAAAATAAATGGACTTTCGCACAAACATATAAATAAACAATTTATAATATGCAAAACATTTGATCATATGATTCACATCTCAAATAATATTGTTAAAACATTGTTCAATACAAAAGCATGGCTTTTAGTATACAAATCTAACAGATGCATATTTTCTTCATCAAGATGCTCATTTTCTTCGTCATGATGCTCATTTTCTTCATCATGATGCATATTTTCTTCATCATGATGCATATTTCCTTCATCATGATGCATATTTCCTTCATCATGATGCTAATTTTCATCATCATGATGCATATTTTGTTTATCATGATGCTCAATTTCTTCATCATGATGCTCATTTTCTTCATCATGATGCATATTTTCTTCATCATGAAACTCATTTTCTTCTTCATGATGCATATTTTCATCATCATGATGCTCATTTTTCCATTATGATGCATATTTTCGTCACCATGATGCATATTTTCTTCATCATGATGCTCATTTTCTTCATCATTATGCTCATTTTCTTCAAGATGATGTTCAGTTACTCTTCATCATGATGCTCATTCTCTTCATCATGATGCTCATTTTCTTCATCATGATATATATTTTCTTCATCATGATGCACATTTTCTTCATCATGATGCTCATTTCCTTCATCAAGATGCTAATTTACTTAATCATGATGCTCATTTTATTCATCATACTGCATACTTTCTTCATCACGTTGCTCATTTTCTTCAACATTATGGTAATTTTCTTCATCATGATACATATTTTCTTCATCATGATGCTCATTTTCTTCAACACGATGCTTATTTTCATCATCATGATGCATATTTTCTTGATCATGAGCTCCATCAATACGCATATTTTCTTCATCCCGATTCTCATTTTCTTCATCATGATGCTCTTTTTTTACATCATTAGGCACATTTTTTTCGTCGTGGTACATATGCTCATTTTCTTCATCATGATGCACAATTTCTTCATCAAGATGCTCATTTTCTTCGTCATGATGCTCATTTTCTTCGTTATGATGCATATTTCCTTCATCATGATGCTCATTTCCTTCATCATTACGTTCATTTTTTCTTCATGATGCATATTTTCTTCATCTTGATCCTTATTTTCTTCATCATGATGCATATTCTCATCATCATTATGCATATTTTCTTCATCATGACGCATATTTTCTTCATCATGATGCTCATTTCCTTCATCTTGATGCTCAGTTTCTTAATCATGATGTCCATTTCCTTCTTCATGATGCTCATTTTATTAATCACGATGCACATTTTCTTCATCTTGATTCTAATTTTCTTCATCATGATGCTTATTTTCTTCATCGTGATGCAGATTTTCATCATGATAATGCATATTTTCTTCATTATTATGCATATTTTCTTCATCAAGATGCTCATTTCCTTCATCATGATAAATATTTTCTTCATCATGATGCTCATTTTCTTCATCATGACGCATATTTTCTTCATCACGAGCTTCATCATGATGAAAATATTCTTCATCATGATGCATATTTCTTTCATCATGATGCATATGCTCAATTTCTTTGTCGTGATGCATATTTTCTTCATCAAGATGCTCATTTTCTTCGTCATGATGCTCATTTTATTCATCATGATGCATATTTTCTTAATCATGATGCATATTTCCTTCATCATGATGCATATTTCCTTCATCATGATGCTCATTTTATTCATCATGATACATATTTTGTTCATCATGATGCTCAATTTCTTCATCATGATGCTCATTTTCTTCATCATTATGCTCATTTCCTTCATCATGATGCATATTTTCTTCATCATGATACTCATTTTCTTAATCATGATGCATATTTACATCATCATGATGCTCATTTTTTTATCATGATGCATATTTTCGTCACCATGATAGATATTTTCTTCATCATGATGCTCATTTTCTTCATCATTATGCTCATTTTCTTAAAGATGATGCTCAGTTTCTCTGTCATAAAGCTCATTTTCTTCATCATTATGTATATTCTCTTCATCACGATGCTCATTCTCTTCATCATGATATATATTTTCTTCATAATGATGCATATTTTCTTCATCATGATGCTAATTTTCTTAATCATGATGCTCATTTTATTCATCATACTGCATATTTTCTTCATCACGTTGCTCATTTTCTTCAACGTAATGGTAATTTTCTTCATCATGATGCATATTTTGTTCATCATGATGCTCATTTTCTTCATCATGATGCTCATTTTCTTCATCATGATGAGTATTTTCTTGATCATGAGCTTCATCAATATGCATACTTTCTTCATCCCGATTCTCATTTTCTTCATCATGATGCTCATTTTTTACATCATGATGCACATTTTCTTCGTCGTGGTACATATGCTCATTTTCTTCATCATGATGCATATTTTCTTCATAATGAAGCTCCTTTTCTTCGTCATGATACTCATTTTCTTAGTTATAATGCATATTCTCTTCATCATGATGCTCATTTCCTTCATCATGATGCTCATTTGCTTCATCATTATGCTCATTTTTTCTTCATGATGCATATTTTCTTCATCATGATGTTTATTTTCTTCATCATGATGCATATTTTCATCATCATTATGCATATTTTCTTCATCATGGCGCATGTTTTCTTCATCATGATGCTCATTTCCTTCATCTTGATGCTCAGATTCTTAATCATGATGCTCATTTCCTTCTTTATGATGCTCATTTTCTTAATCATGATGCACATTTTCTTCACCATGATTCTAATTTTCTTCATCATGATGCTTATTTTCTTCATCATGATGCATATTTTCATCATGATAATGCATATTTTCTTCATTATTATGCATATTTTCTTCATCATGATGCTCATTTCTTTCATCATGATGATCGTTTTATTCATCATGATACATATTTTATTCATCATGATGCTCATTTTCTTCATCATGATGCTCATTTTCTTCATCATGATGCATATTTTCTTCATCACGAGCTTCATCATGATGCATATTTTCTTCATCATGATGCATATTTCTTTCACCATGATGCATATGCTCATTTTCTTTGTCGTGATGCATATTTTCTTCATCAAGATGCTCATTTTCTTCGTCGTGATGCTCATTTTCTTCATCATGATACATATTTCCTTCATCATGATGCATATTTCCTTCATCATGATGCTCATTTTCTTCATCATGATGCATATTTTGTTCATCATGATGCTCAATTTCTTCATCATGATGCTCATTTCCTTCATCATGATGCATATTTTCATCATCATGATACTCATTTTCTTCATCATGATGCTCATTTTTTTCATCATCATGATGCTCATTTTTTTATCATGATGCATATTTTCGTCACCATGATGCACATTTTCTTCATCATGATGCTCATTTTTTTCATCATGATGCTCATTTTTTTCATCATGATCCATATTTTCTACATCCTGATGCTCACTTTTTTTTCAAGATGCTAATTTTCTTCATCGTAAATCATATTTTCTTCATCACGAGCTTCATCATGATGATTATTTTTTCTTCATCATGATGCATATTTTTCTTCATCATGATGCATATTTTCTTCAAAATGATGCTTATTTTCTTCATCATGATGCATATTTTAAACATCGTTATGCATATTTTCTTCATCATGATGCATATTTTCTTCATCATGATGCTCGTTTCCTTCATCGTGATGCTCATTTCCTTCATCTTGATGCACATTTTCTTCATCATAATGCTAATTTTCTTCATCATGATACATATTTTATTCATCACGACGCTCATTTTCTTAGTCATGATGCTCATTTCTTCTTGATGATGCTCATTTCCTTCATCATGATTCTCATTTTCTTCATCGTGATGCTCATTTTCTTCATCGTGATGCTCATTTTCTTTATCGTAATGCTGAATTTCTTCATCGTGATGCTCATTTTTTTCATCGTGATGCTATTTTTTTTCATCTTGATGCTCATTTTCTTTATCATGATGCTCATTTTCGTCATCATGATACATATTTTCTTCATCATAAAGCATATTTTAATCACCATGATGCTCATTTTCTTCATCATGATGCCTATTTTCTTCATCATGATGCATATTTTCTTCATCATGATGCTCATTTTCTACATCATGATGCTAATTTCCTTCATCAGGATGCTCATTTCGTTCATCATGATGCTCATTTTCCTCATCATGATGCTCATTTTCTTCATCATGATGCTAATTTTATTAATCATGATGCTCATTTCCTTCATAATGATACTCATTTTCTTCATCATAATGCATATTTTCTTCATCATGATGCTCATTTTCTTCATCATTATGTTCATTTTCTACATCATGACACTCAGTTTCTTTATAATGATGCTCATTTTATTCTTCATTATGCATATTCTCTTCATCATGATGCTCATTCTTTTCATCATGATGCTCATTTTCTATATCATGATGCACATTTTCTTCATCATGATGCTCATTTTCTTAGTCAAGATGCTAATTTCATTAATCATGATGCTCATTTTATCCATTATACTGCATATTTTTTTATCATGATGCTCATTTTCTTCATCATTATGGTAATTTTATTCATCATGATGCATATTTTCTTCATCCCGATGCTCATTTTCATCATCATAATGCACATTTTTACATCGTGATGCATATTTTCTTTATCATGATACGTATACTCATTTTCTTCATCATGGTGCATATTTTCTTCATCAAGATGCTCATTTTCTTCATCATGATGCTCATTTTCTTGTTATGATGCATATTTTCTTCATCATGATGCTAATTTCTTCATCATGATGCTAATTTCCTTCATCATGATGCTCATTTCCTTCATCATTATACTCATCTTTTTCATCATGATGCATATTTTCTTCATTATGACGCTTATTTTCTTCATCATGATGCATATTTTCGTCATCATAATGCATATTTTCTTCATCAAGACGCATATTTTCTTCATCATGATGCTAATTTCCTTCATCATGATACTCATTTCCTTCATCTTGATGCTCAATTTCTTCATCATGATGCTCATTTCTTTATTCATGATGCTTATTTTCTTCATCATGATGCTTATTTTCTTCAACATAATGCATATTTTCATCATGATAATGCATATTTTCTTCATTATTATGCATATTTTCTACATAGTGATGCTTATTTCCTTCATCATAATGCACGTTTTATTCATCATGATGCATATTTTCTTCATGATACTCATTTTCTTCATCATGATGCTCATTTTTTTATCATGATGCATATTTTCTTCATCATGATGCTATTTCTTTCATCATGATGCATATAATTATTTTCTTCGTCATGATGCATATTTTCTTCATCAAGATGCTCATTTTCTTTGTTATGATGCTCATTTTCTTCGTCATGATGCCTATTTTTCTTCATCATGATGCTCATTTTCTTCATCATAATGTTCATTTTCTTCAGCATGATGCATATTTTCTTCATCATGATGCATATTTCCTTCATCATGATGCGTATTTCCTTAATCATGATGCTCATTTTCTTCATCATGATATATTTTGTTTATCATGATGCTCAATTTCTTCATCATGATGCTCATTTTCTTCTTCATGATGCTCATTTTCTTCATCATGATGCATATTTTCTTAATCATGATCCTCATTTTCTTTATCATGATTCTCATTTTCTTCATCATGATGCTTATTTTTTTCATCGTGATGCATACTTTCATCATCATAATGCGTATTTCCTTCATTATTATGCATATTTTCTTCATCATGATGCTCATTTCATTTATCATGATACTCATTTCCTTCATCATGATGCTCATTTTCTTCATAATGATGTATATTTTCTTCATCTTGATGCTCATTTTCTTCATCATGATGCTTATTTTCTTCATCATCATGCATATTTTCTTCGTCACGAGCTTCATCATGATGCATATTGCTTTCATCATGACGCATATGCTCATTTTATTCATCATGATGCATATTTTCTTCTTTAAGATGCTCATTTTCTTCGCATGATGCTCATGTTCTACATCATGATGCTCATTTTCTTCATCATGATGCATATTTTCTTCATCATGATGCTCATTTTATTTGTCATGATACTTATTTTCTTTTTTCATGATTCCTTCATCATGATTCTCATTTTCTTCATCGTGATGCTCATTTTCTTCATTGTGATGCTCATTTTGTTCATCATGATGCTCAATTTCTTCATCATGATGCTTATTTCCTTCATCATGATGCACATTTTCTTCATCATGATTCTCATTTTCTTCATCATGATGCATATTTTCTTCATCATGATGCACATTTTTTCATCATGATGCATATTTTTATCACAATGATGCATATTTTCTTCATCATGATGCTCATTTTCTTCATCATGATGCATATTTTATTCATCAAGAGCTTCATCGTGATGCATATTTTCTACATCATGATGCATATGCTCATTTTCTGCATTATGATGCATATTTTCTTCATCAAGATGGTCATTTTCTTCTTCATGATGCTCATTTTCTTCGTCATGATGCATATTTTCTTCATCATGATGCTCATTTTCTTCATCATGATGCTCATTTTTTACATCATTATGCACATTTTCTTCGTCGTGGTACATATGCTCATTTTCTTCATCATGATGCATAATTTCTTCATCAAGATGCTCATTTTCTTAGTCTTGATGCTCATTTTCTTCGTTATGATCCATATTTTCTTCATCATGATACTCATTTCCTTCATCATGATGCTCATTTCATTCATCATTATGTTCATTTTTTCTTCATGATGCATATTTTCTTCATCTTGATCCTTATTTTCTTCATCGTGATGCATATTCTCATCATCATTATGCATATTTTCTTCATCATGACGCATATTTTCTTCATCATGATGCTCATTTACTTCATCTTGATGCTCAGTTTCTTAATCATGATGCTCATTTCCTTCTTCATGATGCTCATTTTATTAATCACGATGCACATTTTCTTCATCATGATTCTAATTTTCTTCATCATGATGCTTATTTTTTTTATCGTGATGCAGATTTTAATCATGAAAATGCATATTTTCTTCATTATTATGCATATTTTCTTCATCATGATGCTCATTTCTGTCATCATGATGCTTTTTTTATTCATCATGATACATATTTTCTTCATCATGATGCTCATTTTCTTCATCATGATGCTCATTTTCTTCATCATGATGCTCATTTTCTTCATCATGATGCATATTTTCTTCATCACGAGCTTCATCATGATGTAAATTTTCTTCATCATGATGCATATTTCTTACATCATGATGCATATGCTCATTTTCTTTGTCGTGATGCATATTTTCTTCATCAAAATGCTCATTTTCTTCGTCATGATGCTCATTTTATTAATCATGATGCATATTTTAGTCATTATGATGCATATTTTCTTCATCATGATGTTCATTTTCTTCATCATGATGCTCATTTTCTTCATCATGATACATATTTTCTTCATCACGAGCTTCATCATGATGCAAATTTTCTTCATCATGATGCATATTTCTTACATCATGATGCATATGCTCATTTTATTTGTCGTGATGCATATTTTCTTCATCAAAATGCTCATTTTCTTCGTCATGATGCTCATTTTATTAATCATGATGCATATTTTCTTCATCATGATGCATATTTCCTTCATCATGATGCGTATTTCCTTCATCATGATGCTCATTTTCTTCATCATGATACATATTTTGTTCATCATGATGCTCATTTTCTTCATCATAATGCTCATTTTCTTCATCATGATGCATATTTCTTACATCATGATGCATATGCTCATTTTCTTAATCATGATGCATATTTTCTTCATCATGATACTCATTTTTTTCATCATGATGCATATTTACATCATAATGATGCTCATTTTTTTTTATCATGATGCATATTTTCGTCACCATGATGCATATTTTCTTCATCATGATGCTCATTTTCTTCATCATTATGCTCATTTTCTTCAAGATGATGCTCAGTTTCTTTATCATGATGCTCATTTTCTTCATCATTATGCATATTCTCTTCATCGCGATGCTCATTCTCTTCATCATGATATATATTTTCTTCATAATGATGCATATTTTCTTCATCATGATGCTAATTTTTTTAATCATGATGCTCATTTTATTCATCATACTGCATATTTTTTTCATCACGTTGCTCATTTTCTTCAACGTAATGGTAATTTTCTTCATCATGATGCATATTTTCTTCATCATGATTTTCTTCATCATGATGCTCATTTTCTTCTTCATGATGCGTATTTTCTTGATCATGAGCTTCATCAATATGCATACTTTCTTCATCCCGATTCTCATTTTCTTCATCATGATTCTCATTTTTTACATCATGATGCACATTTTCTTCGTCGTGGTACATATGCTCATTTTCTTCATCATGATGCATATTTTCTTCATCAAGAAGCTCATTTTCTTCGTCATGATACTCATTTTCTTCGTTATGATGCATATTTTCTTCATCATGATGCTCATTTGCTTCATCATGATGCTCGTTTGCTTCATCATTATGCTCATTTTTTCTTCATGATGCATATTTTCTTCATCATGATGCTTATTTTCTTCATCATGATGCATATTTTCATCATCATTATGCATATTTTCTTCATCATGGCGCATATTTTCTTCATCATGATGCTCATTTCCTTCATCTTGATGCTCAGTTTCTTAATCATGTTGCTCATTTCCTTCTTCATGATGCTCATTTTCTTAATCATGATGCACATTTTCTTCACCATGATTCTAATTTTCTTCATCATGATGCTTATTTTCTTCATCATGATGCATATTTTCATCATGATAATGCATATTTTCTTCATTATTATGCATATTTTCTTCATCATGATGCTCATTTCTTTCATCATGATGCTCGTTTTATTCATCATGATACATATTTTCTTCATCATGATGCTCATTTTCTTCATCATGATGCTCATTTTCTTCATCATGATGCATATTTTCTTCATCACGAGCTTCATCATGATGCATATTTTCTTCATCATGATTCATATTTCTTTCACCATGATGCATATGCTCATTTTCTTTGTCGTGATGCATATTTTCTTCATCAAGATGCTCACTTTCTTCGTCGTGATGCTCATTTTCTTCATCATGATGCATATTTCCTTCATCATGATGCATATTTCCTTCATCATGATGCTCATTTTCTTCATCATGATGCATATTTTGTTCATCATGATACTCAATTTCTTCATCATGATGCTCATTTCCTTCATCATGATGCATATTTTCATTATCATGATACTCATTTTCTTCATCATGATGCTCATTTTTTTCATCATCATGATGCTCATTTTTTTATCATGATGCATATTTTCGTCACCATGATGCACATTTTCTTCATCATTATGCTCATTTTCTTCATCATGATGCTCATTTTTTTCATCATGATGCATATTTTCTACATCCTGATGCTCACTTTTTTTTCAAGATGCTAATTTTCTTCATCGTAATTCATATTTTCTTCATCACGAGCTTCATCACGATGATTATTTTTTCTTCATCATGATGCATATTTTCTTCATCATTATGCATATGCTCATTTTTTATCAAGATGCATATTTATTTCATCAAGATGCTCATTTTCTTCTTCATGATGCTCATTTTCTTCATCATGATGCATATTTTCTTCATCATGATGCTCATTTTCTTCATCATGATGCATATTTTCTTCATCATGGTGCATATTTCCATCATCATGATGCATATTTTCTACATCATGATGTTCATTTTCTTTATCATGATGCATATTTTGTTCATCATGATGCTCATTTTACTTTAACATGATGCTCATTTTCTTCATCATGATGCATATTTTCTTCATCATGATGCACATTTTTTCATTATGATGCATATTTTCTTCATCATAATGCTCATTTTTTTCATCATGATGCATATTTTCGTCACAATTGATGCATATTTTTTCATCATGAAGCATATTTTCTTCATCATGATGGTCATTATTTTCATCATGATGCATATTTCCTTCATCATGATGCTCATTTCCTTTAACATGATGCTCGTTTTCTTTAACATGATGCATATTTTCTTCAAAATGATGCATATTTTCTTCATCATGATGCATATTTTAAACATCGTTATGCATATTTTCTTCATCATGATGCATATTTTCTTCATCATGATGCTCGTTTCCTTCATCGTGATGCTCATTTCCTTCATCTTGATGCACATTTTCTTCATCATGATGCTAATTTTCTTCATCATGATACATATTTTCTTCATCACGACGCTCATTTTCTTCGTCATGATGCTCATTTCTTCTACATGATGCTCATTTCCTTCATCATGATTCTCATTTTCTTCATCGTGATGCTCATTTTCTTCATCGTGATGCTCATTTTCTTTATCGTAATGCTGAATTTCTTCATCGTGATGCTCATTTTTTTCATCGTGATGCTATTTTTTTCATCTTGATGCTCATTTTCTTTATCATGATGCTCATTTTCGTCATTATGATACATATTTTCTTCATCATAAAGCATATTTTAATCACCATGATGCTCATTTTCTTCATCATGATGCCTATTTTCTTCATCATGATACATATTTTCTTCATCATGATGCTCATTTTCTACATCATGATGCTAATTTCCTTCATCAGGATGCTCATTTTGTTCATCATGATGCTCATTTTCCTCATTATGATGCTCATTTTCTTCATCATGATGATAATTTTATTAATCATGATGCTCATTTCCTTCATAATGATACTCATTTTCTTCATCATAATGCATATTTTCTTCATCATGATGCTCATTTTATTCATCATTATGTTCATTTTCTACATCATGACGGTCAGTTTCTTTATAATGATGCTCATTTTATTCTTCATTATGCATATTCTCTTCATCATGATGCTCATTCTTTTCATCATGATGTTCATTTTCTACATCATGATGCACATTTTCTTCATCATGATGTTAATTTTCTTCGTCAAGATTCTGATTTCATTAATCATGATGCTCATTTTATCCATTATACTGCATATTTTTTTATCATGATGCTCATTTTCTTCATCATTATGGTAATTTTATTCATCATGATGCATATTTTCTTCATCCCGATGCTCATTTTCATCATCATAATGCTCATTTTTACATCGTGATGCATATTTTCTTTATCATGATACGTATACTCATTTTTTTCATCATGGTGCATATTTTCTTCATCAAGATACTCATTTTCTTTGTCATGATGCTCATTTTCTTGCTATGATGCATATTTTATTCATCATGATGCTAATTTCCTTCATCATGTTGCTCATTTCCTTCATCATTATACTCATCTTTTTCATCATGATACATATTTTCTTCATTATGACGCTTATTTTCTTCATCATGATGCATATTTTCGTCATCATAATGCATATTTTCTTCATCAAGACGCATATTTTCTTCACCATGATGCTCATTTCCTTCATCATGATACTCATTTCCTTCATCTTGATGCTCAATTTCTTCATCATGATGCTCATTTCTTTCTTCATGATGCTTATTTTCTTCATCATGATGCTTATTTTCTTCATCATAATGCATATTTTCATCATGATAATGCATATTTTCTTCATTATTATGCATATTTTCTTCATAGTGATGCTCATTTCCTTCATCATAATGCACGCTTTATTCATCATGATGCATATTTTCTTCATGATACTCATTTTCTTCATCATGATGCTCATTTTCTTTATCATGATGCATATTTTCTTCATCATGATGCATATTTCTTTCATCATGATGCATATGCTTATTTTCTTCGTCATGATGCATATTTTCTTCATCAAGATGCTCATTTTCTTTTTTATGATGCTTATTTTCTTTGTCATGATGCTTATTTTTCTTCATCATGATGCTCATTTTCTTCATCATAATGTTCATTTTCTTCAGCATGATGCATATTTTCTTCATCATGATGCATATTTCCTTCATCATGATGCATATTTCCTTAATCATGATGCTCATTTTCTTCATCATGATATATTTTATTTACCATGATGCTCAATTTCTTCATCATGATGCTCATTTTCTTTTCCATGATGCTCATTTTCTTCATCATGATGCATATTTTCTTAATCATGATCCTCATTTTCTTTATCATGATGCTCATTTTCTTCGTCATGATGCTTATTTTTTTCATCGTGATGCATAATTTCATCATCATAATGCGTATTTCCTTCATTATTATGCATATTTTCTTCATCATGATGCTCTTTTCCTTAATTATGATACTCATTTCATTCATCATGATGCTCATTTTCTTCATAATGATGTATATTTTCTTCATCTTGATGCTCATTTTCTTCATCATGATGCTTATTTTCTTCATCATTATGCATATTTTCTTCGTCACGAGCTTCATCATGATGCATATTGCTTTCATCATGACGCATATGCTCATTTTATTCATCATGATACATATTTTCTTCTTTAAGATGCTCATTTTCTTCGCATGATGCTCATTTTCTTCATCATCATGCATATTTTCTTCATCATGAAGCTCATTTTCTTCATCATGATGCATATTTTCTTCATCATAACACTCATTTTCTTCGTTATGATACTTATTTTCTTTTTTCATGATTCTCATTTCCTTCATCATGATTCTCATTTTCTTTATCGTGATGCTCATTTTCTTCATTGTGATGCTCATTTTCTTTATCTTGATGCTGAATTTCTTCATCGTGATGCTCATTTTCTTCATTGTGATGCTCATTTTGTTCATCATGGTGCTCAATTTCTTCTTCATGATGCTTATTTCCTTCATCATGATGCATATTTTCTTCATCATGATTCTCATTTTCTTCATCATGTTGCATATTTTCTTCATCTTGATGCACATTTTTCATCATGATGCATATTTTTATCACCATGATGCATATTTTCTTCATCATGATGCTCATTTTCTTCATCATGATGCATATTTTCTTCATCAAGAGCTTCATCATGATGCATATTTTCTTCATCATGATGCATATGCTCATTTTCTGCATTATGATGCTTATTTTCTTCATCAAGATGCTCATTTTCTTCTTCATGATGCTCATTTTCTTCGTCATGATGCATATTTTCTTCATCATGATGCTCATTTTCTTCATCATGATGCTCATTTTCTTCATCATGATGCATATTTTCTTCATCATGGTGCATATTTCCTTCATCATGATGCATATTTTCTCCATCATGATGCTCTTTTTTTTATCATGATTCATATTTTGTTCATCATGATACTCATTTTCTTCATCATGATGCTCATTTCCTTCATCATGATGCATATTTTCTTCATCACGATGCTTATTTTTTTCATTATGATGCATATTTTTGTCACAATTGATGCATATTTTCTTTATCATGATGCATATTTTCTTCATCATGATGCTTATTTCTTCATTATGATGCATATTTTCTTCATCATGATGCTCATTTCCTTCATCATGATTCTCATTTTCTTCATCATGATGCTCATTTTCTTCATCATAATGCTCATTTCCTTAAACATGATTCTCATTTTCTTTAACACGATGAATATTTTCTTCAATATGATGCTTATTTTCTTCATCATGACTATTATTTTAATCATCATTATGCATATTTTTTTCATCATGATGCATATTTTCTTCATCATGATGCTCATTTCCTTTATCATGATGCTCATTTCCTTTATCATGATGCACATTTTCTTCATCATGATGCTAATTTTCTTCATCATGATGTATATTTTCTTCATCATGATGCGTATTTTTTTCATCATAATGCATATTTACTTTATTATTATTCATATTTTCTTCATCATGATGCTCATTTCCTTCATCATGATGCTCATTTCCTTCATCATGATTCTCATTTTCTTTATAATGATGCTATATTTTCTTCATCCTGATTCTCATTTTCTTCATCATGTTGCTCATTTTCTTCATCATGATGCATATTTTCTTCATCACGGGCTTCATCTTAATGCATATTGCTTTCAACATGATGTATATGCTCATTTTATTAATGATGATGCATATTTTCTTCATCAAGATGCTCATTTTCTTCTCATTATGCTCATTTTGTACATCATGATGCTCATTTTCTTCATCATGACGCTAATTTTCTTCGTCATGATGCTTATTTTCTTCTTTATGATGCTCATTTCCTTCATTACTAAACATATGCTCATTTTCTTCATCATGATACAAATGCTCATTTTCTTCATCATGTTGCATATTTTCTTTATCATGATACATATTCTTATTTTTATCATCATGATGCTCATTTTCTTCGTCATGTTGCATATTTTCTTTATCATGATGCTCATTTCCTTCATCTTGATGGTCATTTCCTTCATCATTATGCTCATATTTTTCATTATGATGCATATTTTCTTCATCATGATGCTTATTTTCTTTATCATGATTCATATTTTCTTAATCATGATGCTCATTTCCTTCATCATGATGCTATTTCCTCCATCTTGATGCATACTTTATTCATCACGAGCTTCATCATGATGCATATTGCTTTAATCATGATGCATATGCTCATTTTATTCATCGTGATGGATATTTTCTTCATCAAGAATCTCATTTTCTTCGCATGATGCTCATTTCTGTATCATGATGCTCATTTTCTTCATCATGATGCTCATTTTCTACATCATCATGCATATTTTCTTCATCATGATGCTCATTTTTTTCATCATGATGTATATTTTCTTCATCATGACGTTCATTTTCTTCGTCATGATGCTCATTTTTATCTTCATGATGGTCATTTTCTTCATCGTGATGCCTATTTTCTTCATCGTGATGCTCATTTTCTTTATCGTGATGCTGAATTTCTTCATCGTGATGCTCATTTTCTTCATTGTGATGCTCATTTTCTTCATCTTGATGCTCATTTTCTTTATCATTATGCTTATCTTCATCATGAAGAATATTTTAATCATCATGATGCTCATTTTCTTCATCGTGATGTTCATTTTCTTCATCATGATGCCTATTTTCTTCATCATGATGCACATTTTCTTCATCATGATGCTCATTTTCTACATCATGATGCTAATTTCCTTCATCAGGATGCTCATTTTCTTCATCATGATGCTCATTTTCTTCATCATGAGGCTAATTTTATTAGTCATGATGCTCATTTTCTTCATAATAACGCTCATTTTCTTCATCATGATGCTCATTTCTTTCATCATGATGCTCATTTCCTTTATCTTGATGCTCAGTTTCTTCATCATGATGCTCATTTCCTTATTCATGATGCACATTTTCTTGATCATGATTCTAATTTTATTCGTCAAGATGCTCATTTTCTTCATCATGATGCTCATTTTCTTCATCATGTTGCATATTTTATTCATCATGATGCTCATTTCCTTCATCATTATGCTCACATTTTTCATCATGATACATATTTTCTTCATCATGATGCTTATTTTTTCATCATAATGCATATTTTCTTCATCGTGATGCATATTTTCTTCATCATGATGCTCATTTCCTTCATCTTGATGCTCAATTTCTTCATCATGATGCTCATTTCCTTCTTCATGATGCACATTTTCTTCATCATGATTCTAATTTTCTTCATCGTGATGCTCATTTTCTTCATCATGATGCATATTTTCTTCATCATGAAGCATATTTTAATCATCATGATGCTCATTTTCTTCATCATGATGTTCATTTTCTTCATCATGATGCCTATTTTCTTTATCATGTTGCACATTTTCTTAATCATGAAGCTCATTTTCTACATCATGATGCTAATTTCCTTCATCAGGATGCTCATTTCCTTCATCATGATGCTCATTTCCCTCATCATGATGCTCATTTTCTTCATCATGATGCTAATTTTAATATTCATGATGCTCATTTCCTTCATAATGATGCTAATTTTCTTCATCATAATGCATATTTTCTTCATCACGATGTCCATTTTTTTCATCATTATGCTCATTTTCTTCATCATGATGCTCAGTTTTTTTATCATGATGCTTATTTTCTTCATCACTATGCATATTCTCTTCATCACTATGCATATTCTCTTAATCATGATGCATATTTTCTTCATCATGATGCACATTTTCTTCATCATGATGCTCATTTCCTTCATGATGATGCTAATTTCCTTCGTCATGATGCTCATTTTATTCATCATACTGCATATTTTATTCATCACGATGCTCATTTTCTTAATCATTATGGTAATTTTCTTCATTATGATGCATATTTTCTTCATCATGATGTATATTTTCTTCAACATGATGCTCATTTCCTTCATTATGATTCTCATTTCCTTCATCATGATGCTCATTTTTTCATCATGATGCTCATTTCCTTCAACATGATTCCATTTTGTTTAACATAATTATTTTCTTCAACATGATGCTTATTTTCTTCATCATGATGCATATTTTAATCATCATTATGCATATTTTCTTCATCATGATGCATATTTTCTTTATCATGATGCACATTTCCTTCATCATGATGCTCATTTCCTTCATCATGATGCTCATTTCCTTTATCATGATGCAAATTTTCATCATCATGATGCTAATTTTCTTCATCATGACGCATATTTTCTTTATCATGATGCGTATTTTCTTAATCATGATGGATACTTTCATCATCATAATGCGTATTTTCTTCATTATTATGCATATTTTGTTCATCATGATGCTCATTTCCTTCATCATAATGCTCATTTTCTTCATAATGATGCTATATTTTATTCATCCTGATGCTCATTTTCTTTATCATGTTGCTCATTTTCTTCATCATGATGCATATTTTCTTCATCACGAGCTTCATCCTGATGCATATTGCTTTCATCATGATGCTCATTTCCTTCATCATGATGGTCATTTCCTTCATCATTATGCTCATATTTTTCATTATGATGCATATTTTCTTCATCATGATGCTTATTTTCTTCACCATGATTCATATTTCCTTCATCATGATGCTCATTTCCTTCATCATGATGCTCATTTCCTTCATCTTGATGATATTTTCTTCATCACGAGCTTCATCATGATGCATATTGCTTTAATCATGATGCATATGCTCATTTTATTCATCATGATGCACATTTTCTTCATCAAGATGCTCATTTTCTTCACATGATGCTCATTTTCTACATCATGATGCTCATTTTCTTCATCATCAAGCATATTTTCTTCATCATGATGCTCATTTTTTTCATCATGATGCATATTTTCTTCATCATGGCGCTCATTTTCTTCGTCATGATGTTTATTTTCTTCATCATGATGCTCATTTTCTTCATCGTGATGCACATTTTTTTATTGTGATGCTCATTTTCTTCATCTTGATGCTCATTTTCTTTATCATGATGCTCATTTTCGTCATCAATTTACATATTTTCTTCATCATGAAGCATATTTTATTCATCATGATGCACATTTTCTGAATCATGATGTTCATTTTCTTCATCATGATGCCTATTTTCTTCATCATGATGCACATTTTCTTCATCATGATGCTCATTTTCTACATCATGATGCTAATTTCCTTCATCAGGATGCTCATTTTTTCATCATGATGCTTATTTTCCTCATCATGATGCTCATTTTCTTCATCATGAGGCTAATTTCATTAGTCATGATGCACATTTTCTTCATAATAACGCTCATTTTCTTCATCATGATGCTCATATCTTTCATCATGATGCTCATTTCTTTCAACATGATGCATATTTTCTTCCTCATGAGCTTCATCATGATGCATATATTTCTTCATCATGATACATATGTTCATTTTCTTCAACATGATGCATATTTTCTTCATCAAGATGCTCATTTTCTTCGTCATGTTGCATATTTTATTCATCATGATACTCATTTCCTTCATCATTATGCTCACATTTTTCATCATGATACATATTTTCTTCATTATGATGCTTATTTTTTCATCATAATCCATATTTTCTTCATCATGAGGCTCATTTCCTTCATCTTGATGCTCAGTTTCTTCATCATGATGCTCATTTCCTTCTTCATTATGCACATTTTCTTCATCATGATTCTAATTTTCTTCATCATGATGCTCATATTCTTCATCACGATGCATATTTTCTTCATCATGACGCTCATTTTCTTCGTCATGATGCTCATTTTCTTCTTCGTGATGCTCATTTTCTTTATCGTGATGCTGAATTTTTCATCGTGATGCTCATTTTTTTCATTGTGATGCTTATTTTCTTTATCTTGGTGCTCAATTTCTTTATCATGATGTTCATTTTCATCATCATGATACATATTTTCTTCATCATGTAGCATATTTTAATCATCATGATGTTCATTTTCTTCTTCATGATGCCTATTTTCTTCATCATGTTGCACATTTTCTTAATCATAATGCTCATTTTCTATATCATGATGCTAATTTCCTTCATCAGGATGCTCATTACCTTCATCATGATGCTCATTTTCCTCATCATGATGCTCATTTTCTTCATCATGATGCTAATTTTATTAGTCATGATGCTCATTTCCTTCATAATGATGCTCATTTTCTTCATCATAATGCATATTTTCTTCATCATGATGTCCATTTTTTTCATCATTATGCTCATTTTCTTCATCATGATGCTAATTTCATTCGTCATGATGCTTATTTTATTCATCATACTGCATATTTTCTTCATCACGATGCTCATTTTCTTCATCATTATGGTAATTTTCTTCATCATGATGCATATTTTCTTCATCATGATGCTCATTTTTCCATCATGATGCATATTTTCTTCATCATGGAGCTCATTTTTTTCGTCATGATGCTCATTTTCTTCATCATGATGCTCATTTTCTTCATCGTGATGCTCATTTTCTTAATCATGGAGCTCATTTTCTTCGTCAGGATGCTCATTTTCTTCATTGTGATGCTCATTTTCTTCATCGTGATGCTGAATTTCTTCATCATGATGCTCATTTTCTTTATTGTGATGCTCATTTTCTTCATCTTGACGCTCATTTTCTTTATCATGATACTCATTTTCATCATCAATTTACATATTTTCTTCATCATAAAGCATATTTTAATCATCATGATGGACATTTTCTGAATCATGATGTTCATTTTCTTCATCATAATGCCTATTTTCTTCATCATGATGCACATTTTCTTCATCATGATGCTCATTTTCTACATCATGATTCTAATTTCCTTCATCAGGATACTCATTTTCTTCATCATGATGCTTATTTTCCTCATCATGATTCTCATTTTTTCATCATGAGGCAAATTTTATTAGTCATGATGCACATTTTCTTCATAATAACGCTCAATTTCTTCATTATGATGCTCATTTCTTTCATCATGATGCTCATTTCTTTCATCATGATGCATATTTTCTTCCTCATGAGCTTCATCATGATGCATATATTTCTTCATCATTATACATATGTTCATTTTCTTCATCATGATGCATATTTTCTTCATCAAGATGCTCATTTTCTTCGTCATGATCTCATTTTCTTCGTCAAGTTGCATATTTTATTCATCATGATACTAATTTCCTTCATCATTATGCTCACATTTTTCATCATGATACATATTTTCTTCATCATGATGATTATTTTTTTATCATAATGCATATTTTCTTCATCATGATGCATATTTTCTTCATCATGAGGCTCATTTCCTTCATCTTGATGCTCAGTTTCTTCATCTTGATGCTCATTTCCTTCTTCATGATGCACATTTTCTTCATCATGATTCTAATTTTCTTTATCATGATTCTCATATTCTTCATCATGATGCATATTTTCTTCATAATGACGCTCATTTTCTTCGTCACGAGGCTCATTTTCTTCTTCATGATGCTCATTTTCTTTATCGTGATGCTGAATTTTTCATCGTGATGCTCATTTTTTTCATTGTGATGCTTATTTTCTTTATCTTGGTGCTCATTTTCTTTATCATGATGCTCATTTTCGTTATCATGATACATATTTTCTTCATTATGAAGCATATTTTAATCATCATGATGTTCATTTTCTTCATCATGATGCCTATTTTCTTCATCATGTTGCACATTTTCTTAATCATGATGCTCATTTTCGACATCATGATGCTAATTTCCTTCATCAGGATGCTCATTACCTTCATCATAATGCTCATTTTCCTCATCATGATGCTCATTTTCTACATCATGATGCTAATTTTATTAGTCATGATGCTCATTTCCTTCATAATAATGCTCATTTTCTTCATCATAATGCATATTTTTTCATCATGATGTCCATTTTTTTCATCATTATGCTCATTTTCTTCATCATGATGCTCAGTTTTTTTTATCATGATGCTTATTTTCTTCATCACTATGCATATTCTCTTCATCACTATGCATATTCTCTTAATCATGATGCATATTTTCTTCATCATAATGCACATTTTCTTCATCATGATGCTCATTTCCTTCATCATGATGCTAATTTCCTTCATCATGATGCTTATTTTATTCATCATACTGCATATTTTCTTCATCACGATGCTCATTTTCTTCATCATTATGGTAATTTTCTTCATCATGATGCATATTTTCTTCATCATGATGCTCATTTCCTTCATTATGATTCTCATTTCCTTCATCATGATGCTCATTTTCTTCATCATGATGCTCATTTCCTTCAACATGATACTCATTTTCTTTAAAATGATGAATATTTTCTTCAACATGATGCTTATTTTCTTCATCATGACGCATATTTTAATCATCATTATGCATATTTTCTTCATCATGATGCATATTTTCTTCATCATGATGCACATTTCCTTCATCATGACGCTCGTTTCCTATATCAAGATTCTCATGATGCACATTTTCATCATCATGATGCTAATTTTCTTCATCATGATGCATATTTTCTTTATCATGATGCGTATTTTCTTCATCATGATGCATACTTTCACCATCATAATGCGTATTTTCTTCATTATTATGCATATTTTCTTCATCATGATGCTCATTTCCTTCATCATGATGCTCAGTTTATTCATAATGATGCTATATTTTATTCATCCTGATGCTCATTTTCTTTATCATGTTGCTCATTTTCTTCATCATGATGCATATTTTATTCATCACGATCTTCATCCTGATGCATATTGCTTTCATCATGATGCATATGCTCATTTTATTAATGATGATGCATATTTTCTTCATCAAGATACTCATTTTCTTCGCATGATGCTCATTTTCTACATCATGATGCTCATTTTCTTCATCATGATGCTCATTTTCTTCATCATCATGCATATTTTCTTAATCATGATGCTCATTTTCTTCAACATGATGCATATTTTCTTCATCTTGACGCTCATTTTCTTCGTCATGAAGCTCATTTTCTTCTTCATGATGCTCATTTCCTTCATTATGATACATACGCTCATTTTCTTCATCATGATACATATGCTCAATTTCTTCATCATGATGCATATTTTCTTTATCAAGATGCTCGTTTTATTTGTCATGATGCTCATTTTCTTCGTCATGTTGAATATTTTCTTCATCATGATCCTCATTTCCGTCATCATGATGCCCATTTCCTTCATCATTATGCACATATTTTTCATTATGATGCATATTTTCTTCATCATGATACTTATTTTCTTCATCATGATGCATATTTTCTTTATCATGATGCTCATTTCCTTCATCATGATGCTCATTTCCTTCATCTTGATGCATATTTTCTTCATCACGAGCTTCCTCATGATACATATTTCTTTAATCATGATGCATATGCTCATTTTATTCATCATGATGCATATTTTCTTCATCAAGATGCTCATTTTCTTCGCATGATGCTCATTTTCTACATCATGATGCTCATTTTCTTCATCATCATGCATATTTTCTTCATCATGATGCTCATTTTCTTCATAATGATGCAAATTTTCTTCATCATAACGCTCATTTTCTTCGTCATGATGCTCATTTTGTTTTCTTCATGATGAGCATTTTTTTCATCGTGATGCTCATTTTCTTCATCGTGATGCTCATTTTATTCATTGTGATGCTGATTTTCATCATCTTGATGCTCATTTTATTTATCATGATATTCATTTTCTTCATCATGAGGCTAATTTTATTAGTCATGATGCTTATTTCCTTCATAATGAAGCTCATTTTCTTCATCATAATGCATATTTTCTTCATCATGATGTTTATTTTCTTCATCATTATGCTCATTTTCTTTATCAAGATGCTTAGTTTCTTTATCATGATGCTCATTTTCTTCATCATTATGCAAATTCTCTTCATCATGATGCTCATTCTCTTCATCATGATGCTCATTTTCTTCATCATGATGCATATTTTCTTCATCATGATGCACATTTTCTTTATCATGATGCTCATTTCCTTCATTATGATGCTAATTACCTTCGTCATGATACTCATTTTATTCATCATACTGCATATTTTCTTTATCACGATGCTCATTTTCTTCGTCATTATGGTAATTTTCTTCATCATTATGCATATTTTCTTCATCATGATGCACATTTTCTTCATCATGAGCTTCATCAATATGCATACTTTCTTCATCCTGACATTTTCTTCATCATAATGCTCAATTTTTACATCATGATGCATATTTTATTCCTCATGAGCTTCATCATGATGCATATTTTGTTCATCATGATACATATGCTCATTTTCTTCATCATTGTGCATATTTTCTTCATCAAGATCCTCATTTCTTCATCATGATGCTCATTTTCTTCGTCATGTTGCATATTTTCTTCATCATGATGCTCATTTCCTTCATCATGATGCTCATTTCCTTCATAATTATGCTCATATTTTTCATCATGATGCATATATTCTTCATAATGATGCTTATTTTCTTCATCATAATGCATATTTTCTTCATCATGATGCATATATTCTTCATCATGATGCTCATTTCCTTCATCTTGATTCTCAATTTCTTCTTCATGATGCTCATTTCCTTATTCATGATGCATATTTTCATCATCATGATTCTAATTTTCTTCATCAAGATGCTAATTTCCTTCTTCATGATGATCATTTTCTTCATCATGTTGCATATTTTCTTCATCATGATGTTCATTTCCTTCATCATGATACTCATTTCCTTAATCATTATGCTCATATTTTTCATCATGATGCATATTTTCTTCATCATGATGCTTATTTTATTCATCATGATGCATATTTTCTTTATAATGATGCTCATTTCCTTCATCATGATGCTCCTTTCCTTCATCTTGATGCATATTTTCTTCATCACGAGCTTTATCATGATGCATATTGCTTTAATCATGATGCATATGCTCATTTTATTCATCATGATGCATATTTTCTTCATCAAGATGCTCATTTTCTTCACATGATGCTCATTTTCTACATAATGATGCTCATTTTCTTCATCATCATGCATATTTTCTTCATCATGATGCTTATTTTCTTCATAATGAGGCAAATTTTCTTCATCATAATGCTCATTTTCTTCGTCATGATGCTCATTTTCTTCTTCATGATGATCATTTTTCATCGTGATGCTCATTTTCTTCATCGTGATGCTCATTTTCATCATCTTGATGCTCATTTTCTTTATCATGATACTCATTTTCGTTATCATGATACATATTTTCTTCATCATGAAATATATTTTCATCATCTTGATGCTCATTTTCTTCATCATGATGTTCATTTTCTTCATCATTATGCCTATTTTCTTCATTATGACGCACATTTTCTACATCATGATGCTCATTTTCTACATCATGATGCTAATTTCCTTCATCAGGATGCTCATTTTCTTCATCATGATGCTCATTTTCCTCATCATGATGCTCATTTTCTTCATCATGAGGCTAATTTTATTAGTCATGATGCTCATTTCATTTCATAATGAAGCTCATTTTCTTCAACATAATGCATATTTTTTTCATAATGATGTTTATTTTCTTCATTATTATGCTCATTTTCTTCATCATGATGATCAGTTTCTTTATCATGATGCTCATTTCTTCATTATTATGCATAATCTCTTCATCATGATGCTCATTCTCTTCATCATGATGCTAATTTTCTTCATCATGATGCATATTTTCTTCATCATGATGCACATTTCCTTCATCATGATGCTCATTTCCTTCATCATGATGCTCATTTCCTTCATCATTATGTTCATATTTTTCATTATGATGCATAATTGTTTCATCATAATGCTTATTTTCTTCACCATGATGCATATTTTCTTTATCATGATGCTTATTTCCTTCATCATGATGCTCATTTCCTTCATCATGATGCATATTGCTTTAATCATGATGCATATGCTAATTTTATTCATCATAATGCATATTTTCTTCATCAAGATGCTCATTTTCTTCGCATGATGCTCATTTTCTACATCATGATGCTCATTTTCTTCATCATCATGCATATTTTCTTCATCATGATGATCATTTTCTTCATAATGATGCAAATTTTCTTCATCATAACGCTCATTTTCTTCGTCATGATGCTCATTTTCTTCTTCATGATGATCATTTTTTCATCCTGATGCTCATTTTCTTCATCGTGATGCTTATTTTCTTCATTGTGATGCTCATTTTCATCATCTTGATGTTCATTTTCTTTATCATGATAATCATTTTCGTTATCATGGTACATATTTTCTGCATCTTGAAGCATATTTTAATCATCATGATGCTCATTTTCTTCATCATGATGTTCATTTTCTTCATCATGATGCCTATTTTCTTCATTATGACGCACATTTTCTTCATTATGATGCTCATTTTCTACATCATGATGCTAATTTCCTTCATCAGGATGCTCATTTTCTTCATCATGATGCTCATTTTCCTCATCATGATGCTCATTTTCTTCATCATGAGGCTAATTTTATTAGTCATGATGCTCATTTCCTTCATAATGAAGCTCATTTTCTTCATCATAATGCATATTTTCTTCATCATGATGTTTATTTTCTTCATCATTATGCTCATTTTCTTCATCATGATGCTTAGTTTCTTTATCATGATGCTCATTTTCTTCATCATTATGCATATTCTCTTCATCATGATGCTCATTCTCTTCATCATGATGCTCATTTTCTTAATCATGAAGCATATTTTCTTCATCATGATGCACATTTTCTTCATCATGATGCTCATTTCCTTCATTATGATGCCAATTACCTTCGTCATGGTACTCATTTTATTCATCATACTGCATATTTTCTTCATCACGATGCTCATTTTCTTCATTATTATGGTAATTTTATTCATCATGATGCACATTTTCTTCATCATGAGCTTCATCAATATGCATACTTTCTTCATCCTGACATTTTCTTCATCATAATGCTCAATTTTTACATCATGATGCATATTTTCTTCCTCATGAGCTTCATCACGATGCATATTTTCTTCATCATGATACATATGCTCATTTTCTTCATCATGATGCATATTTTCTTCATCAAGATGCTCATTTCTTCATCATGATGCTCATTTTCTTTGTCATGTTGCATATTTTCTTCATCATGATGCTCATTTCCTTCATCATGATGCTTAATTCCTTCATCATTATGCACATATTTTTCATCATGATGCATATATTCTTCATAATGATGCTTATTTTCTTCATCATAATGCATATTTTTTCATCATGATGCATATTTTCTTCATCATGATGCTCATTTCCTTCATCTTGATTCTCAGTTTCTTCATCATGATGCTCATTTCCTTATTCATGATGCATATTTTCATCATCATGATTCTAATTTTCTTCATCAATATGCTAATTTTCTTCGTCATGATGCTCATTTTCTTCATCATATTGCATATTTTCTTCATCATGATGTTCATTTCCTTCATCATGATGCTCATTTCCTTCATCATTATGCTCATATTTTTCATCATGATGCATATTTTCTTCATCATGATGCTTATTTTCCTCATCATAATTCATATTTTCTTTATCATGATGCGTATTTACTTCATCATGATGCTCATTTCCTTCATCTTGATTCTCAGTTTCTTCATCATGATGCTCATTTCCTTCTTCATGATGCACATTTTCTTCATCATGATTCTAATTTTCTTCATCATTATGCTCATTTTCTTCATCATGATGCATATTTTCTTCCTCATGAGCTTCATCATGATGCATATTTTCTTCATCATGATACATATGCTCATTTTCTAAATCATGATGCATATTTTCTTCATCAAGATGCTCATTTTCTTCGTCATGATGCTCATTTTCTTCAACATGTTGCATATTTTCTTCATCATGACGTTCATTTCCTTCATCATGATACTCATTTCCTTCATCATTATGCTCATATTTTTCATCATGATGCATATTTTTTTCGTCACGATGCTTATTTTCTTCATCATGATGCATATTTTCTTTATCATGATGCTTATTTCCTTCATCATGATGCTCATTTCCTTCATCTTGATGCATATTTTCTTCATCATGAGATTCATCATGATGCATATTGCTTTAATCATGATGCATATGCTAATTTTATTCATCATGATGCATATTTTCTTCATCAAGATGCTCATTTTCTTCGCATGATGCTCATTTTCTACATCATGATGCTCATTTTCTTCATCATCATGCATATTTTCTTCATCATGATGCTCATTTTCTTCATAATGATGCAAATTTTCTTCATCATAATGCTCATTTTCTTCGTCATGATGCTCATTTTCTTCTTCATGATGATCATTTTTTCATCGTGATGCTCATTTTCTTCATCGTGATGCTTATTTTCTTCATTGTGATGCTCATTTTCATCATCTTGATGTTCATTTTCTTTATCATGATAATCATTTTCGTTATCATGGTACATATTTTCTGCATCATGAAGCATATTTTAATCGTCATGAAGCTCATTTTCTTCATCATGATGTTCATTTTCTTCATCATGATGCCTATTTTCTTCATTATGACGCACATTTTCTTCATTATGATGCTCATTTTCTACATCATGATGCTAATTTCCTTCATCAGAATGCTCATTTTCTTCATCATGATGCTCATTTTCCTCATCATGATGCTCATTTTCTTCATCATGAGGCCAATTTTATTAGTCATGATGCTCATTTCCTTCATAATGAAGCTCATTTTCTTCATCATAATGCATATTTTCTTCATCATGATGTTTATTTTCTTCATCATTATGCTCATTTTCTTCATCATGATGCTCAGTTTCTTTATCATGATGCTCATTTTCTTCATCATTATGCATATTCTCTTCATCATGATGCTCATTCTCTTCATCATGATGCTCATTTTCTTCATCATGAAGCATATTTTCTTCATCATGATGCACATTTTCTTCATCATGATGCTCATTTCCTTCATTATGATGCCAATTACCTTCGTCATGGTACTCATTTTATTAATCATACTGCATATTTTCTTCATCACGATGCTCATTTTCTTCATTATTATGGTAATTTTATTATCATGATGCACATTTTCTTCATCATGAGCTTCATCAATATGCATACTTTCTTCATCCTGACATTTTCTTCATCATAATGCTCAATTTTTACATCATGATGCATATTTTCTTCCTCATGAGCTTCATCACGATGCATATTTTCTTCATCATGATACATATGCTCATTTTCTTCATCATGATGCATATTTTCTTCTTCAAGATGCTCATTTCTTCATCATGATGCTCATTTTATTTGTCATGTTGCATATTTTTTTCATCATGATGCTCATTTCCTTCATCATGATGCTTAATTCCTTCATCATTATGCACATATTTTTCATCATGATGCATATATTCTTCATAATGATGCTTATTTTCTTCATCATAATGCATATTTTTTCATCATGATGCATATTTTCTTCATCATGATGCTCATTTCCTTCATCTTGATTCTCAGTTTCTTCATCATGATGCTCATTTCCTTATTCATGATGCATATTTTCATCATCATGATTCTAATTTTCTTCATCAAGATGCTAATTTTCTTCGTCATGATGCTCATTTTCTTCATCATATTCCATATTTTCTTCATCATGATGTTCATTTCCTTCATCATGATGCTCATTTCCTTCATCATTATGATCCTATTTTTCATCATGATGCATATTTTCTTCATCATGATGCTTATTTTCCTCATCATATTTCATATTTTCTTTATCATGATGCGTATTTTCTTCATCATGATGCTCATTTCCTTCATCTTGATTCTCAGTTTCTTCATCATGATGCTCATTTCCTTCTTCATGATGCACATTTTCTTCATCATGATTCTAATTTTCTTCATCATGATGCATATTTTCTTCCTCATGAGCTTCATCATGATGCATATTTTCTTCATCATGATACATATGCTCATTTTCTAAATCATGATAAATATTTTCTTCATCAAGATGCTCATTTTCTTCGTCATGATGCTCATTTTCTTCAACATGTTGCATATTTTCTTCATCATGACGTTCATTTCCTACATCATGATACTCATTTCCTTCATCATTATGCTCATATTTTTCATCATGATGCATATTTTTTTCATCATGATGCTTATTTTCTTCATCATGATGCATATTTTCTTTATCATGATGCTTATTTCCTTCATCATGATGCTCATTTCCTTCATCTTGATGCATATTTTCTTCATCACGAGATTCATCATGATGCATATTGCTTTAATCATGATGCATATGCTAATTTTATTCATCATGATGCATATTTTCTTCATCAAGATGCTCATTTTCTTCGTATGATGCTCATTTTCTACATCATGATGCTCATTTTCTTCATCATCATGCATATTTTCTTCATCATGATGCTCATTTTCTTCATAATGATGCAAATTTTCTTCATCATAACGCTCATTTTCTTCGTCATGATGCTCAATTTCTTCTTCATGATGATCATTTTTTCATCGTGATGCTCATTTTCTTCATCGTGATGCTTATTTTCTTCATTGTGATGCTCATTTTCATCATCTTGATGTTCATTTTCTTTATCATGATAATCATTTTCGTTATCATGGTACATATTTTCTGCATCATGAAGCATATTTTAATCATCATGATGCTCATTTTCTTCATCATGATGTTCATTTTCTTCATCATGATGCCTATTTTCTTCATTATGACGCACATTTTCTTCATTATGATGCTCATTTTCTACATCATGATGCTAATTTCCTTCATCAGGATGCTCATTTTCTTCATCATGATGCTCATTTTCCTCATCATGATGCTCATTTTCTTCATCATGAGGCTAATTTTATTAGTCATGATGCTCATTTCATTTCATAATGAAGCTCATTTTCTTCAACATAATGCATATTTTTTTCATAATGATGTTTATTTTCTTCATTATTATGCTCATTTTCTTCATCATGATGATCAGTTTCTTTATCATGATGCTCATTTCTTCATTATTATGCATAATCTCTTCATCATGATGCTCATTCTCTTCATCATGATGCTAATTTTCTTCATCATAATGCATATTTTCTTCATCATGATGCACATTTCCTTCATCATGATGCTCATTTCCTTCATCATGATGCTCATTTCCTTCATCATTATGTTCATATTTTTCATTATGATGCATAATTGTTTCATCATAATGCTTATTTTCTTCACCATGATGCATATTTTCTTTATCATGATGCTCATTTCCTTCATCATGATGCTCATTTCCTTCATCTTGATGCATATTTTCTTCATCACGAGCTTCATCATGATGCATATTGCTTTAATCATGATGCATATGCTAATTTTATTCATCATAATGCATATTTTCTTCATCAAGATGCTCATTTTCTTCGCATGATGCTCATTTTCTACATCATGATGCTCATTTTCTTCATCATCATGCATATTTTCTTCATCATGATGATCATTTTCTTCATAATGATGCAAATTTTCTTCATCATAACGCTCATTTTCTTCGTCATGATGCTCATTTTCTTCTTCATGATGATCATTTTTTCATCCTGATGCTCATTTTCTTCATCGTGATGCTTATTTTCTTCATTGTGATGCTCATTTTCATCATCTTGATGTTCATTTTCTTTATCATGATAATCATTTTCGTTATCATGGTACATATTTTCTGCATCTTGAAGCATATTTTAATCATCATGATGCTCATTTTCTTCATCATGATGTTCATTTTCTTCATCATGATGCCTATTTTCTTCATTATGACGCACATTTTCTTCATTATGATGCTCATTTTCTACATCATGATGCTAATTTCCTTCATCAGGATGCTCATTTTCTTCATCATGATGCTCATTTTCCTCATCATGATGCTCATTTTCTTCATCATGAGGCTAATTTTATTAGTCATGATGCTCATTTCCTTCATAATGAAGCTCATTTTCTTCATCATAATGCATATTTTCTTCATCATGATGTTTATTTTCTTCATCATTATGCTCATTTTCTTCATCATGATGCTTAGTTTCTTTATCATGATGCTCATTTTCTTCATCATTATGCATATTCTCTTCATCATGATGCTCATTCTCTTCATCATGATGCTCATTTTCTTCATCATGAAGCATATTTTCTTCATCATGATGCACATTTTCTTCATCATGATGCTCATTTCCTTCATTATGATGCCAATTACCTTCGTCATGGTACTCATTTTATTCATCATACTGCATATTTTCTTCATCACGATGCTCATTTTCTTCATTATTATGGTAATTTTATTCATCATGATGCACATTTTCTTCATCATGAGCTTCATCAATATGCATACTTTCTTCATCCTGACATTTTCTTCATCATAATGCTCAATTTTTACATCATGATGCATATTTTCTTCCTCATGAGCTTCATCACGATGCATATTTTCTTCATCATGATACATATGCTCATTTTCTTCATCATGATGCATATTTTCTTCATCAAGATGCTCATTTCTTCATCATGATGCTCATTTTCTTTGTCATGTTGCATATTTTCTTCATCATGATGCTCATTTCCTTCATCATGATGCTTAATTCCTTCATCATTATGCACATATTTTTCATCATGATGCATATATTCTTCATAATGATGCTTATTTTCTTCATCATAATGCATATTTTTTCATCATGATGCATATTTTCTTCATCATGATGCTCATTTCCTTCATCTTGATTCTCAGTTTCTTCATCATGATGCTCATTTCCTTATTCATGATGCATATTTTCATCATCATGATTCTAATTTTCTTCATCAATATGCTAATTTTCTTCGTCATGATGCTCATTTTCTTCATCATATTGCATATTTTCTTCATCATGATGTTCATTTCCTTCATCATGATGCTCATTTCCTTCATCATTATGCTCATATTTTTCATCATGATGCATATTTTCTTCATCATGATGCTTATTTTCCTCATCATAATTCATATTTTCTTTATCATGATGCGTATTTACTTCATCATGATGCTCATTTCCTTCATCTTGATTCTCAGTTTCTTCATCATGATGCTCATTTCCTTCTTCATGATGCACATTTTCTTCATCATGATTCTAATTTTCTTCATCATTATGCTCATTTTCTTCATCATGATGCATATTTTCTTCCTCATGAGCTTCATCATGATGCATATTTTCTTCATCATGATACATATGCTCATTTTCTAAATCATGATGCATATTTTCTTCATCAAGATGCTCATTTTCTTCGTCATGATGCTCATTTTCTTCAACATGTTGCATATTTTCTTCATCATGACGTTCATTTCCTTCATCATGATACTCATTTCCTTCATCATTATGCTCATATTTTTCATCATGATGCATATTTTTTTCGTCACGATGCTTATTTTCTTCATCATGATGCATATTTTCTTTATCATGATGCTTATTTCCTTCATCATGATGCTCATTTCCTTCATCTTGATGCATATTTTCTTCATCACGAGATTCATCATGATGCATATTGCTTTAATCATGATGCATATGCTAATTTTATTCATCATGATGCATATTTTCTTCATCAAGATGCTCATTTTCTTCGCATGATGCTCATTTTCTACATCATGATGCTCATTTTCTTCATCATCATGCATATTTTCTTCATCATGATGCTCATTTTCTTCATAATGATGCAAATTTTCTTCATCATAATGCTCATTTTCTTCGTCATGATGCTCATTTTCTTCTTCATGATGATCATTTTTTCATCGTGATGCTCATTTTCTTCATCGTGATGCTTATTTTCTTCATTGTGATGCTCATTTTCATCATCTTGATGTTCATTTTCTTTATCATGATAATCATTTTCGTTATCATGGTACATATTTTCTGCATCATGAAGCATATTTTAATCGTCATGAAGCTCATTTTCTTCATCATGATGTTCATTTTCTTCATCATGATGCCTATTTTCTTCATTATGACGCACATTTTCTTCATTATGATGCTCATTTTCTACATCATGATGCTAATTTCCTTCATCAGAATGCTCATTTTCTTCATCATGATGCTCATTTTCCTCATCATGATGCTCATTTTCTTCATCATGAGGCCAATTTTATTAGTCATGATGCTCATTTCCTTCATAATGAAGCTCATTTTCTTCATCATAATGCATATTTTCTTCATCATGATGTTTATTTTCTTCATCATTATGCTCATTTTCTTCATCATGATGCTCAGTTTCTTTATCATGATGCTCATTTTCTTCATCATTATGCATATTCTCTTCATCATGATGCTCATTCTCTTCATCATGATGCTCATTTTCTTCATCATGAAGCATATTTTCTTCATCATGATGCACATTTTCTTCATCATGATGCTCATTTCCTTCATTATGATGCCAATTACCTTCGTCATGGTACTCATTTTATTAATCATACTGCATATTTTCTTCATCACGATGCTCATTTTCTTCATTATTATGGTAATTTTATTATCATGATGCACATTTTCTTCATCATGAGCTTCATCAATATGCATACTTTCTTCATCCTGACATTTTCTTCATCATAATGCTCAATTTTTACATCATGATGCATATTTTCTTCCTCATGAGCTTCATCACGATGCATATTTTCTTCATCATGATACATATGCTCATTTTCTTCATCATGATGCATATTTTCTTCTTCAAGATGCTCATTTCTTCATCATGATGCTCATTTTATTTGTCATGTTGCATATTTTCTTCATCATGATGCTCATTTCCTTCATCATGATGCTTAATTCCTTCATCATTATGCACATATTTTTCATCATGATGCATATATTCTTCATAATGATGCTTATTTTCTTCATCATAATGCATATTTTTTCATCATGATGCATATTTTCTTCATCATGATGCTCATTTCCTTCATCTTGATTCTCAGTTTCTTCATCATGATGCTCATTTCCTTATTCATGATGCATATTTTCATCATCATGATTCTAATTTTCTTCATCAAGATGCTAATTTTCTTCGTCATGATGCTCATTTTCTTCATCATATTCCATATTTTCTTCATCATGATGTTCATTTCCTTCATCATGATGCTCATTTCCTTCATCATTATGCTCCTATTTTTCATCATGATGCATATTTTCTTCATCATGATGCTTATTTTCCTCATCATATTTCATATTTTCTTTATCATGATGCGTATTTTCTTCATCATGATGCTCATTTCCTTCATCTTGATTCTCAGTTTCTTCATCATGATGCTCATTTCCTTCTTCATGATGCACATTTTCTTCATCATGATTCTAATTTTCTTCATCATGATGCATATTTTCTTCCTCATGAGCTTCATTATGATGCATATTTTCTTCATCATGATACATATGCTCATTTTCTAAATCATGATAAATATTTTCTTCATCAAGATGCTCATTTTCTTCGTCATGATGCTCATTTTCTTCAACATGTTGCATATTTTCTTCATCATGACGTTCATTTCCTTCATCATGATACTCATTTCCTTCATCATTATGCTCATATTTTTCATCATGATGCATATTTTTTTCATCATGATGCTTATTTTCTTCATCATGATGCATATTTTCTTTATCATGATGCTTATTTCCTTCATCATGATGCTCATTTCCTTCATCTTGATGCATATTTTCTTCATCACGAGATTCATCATGATGCATATTGCTTTAATCATGATGCATATGCTAATTTTATTCATCATGATGCATATTTTCTTCATCAAGATGCTCATTTTCTTCGTATGATGCTCATTTTCTACATCATGATGCTCATTTTCTTCATAATCATGCATATTTTCTTCATCATGATGCTCATTTTCTTCATAATGATGCAAATTTTCTTTATCATAACGCTCATTTTCTTCGTCATGATGCTCAATTTCTTCTTCATGATGATCATTTTTTCATCGTGATGCTCATTTTCTTCATCGTGATGCTTATTTTCTTCATTGTGATGCTCATTTTCATCATCTTGATGTTCATTTTCTTTATCATGATAATCATTTTCGTTATCATGGTACATATTTTCTGCATCATGAAGCATATTTTAATCATCATGATGCTCATTTTCTTCATCATGATGTTCATTTTCTTCATCATGATGCCTATTTTCTTCATTATGACGCACATTTTCTTCATTATGATGCTCATTTTCTACATCATGATGCTAATTTCCTTCATCAGGATGCTTATTTTCTTCATCATGATGCTCATTTTCCTCATCATGATGCTCATTTTCTTCATCATGAGGCTAATTTTATTAGTCATGATGCTCATTTCATTTCATAATGAAGCTCATTTTCTTCAACATAATGCATATTTTTTTCATAATGATGTTTATTTTCTTCATTATTATGCTCATTTTCTTCATCATGATGATCAGTTTCTTTATCATGATGCTCATTTCTTCATCATTATGCATAATCTCTTCATCATGATGCTCATTCTCTTCATCATGATGCTAATTTTCTTCATCATGATGCATATTTTCTTCATCATGATGCACATTTCCTTCATCATGATGCTCATTTCCTTCATCATGATGCTCATTTCCTTCATCATTATGTTCATATTTTTCATTATGATGCATAATTGTTTCATCATAATGCTTATTTTCTTCACTATGATGCATATTTTCTTTATCATGATGCTCATTTCCTTCATCATGATGCTCATTTCCTTCATCTTGATGCATATTTTCTTCATCACGAGCTTCATCATGATGCATATTGCTTTAATCATGATGCATTGCTAATTTTATTCATCATAATGCATATTTTCTTCATCAAGATGCTCATTTTCTTCGCATGATGCTCATTTTCTACATCATGATGCTCATTTTCTTCATCATCATGCATATTTTCTTCATCATGATGATCATTTTCTTCATAATGATGCAAATTTTCTTCATCATAACGCTCATTTTCTTCGTCATGATGCTCATTTTCTTCTTCATGATGATCATTTTTTCATCCTGATGCTCATTTTCTTCATTGCGATGCTTATTTTCTTCATTGTGATGCTCATTTTCATCATCTTGATGTTCATTTTCTTTATCATGATAATCATTTTCGTTATCATGGTACATATTTTCTGCATCATGAAGCATATTTTAATCATCATGATGCTCATTTTCTTCATCATGATGTTCATTTTCTTCATCATGATGCCTATTTTCTTCATTATGACGCACATTTTCTTCATTATGATGGTCATTTTCTACATCATGATGCTAATTTCCTTCATCAGGATGCTCATTTTCTTCATCATGATGCTCATTTTCCTCATCATGATGCTCATTTTCTTCATCATGAGGCTAATTTTATTAGTCATGATGCTCATTTCCTTCATAATGAAGCTCATTTTCTTCATCATAATGCATATTTTCTTCATTATGATGTTTATTTTCTTCATCATTATGCTCATTTTCTTCATCATGATGCTCAGTTTCTTTATCATGATGCTCATTTTCTTCATCATTATGCATATTCTCTTCATCATGATGCTCATTCTCTTCATCATGATGCTCATTTTCTTCATCATGAAGCATATTTTCTTCATCATGATGCACATTTTCTTCATCATGATGCTCATTTCCTTCATTATGATGCCAATTACCTTCGTCATGGTACTCATTTTATTCATCATACTGCATATTTTCTTCATCACGATGCTCATTTTCTTCATTATTATGGTAATTTTATTCATCATGATGCACATTTTCTTCATCATGAGCTTCATCAATATGCATACTTTCTTCATCCAGACATTTTCTTCATCATAATGCTCAATTTTTACATCATGATGCATATTTTCTTCCTCATGAGCTTCATCACGATGCATATTTTCTTCATCATGATACATATGCTCATTTTCTTCATCATGATGCATATTTTCTTCATCAAGATGCTCATTTCTTCATCATGATGCTCATTTTATTCATCATGATGCATATTTTCTTCATCAAGATGCTCATTTTTTCGCATGATGCTCATTTTCTACATCATGATGCTCATTTTCTTCATCATCATGCATATTTTCTTCGTCATGATGCTCATTTTCTTCATAATGATGCAAATTTTCTTCATCATAACGCTCATTTTCTTCGTCATGATGCTCATTTTCTTCTTCATGATGATCATTTTTTATCGTGATGCTCATTTTCTTCATCGTGATGCTCATTTTCTTCATTGTGATGCTCATTTTCATCATCTTGATGCTCATTTTCTTTATCATGATATTCATTTTCGTTATCATGATACATATTTTCTTCATCATGAAGTATATTTTAATCATCATGACGCTCATTTTCTTCATCATAATGTTCATTTTCTTCATCATGTTGCCTATTTTCTTCATTATAACGTACATTTTCTTCATTATGATGCTCATTTTCTATATCATGATGCTAATTTCCTTCATCAGGATGCTCATTTTCTTCATCATGATGATCATTTTCCTCATCATGATGCTCATTTTCTTCATCATGAGGCTAATTTTATTAGTCATGATGCTCATTTCCTTCATAATGAAGCTCTTTTTCGTCATCATAATGCATATTTTTTTCATAATGATTTTTATTATCTTCATCATTATGCTCATTTTCTTCATCATGATGCTCAGTTTCTTTATCATGATGCTCATTTTCTTTATCATTATGCATATTCTCTTCATCATGATGCTCATTCTCTTCATCATGATGCTCATTTTCTTCATCATGATGCATATTTTCTTCATCATGATGCACATTTTCTTCAACATGATACTCATTTCCTTCATCAGGATGTTAATTACCTTCGTCATGTTTCTTATTTTATTCATCATACTGCATATTTTCTTCATCACGATGCTCATTTTCCTCATCATTATGGTAATTTTCTTCATCATTATGCATATTTTCTTCATCATGATGCACATTTTCTTCATCATGAGCTCCATCAATATGCATACTTTCTTCATCCTGACATTTTCTTCATCATAATGCTCAATTTTTACATCATGATGCATATTTTCTTCATAATATACATATTCTCATTTTCTTCATCATGATGCATATTTTCTTCATCATGATACATATGTTCATTTTATTCATCATGATGCATATTTTCTTCATCAAGATGCTCATTTCTTCATCATGATGCTCATTTTCTTCGTCATGTTCCATATTTTCTTTATCATGATGCTCATTTCCTTCATCATGATGCTCATTTCCTTCATCATTATGTTCATATTTTTCATCATGATGCATATATTCTTCATCATGATGCTTATTTTCTTCATCATATTGCATATTTTCTTCATCATGATGCATATTTTCTTTATCATGATGCTCATTTCCTTCATCTTGATTCTCAGTTTCTTCATCATGATGCTCATTTCCTTATTCGTGATGCATATTTTCATCATCATGATTCTAATTTTCTTCATCAAGATTCTAATTTTCTTCGTCATGATGCTCATTTTCTTCATCATGTTGTATATTTTCTTCATCATGATGTTCATTTCCTTCATCATGATGCTCATTTCCTACATCATTATGCTCATATTTTTCATCATGATGCACATTTTCATCATCATGATGCTTATTTTCTTCATCATAATACATGTTTTCTTCATCATGATGCATATTTTCTTCATCATGATGCTCATTTCATTCATCTTGATTCTTAGTTTCTTCATCATGATGCTCATTTCCTTCTTCATGATGCACATTTTCTTCATCATGATTCTAATTTTCTTCATCATGATGCTCATTTTCTTCATCATGATGCATATTTTCTTCATCAAGATGCTCATTTCTTCATCATGATGTACATTTTCTTCGTCATGTTGCATATTTTCTTCATCATGATACTCATTTCCTTCATCATGATGCTCATTTCCTTCATCATTACGCTCATATTTTTCATCATGATGCATATATTCTTCATCATGATGCTTATTTTCTTCATCATAATGTATATTTTCTTCATCATGATACTCATTTCCTTCATCTTAATTCTCAGTTTCTTCAACATGATGCTCATTTTCTTATTCATGATGCATATTTTCATCATCATGATTCTAATTTTCTTCATCAAGATGCTAATTTTCTTCGTCATGATGCTCATTTTCTTCATCATGTTGCATATTTTCTTCATCATAATGTTCATTTCCTTCATCATGTTGCTCATTTCCTTCATCATTATGCTCATATTTTTCATCATGATGCATATTTTCTTCATCCTGATGCTTATTTTCTTCATCATAATGCATATTTTCTTCATCATGATGCGTATTTTCTTCATCATGATGCTCATTTCCTTCATCTTGATTCGCAGTTTCTTCATCATGATGCTCATTTCCTTCTTCATGATGCACATTTTCTTCATCATGATTCTAATTTTCTTTATCATGATGCTCATTTTCTTTATCATGATGCATATTTTCTTCCTCATGAGCTTCATCATGATGCATATTTTCTTCATCATGATACATATGCTCATTTTCTACATCATGATGCATATATTCTTCATCAAGATGCTCATTTTCTTCGTTATGACGCTCATTTTCTTCGTCATGATGCATATTTTCTTCATCATGATGCTCATTTTCCTCATCATGATGCTCATTTTCTTCATCATGAGGCTAATTTTATTAGTCATGATGCTCATTTCCTTCATAATGAAGCTCATTTTCTTCATCATAATGCATATTTTCTTCATTATGATGTTTATTTTCTTCATCATTATGCTCATTTTCTTCATCATGATGCTCAGTTTCTTTATCATGATGCTCATTTTCTTCATCATTATGCATATTCTCTTCATCATGATGCTCATTCTCTTCATCATGATGCTCATTTTCTTCATCATGAAGCATATTTTCTTCATCATGATGCACATTTTCTTCATCATGATGCTCATTTCCTTCATTATGATGCCAATTACCTTCGTCATGGTACTCATTTTATTCATCATACTGCATATTTTCTTCATCACGATGCTCATTTTCTTCATTATTATGGTAATTTTATTCATCATGATGCACATTTTCTTCATCATGAGCTTCATCAATATGCATACTTTCTTCATCCAGACATTTTCTTCATCATAATGCTCAATTTTTACATCATGATGCATATTTTCTTCCTCATGAGCTTCATCACGATGCATATTTTCTTCATCATGATACATATGCTCATTTTCTTCATCATGATGCATATTTTCTTCATCAAGATGCTCATTACTTCATCATGATGCTCATTTTATTCATCATGATGCATATTTTCTTCATCAAGATGCTCATTTTTTCGCATGATGCTCATTTTCTACATCATGATGCTCATTTTCTTCATCATCATGCATATTTTCTTCGTCATGATGCTCATTTTCTTCATAATGATGCAAATTTTCTTCATCATAACGCTCATTTTCTTCGTCATGATGCTCATTTTCTTCTTCATGATGATCATTTTTTCATCGTGATGCTCATTTTCTTCATCGTGATGCTCATTTTCTTCATTGTGATGCTCATTTTCATCATCTTGATGCTCATTTTCTTTATCATGATATTCATTTTCGTTATCATGATACATATTTTCTTCATCATGAAGTATATTTTAATCATCATGACGCTCATTTTCTTCATCATAATGTTCATTTTCTTCATCATGTTGCCTATTTTCTTCATTATAACGTACATTTTCTTCATTATGATGCTCATTTTCTATATCATGATGCTAATTTCCTTCATCAGGATGCTCATTTTCTTCATCATGATGATCATTTTCCTCATCATGATGCTCATTTTCTTCATCATGAGGCTAATTTTATTAGTCATGATGCTCATTTCCTTCATAATGAAGCTCTTTTTCGTCATCATAATGCATATTTTTTTCATAATGATTTTTATTTTCTTCATCATTATGCTCATTTTCTTCATCATGATGCTCAGTTTCTTTATCATGATGCTCATTTTCTTTATCATTATGCATATTCTCTTCATCATGATGCTCATTCTCTTCATCATGATGCTCATTTTCTTCATCATGATGCATATTTTCTTCATCATGATGCACATTTTCTTCAACATGATGCTCATTTCCTTCATCAGGATGTTAATTACCTTCGTCATGTTTCTTATTTTATTCATCATACTGCATATTTTCTTCATCACGATGCTCATTTTCTTCATCATTATGGTAATTTTCTTCATCATTATGCATATTTTCTTCATCATGATGCACATTTTCTTCATCATGAGCTCCATCAATATGCATACTTTCTTCATCCTGACATTTTCTTCATCATAATGCTCAATTTTTACATCATGATGCATATTTTCTTCATAATATACATATTCTCATTTTCTTCATCATCATGCATATTTTCTTCATCATGATACATATGTTCATTTTATTCATCATGATGCATATTTTCTTCATCAAGATGCTCATTTCTTCATCATGATGCTCATTTTCTTCGTCATGTTCCATATTTTCTTTATCATGATGCTCATTTCCTTCATCATGATGCTCATTTCCTTCATCATTATGTTCATATTTTTCATCATGATGCATATATTCTTCATCATGATGCTTATTTTCTTCATCATAATGCATATTTTCTTCATCATGATGCATATTTTCTTTATCATGATGCTCATTTCCTTCATCTTGATTCTCAGTTACTTCATCATGATGCTCATTTCCTTATTCGTGATGCATATTTTCATCATCATGATTCTAATTTTCTTCATCAAGATTCTAATTTTCTTCGTCATGATGCTCATTTTCTTCATCATGTTGTATATTTTCTTCATCATGATGTTCATTTCCTTCATCATGATGCTCATTTCCTACATCATTATGCTCATATTTTTCATCATGATGCACATTTTCATCATCATGATGCTTATTTTCTTCATCATAATACATATTTTCTTCATCATGATGCATATTTTCTTCATCATGATGCTCATTTCATTCATCTTGATTCTTAGTTTCTTCATCATGATGCTCATTTCCTTCTTCATGATGCACATTTTCTTCATCATGATTCTAAATTTCTTCATCATGATGCTCATTTTTTTCATCATGATGCATATTTTCTTCCTCATGAGCTTCATCATGATGCATATTTTCTTCATCATGATACATATGCTCATTTTCTTCATCATGATGCATATTTTCTTCATCAAGATGCTCATTTCTTCATCATGATGTACATTTTCTTCGTCATGTTGCATATTTTCTTCATCATGATACTCATTTCCTTCATCATGATGCTCATTTCTTTCATCATTACGCTCATATTTTTCATCATGATGCATATATTCTTCATCATGATGCTTATTTTCTTCATCATAATGTATATTTTCTTCATCATGATACTCATTTCCTTCATCTTGATTCTCAGTTTCTTCAACATGATGCTCATTTTCTTATTCATGATGCATATTTTCATCATCATGATTCTAATTTTCTTCATCAAGATGTTAATTTTCTTCGTCATGATGCTCATTTTCTTCATCATGTTGCATATTTTCTTCATCATAATGTTCATTTCCTTCATCATGTTGCTCATTTCCTTCATCATTATGGTCATATTTTTCATCATGATGCATATTTTTTTCATCCTGATGCTTATTTTCTTCATCATAATGCATATTTTCTTCATCATGATGCGTATTTTCTTCATCATGATGCTCATTTCCTTCATCTTGATTCGCAGTTTCTTCATCATGATGCACATTTCCTTCTTCATGATGCACATTTTCTTCATCATGATTCTAATTTTCTTTATCATGATGCTCATTTTCTTTATCATGATGCATATTTTCTTCCTCATGAGCTTCATCATGATGCATATTTTCTTCATCATGATACATATGCTCATTTTCTACATCATGATGCATATATTCTTCATCAAGATGCTCATTTTCTTCGTTATGATGCTCATTTTCTTCGTCATGTTGCATATTTTCTTCATCATGATGTTCATTTCCTTCATCATTATGCTCATATTTTTCATCATGATGCATATTTTCTTCATCATGATGCTTATTTTCTTTATCATGATGCTCATTTCCTTCATCATGATGCTCATTTCCTTCATCTTGATGCATATTTTCTTCATCACGACCTTCATAATGATGCATATTGCTTTAATCATGATGCATATGCTCATTTTATTCATCATGATACATATTTTCTTCATCAAGATGCTCATTTTCTTCGCATGATGCTCATTTTCTACATCATGATGCTCATTTTCTTCATCATCATGCATATTTTCTTCATCATGATGCTCATTTTCTTCATAATAATGAAAATTTTATTGATCATATCGCTCATTTTTTTCGTCATGATGCTCATTTTCTTCTTCATGATGATCATTTTTTTCATCGTAATGCTCATTTTCTTCATCGTGATGCTCATTTTCTTCATTGTGATGCTCATTTTCATCATCTTGATGCTCATTTTCTTTATCATGATACTCATTTTCGTTATCATGATACATATTTTCTTCATCATGAAGCATATTTTAATCATCATGATGCTCATTTTCTTCATCATGTTGTTCATTTTCTTCATCATGATGCCTATTTTCTTCATTATGACGCATATTTTCTTCATTATGATACTCATTTTCTAAATCATGATGCTAATTTCCTTCATCATGATGCTCATTTTCTTCATCATGATGCTCATTTTCCTCATCATGATGCTCATTTTCTTCATCATGAGGCTAATTTTATTAGTCATGATGCACATTTTATTCATCGTACTGCATATTTTCTTCATCACGATGCTCATTTTCTTCATCATTATGGTAATTTTCTTCATCATGATGCATATTTTTTTTATCATGATGCTCAATTTCCTCATCATGATGCATATTTTCTTCATCACGAGCTACATCAATATGCAATTTTCTTTATACTGACATTTTCTTCATCATGATGCTCATTTTTTACATCATGATGCATATTTTCTTCCTCATGAGCTTCATCATGATGCATATATTTCTTCATCATGATACATATGTTCATTTTCTTCATCATGATGCATATTTTCTTCATCAAAATGCTCATTTTCTTAGTCATGATGCTCATTTTCTTCGTCATGTTGCATATTTGATGATGCGCATTTCCTTCATCATTATGCTCATACTTTTCATCATGATGAATATATTCTTCATCATGATGCTTATTTTCTTCATCATAATGCATATTTTCTTCATCATGATGCTCATTTTCTTCATCATGATGCTCATTTCCTTCATCTTGATGCTCAGTTTCTTCATCATGATGCTCATTCACTTCTTCATTATGCACATTTCCTTCATCATGATTCTAATTTTCTTCTTCATGATGCACATTTTCTTCATCATGATGCATATTTTCTTCATCATGACGCTCATTTTCTTCGTAATGATGCTCATTTTCTTCTTCATGATGCTCGTTTCCATCATCATGATTCTCATTCTCTTCAGCGTGATGCTCATTTTCTTTATCGTGATGCTGAATTTCTTCAACGTAATGCTCTTTTTCTTCATTGTGATGCTCATTTTCTTCATCTTGATGCTCATTTTCTTTATCATGATGCTCATTTTCATCATCATGATACTTATTTTCTTCATCATGAAGCATATTTTAATCATCATGTTGCTCATTTTCTTCATCATGATGTTCATTTTCTTCATCATAATGTCTATTTTCTTCATCATGATGCATATTTTCTTAATCATGATGCTCAATTTCTACATCATGATGCTAATTTCCTTCATCAGGATGCTCATTTTCCTCATCATGATGCTCATTTTCCTCATCATGATGCTCATTTTCTTCATCATGATGCTAATTTTATTAGTCATGATGCTCATTTCCTTCATAATGATGCTCATTTTCTTCATCATAATGCAAATTTTCTTCATCATGATGTTCATTTTTTTCATCATTATGCTCATTTTCTTCATCATGATGCTTAGTTTCTTCATCACTATGCATATTCTCTTCATCATGATGCTCATTCTCTTCATCATGATGCTCATTTTCTTCATCATGATGCACATTTTCTTCATCTTGATGCTCATTTCCTTCATAATGATGCTATTTTCCTTTGTCATGATGCTCATTTTATTCATCATACTGTATATTTTCTTCATCACGATCCTCATTTTCTTCATCATTATGTTAATTTTCTTCATCATGATGCATATTTTCTTCATCTTGATACTCAATTTGCTCATCATGATGCATATTTTCTTCATCATGAGCTACATCAATATGCAATTTTCTTTATCCTGACATTTTCTTCATCATGATGCTCATTTTTTACATCATGATGCATATTTTCTTCCTCATGAGCTTCATCATGATGCACATAATTCTTCATCATGATGCATATTTTCTTCATTAAGATGCTCATTTTCTTCGTTATGATACTCATTTTCTTCGTCATGTTGCATATTTTCTTCATCATGATGCTCATTTCCTCCATCATGAAGCTCATTTCCTTCATCATTATGCTCATATTTTCATCGTTATGCATATTTTTTTCATCATGATGCTTATTTACCTCATCATGATGCATATTTTCTTCATCATGATGCTCATTTCCTTCATCATGATGCTCATTTACTTCATCTTGATGCTCAGTTTCTTCATCATGATTCTCATTTCCTTCTTTATGATGCACATTTTCTTCATCATGATTCTAATTTTCTTCATCATGATGCTTATTTTCTTCATCATGATGCTTATTTTCATCATGATAATGTGTATTTTCTTCATCATGATGCATATTTTCAACATGCATCTTGATGCATATGCTCATTTTCTTCATCATGATGCATATTATTTTCATCAAGATGCTCATTTTCTTCATCACGATGCTCATTTTCTTCGTCATGATGCTTATTTTCTTCATCATGATGATCATTTTTTTCATCATAATGTCATTTTCTTCATCATGATGTATATTTTCTTCATCATGATGCTCAATTTCTTCATTATGATGCTCATTTTCTTCATAATAATGCTCATTTCCTTCATCACGATGCATATTTCCTTCATTATGATACTCATTTTCTTCATCATGATGCTCATTTTTTTCCTCATGATGCATATTTTCGTCACCATGATTTATATTTTCTTCATCATGATGCTCATTTTCTTCATCATGATGCATATTTTCTTCATCCTGATGCTCATTTTCTTCATCATTATGCATATGCTCATTTTCTACATCATGATGCATATTAATTTCATCAAGATTCTCATTTTCTTCATCTTGATGCTTATTCTCTTCATCATGATGCTCATTTTCTTCATCATGATGCTCATTTTCTTCATCATGATGCATATTTTCTTTATCGTGGTGCATATTTCCTTCATAATGATGCATATTTTCTTCATCATGATGCACATTTTCTTCATCATGATGCATATTTTGTTCATTATGATGCTCAATTTCTTCATCATGATTCTCATTTTCTTCATCATGATGCTCGTTTTCTTCATCATGATGCATATTTTCTTCATCATGATGCTCATTTTCTTAATCATGATGCATATTTTTTTTCATCGTAATGCTTATTTTTTTCATCATGATGCATATTTTCGTCACCATGATGCAAATTTTCTTCGTCGTGATGCATATTTTCTACATCATGATGCTCATTTTCTTCATCATTATTCATATTTTCTTCCTCATGATGCTCATTTCCTTCATCATGATGCTCATTTCTTCATCATGATGCTCATTTCCTTCAACATGATGCTCATTTTCTTCAACATGATGCTTATTTTCTTCTTCATAACGCATATTTTAATCATCATTATGCATATTTTCTTCATCATGATACATATTTTCTTCGTCATGATGCTCATTTCCTTCATCATGATGCTCATTTTATTAATTATGATGCACATTTTCTTCATCATGATGCTGATTTTCTTCATCATGATGCATATTTTCTTCGTCATTATGCTTATTTTCTTCATCATGATGCATATTTTTATCACATAATGCGTATTTATTCATTATGATGCTCATTTCCTTCATCATGATGTTCATTTCCTTTATCATGATGCTCATCTCCTTCATCATGATGCTCATTTTCTTCATCCTGATGCTCATTTTCTTCGTCATGATGCATATTTTCTTAATCCTGATGCTCATTTTCTTCTTCATGATGCTAATTTTCTTCTTCATGATGCATATTTTCTTCATCACGAGCTTCATCATGATGCATATTTCTTTCATCCTGATGCATATTTTCTTCATCATGATTCATATTTTCTTCATCATGATGCTCATTTTCTTCGTCATGATACTCATTTTCTTATTCATGATGCTCATTTCCATCATCGTGATTCTCATTTTCTTCATTGTGATGCTCATTTTCTTCATCGTGATGCTTATTTTCTTTATCGTGATGCTGAATTTCATCATCGCGATGCTCAATTTCTTCATCGTGATGCTCATTTTTTTCATCTTGACGCTCATTTTCTTCATCTTGATGCTCATTTTCTTTATCATGATGCTCATTTTCGTCATCATGATACTTATTTTCTTCATCATGAAGCATATTTTAATCATCGTGATGCACATTTTCTTCGTCATGATGCTCATTTTCTTCATCATGATGTCTATTTTCTTCATCATGATGTTAATTTCCTTCATCATTCCTGCATCATGATGCTCATTTTCCACATCATGATGCATATTTGCTTCATCATGATACATATGCTCATTTTCTTCATCATGATGAATATTTTCTTCATCAAGATGCTCATTTCTTCATCATGATGCTTATTTTCTTCGTCATGTTGCATATTTTCTTCATCATGATGCTCATTTCCTTCATCATAATGCTCATTCCCTTCATCATTATGCTCATATTTTTCATCATGATGCATATATTCTTCATCATGATGCTTATTTTCTTCATCATAATACATATTTTCTTCATCATGATTCATATTTTCTTAATCATGATGCTCATTTCCTTCATCTTGATGCTCATTTTCTTCATCACGATGCATATTTTCTTTATCATGGTGCTCATTTCCTTCATCAAGATGCATATTTTCTTTATCATGATGCACATTTTCTTCATCATGATGCATATTTTGTTCATTATGATGCTCAATTTCTTCATCATGATTCTCATTTTCTTCATCATGATGCTCGTTTTCTTCATCAAGATGCATATTTTCTTCATCATGATGCTCATTTTCTTAATCATGATGCATATTTTTTTCATCGTAATGCTCATTTTTTTCATCATGATGCGTATTTTCGTCACCATGATGCATATTTTCTTCGTCATGATGCATATTTTCTTCATCATGATGCTCATTTTCTTCATTATTATGCATAATTTCTTCCTCATGATGCTCATTTCCTTCATCATGATGCTCATTTATTCATCATGATGCTCATTTCCTTCGACATGATGCTCATTTTCTTTAACATGATGCATATTTTCTTCAACATGATGCTTATTTTCTTCTTCATAATGCATATTTTATTCATCATTATGCATATTTTCTTCATCATGATACATATTTTCTTCATCATGATGCTCATTTCCTTAATCATGATGCTCATTTTCTTCATCATGATGCTCATTTTCTTCATCATGATGCTCATTTCCATCATCATGATGCTCATTTTCTTCATCATGATGCACATTTTCTTCATCATGATGCTAATTTTCTTCATCATGATGCATATTTTCTTCATCATTATGTTTATTTTCTTCATCATTATGCATATTTTTATCATCATAATGCGTATTTTCTTCATTATGATGCTCATTTCCTTAATCATGATGTTCATTTCCTTCATCATGATGCTCATTTCCATCATCATGATGCTCATTTTTTTCCTCATGATGCATATTTTCTTCACCATGATTTATATTTTCTTCATCATGATGCTTATTTTCTTCATCAAGATGCATATTTTCTTCATCCTGATGCTCATTTTCTTCATCATTATGCATATGTTCATTTTCTACATCATGATGCATATTAATTTCGTCAAGATTCTCATTTTCATTGTCCTGATGCTTATTCTCTTCATCATGATGCTCATTTTCTTCATCATGATGCTCATTTTCTTCATCATGATGCATATTTTCTTTATCATGGTGCATATTTCCTTCATAATGATGCATATTTTCTTTATCATGATGCACATTTTCTTCATCATGATGCATATTTTGTTCATTATGATGATCAATTTCTTCATCATGATTCTCATTTTCTTCATCATGATGCTCGTTTTCTTCATCGTGATGCATATTTTCTTCATCATGATGCTTATTTTCTTAATCATGATGCTTATTTTTTTCAACATGATGCGTATTTTCGTCACCAGATGCATATTTTCTTCGTCGTGATGCATATTTTCTTCATCATGATGCTCATTTTCTTCATCATTATGCATATTTTCTTCCTCATGATGCTCATTTCCTTCATCATGATGCTCATTTCTTCATCACGATGATCATTTCCTTCAACATGATGCTCATTTTCTTTAACATGATGCATATTTTCTTCAACATGATGCTTATTTTCTTCTTCATAATGCATATTTTAATCATCATTATGCATATTTTCTTCATCATGATACATATTTTCTTCGTCATGATGCTCATTTCCTTCATCATGATGCTTATTTTCTTAATCATGATGCACATTTTCTTCATCATGATGCTAATTTTCTTCATCATGATGCATATTTTCTTCATCATTGTGCTTATTTTCTTCATCATGATGCATATTTTTATCATCATAATGCGTATTTTCTTCATTATGATGCTCATTTCCTTCATCATGATGCTCATCTCCTTCATCATGATGCTCATTTTCTTCATCTTGATGCTCATTTTCTTCGTCATGATGCATATTTTCTTAATCCTGATGCTCATTTTCTTCATCATGATGCTAATTTTCTTCATCATGATACATATTTTCTTCATCACGAGCTTCATCATGATGCATATTTCTTTTATCCTGATGCATATTTTCTTCATCATGATTCATATTTTCTTCATCATGATGCTAATTTTCTTCGTCATGATGCTCATTTTCTTATTCATGATGCTCATTTCCATCATCGTGATTCTCATTTTCTTCATTGTGATGCTCATTTTCTTCATCGTGATGCTCATTTTCTTTATCGTGATGCTGAATTTCTTCATCGCGATGCTCAATTTATTCATCGTGATGCTCATTTTTTTCATCGTGATGCTCATTTTCTTCATCTTGATGCTCGTTTTCTTTATCATGATGCTCATTTTCCTCATCATGATACATATTTTCTTCATCATGATGCATATTTTAATCGTCATGATACACATTTTCTTCATCATGATGCTCATTTTCTTCATCATGATGTTAATTTCCTTCATCATTCCTGCATCATGATGCTCATTTTTCTCATCATGATGCTTATTGTTTTCATTGTGACGCTAATTTTCGAAGTCATGATGCTCATTTCCTTAATAATGATGCTCATTTAATACCTCATAATGCATATTTTCTTCATCATGATACTCATTTTCTTTATCATTATGCTCATTTTATTAATCATTATGCTTTATTTCTTTATCATGATTCTCATTTCTTCATTATGCATATTATCTTCATCATGATGCTCACTCTCTTCATCATGATGCCCATTTTCTTCATCATGATGCATATTTTCTTTATTATGAAGCACATTTTCTTCATCATGATGCTCATTTCCTTCATCATGATGCTCATTTCCTTCGTCATGATGCACATTTCCTTCATCATGATGCACATTTTCTTCCTCATGATGCATATTTTCATTATCATAATGCGTATTTTCTTCATTATGATGCTCATTTGCTTCATCATGATGCTCATTTTCTTCATCATGATGCATATTTTATTCATCCTGATGCTCATTTTCTTCATCATGACGCTGATTTTCTTCATCATAATGCATATTTTTAACATCACGAGCTTTATCATGATGCATATTTCTTTCATCATGATGCATATGCTCATTTTATTCATCATGATGCATATTTTCTTTATCAAGATGCTCATTTTCTTCGCATGATGCTCATTTCCTTCGTCAAGATGCATATTTTTTCATGATGCTACTCATTTTCTTCATTATGATGCTCATTTTCTTCATCATCATGCATATTTTCTTCATTATGATGTTCATTTTCTTTATCATGATTCATATTTTCTTCATCATGATGCTCATTTTCTTCGTCATGATACTCATTTTCTTCTTCATGAAGCTCATTTTCTTCATCGTGATTCTTATTTTTTTCATCGTGATGCTCAATTTCTTCATCGTGATGCTCATTTTCTTCATCGTGATCCTGAATTTATTCATCGCGATGCTCAATTTCTTCATCGTGATGCTCATTTTTTTCATCGTGATGCTCATTTTTTACATCTTGATGCTCATTTTCTTTATCATGATGCTCATTTTTGTCATCATGATACATATTTTCTTCATCATAAAGCATATTTTAATCATCATGATGTACATTTTCTTCATCATGATGTTAATTTTCTTCATCATTATGTTAATTTCCTTCATCATTCCTGCATAATGATGCTCATTTTCCTCATCATGATGCTCATTTTTTTTCATCGTGACGCTAATTTTCTTAGTCATGATACTCGTTTCCTTAATAATGATGCTCATTTTATACCTAATAATGCATATTTTCTTCATCATGATGCTCATTTTATTTATCGTTGTGCTCATATTCTTAATCATTATGCTCAGTTTCTTTATCATGATGCTCATTTCTTCATCATTATGCATATTCTCTTCATCATGATGTTCATTCTCTTCATCATGATGCATATTTTCTTTATCATGATGCATATTTTCTTTATCATGATGCACATTTTCTTCATCATGATGTTCATTTCGTTCATCATGATGCTCATTTCCTTCATCTTGATGCACATTTTCTTCATCATGATGCTAATTTTCTTCATCATGATGCATATTTTCTTCATCATGATGCTTATTTTCTTCATCATGATGCATATTTCCATCATCATAATGCGTATTTTCTTCATTATGTTGCTCATTTCCTTCATCATGATGCTCATTTTCTTCATCATGATGCATGTTTTCTTCATCCTGATGCTCATTTTCTTCATCATGATGCTGATTTTCTTCATCATAATGCATCTTTTCTTCATCATGATGCTCATTTTTATTCATCCTGATTCTCATTTTATTCATCCTGATGCTTATTTTATTCATCCTGATGATCATTTTTTCACCGTGATGCTCATTTCTTCATCTTGATGCTCATTTTCTTTATCATGATGCACATTTTCGTCATCATGATACATATTTTCTTCATCATGAAGCATATTTTAATCATCGTGATGCACATTTTCTTCATCATGATGCTCATTTTCTTCATCATGATGTCTATTTTCTTCATCATGATGTTAATTTCCTTCATCATTCCTGCATCATGATGCTCATTTTTCTCATCATGATGCTCATTTTTTTATCGTGACGCTAATTTTCTTAGTCATGATGCTCATTTCCTTAATAATGATGCTCATTTTATACCTCATAATGCATATTTTCTTCATCATGATGATCATTTTCTTTATCATTATGCTCATTTTCTTAATCATGATGCTCAGTTTCTTTATCATGATACTCATTTTCTTCATTATTATGCATATTTTCTTCATCATGATGCTCATTATCTTCATCTTGATGCCCATTTTCTTCATCATGATGCATATTTTCTTTATCATGATGCACATTTTCTTCATCATGATGCTCATTTTCTTTATCATGATGCTCATTTTCTTCGTCATGATGCTCATTTTCTTCATCATTATGCTCATTTTCTTCCATGATGTATATTTTCTTCATCATGATGATCATTTTCTTCATCATGATGCATATTTTCTTCATCATTAGCTTCGTCATGATGCATATTTTCTTCATCCTGAGGCTCATTTTCTTCATCATGATGCTCATTTTTCTTCATCATGGTGCATATTTTCTTCATCGTGAGCTTCATCATGATGCATATTTTTTTTCATCATGATGCATATGCTCATTTTCTTCATCATGATGCATATTTTCTTCATCAAGATGCTCATTTTCTTCGTCATGATGCTCATTTTCTTCGTCATGATGCAAATTTTCTTCATAATGATGCTCTTTTCCTTCATCATGATACTCATTTTCTTCATCATGATGCTTATTTTTTCATCATGATGCATATTTTTTTCATCATGATGCATATTTTCTTTAACATGATGCATATTTTCATCATCATTATGGATATTTTCTTCATCATGATGCATATTTTCTTCAACATGATGCTCATTTCCTTCATCATGATGCTCAGTTCCCTCATCGTGATGCTAAGATTCTTCATCATGATGCTCATTTCCTTCATCATGATGCATATTTTCTCATCATGATGCTCATTTTCTTCATCATGATGCATATTTACTTCAACATGATGCACATTTTCTTCATCATGATGCATATTTTCTGTTGGCATTCGTTCGTTTGGTTAACATGACCCGTTAGGGTTCCATACGTTACTAAGAAGCAGTGGAAGCAAGTAAATAAGAAACGTATCACCTTTTACCAGGGTATGTTGAAGACCATGAATTCTAGCCACTAGCCTGCGCAACCTCACCATTTTGGGTATAACTCTCTCATCCGATTCTGATTTGAGTGATCTACATGCCAAATCGATCCTCTCTTCCATGGATTTCCGTCAGTATATCACATGTCCTATTCTGAAGTCTGTACAATTTTATAAAAATCTTAGAAGGTGGCGGATAGCATCAGCAAACAACCTTCTAGTCTTCTACTGTATTCCCAAGTCCAATCTCGACGTCGTGTGGCGACGATCCTCGATCTTCTCAATTTGTTGTTCCCTTACCCTCCTCACAATGTTATGCGTGATTAATCTTATAGATTAGGGTTTTTCCGGACAGTTGAGATGACTTATATATGGGCTACAGCAGGGACCAGGAGGAGAAATTAGAGTTGGGCCTCCTTTGAGCTTAAGTATCCAAGCTTAGCCCAAAGCTTATTCTTAAGTCCAATAATGATAATATATACCACTAAAATATTATTACTGCATTACTGTTCTAATCCCATAATTACGTTATGGGCTCCTTCTTATTATGAGAGCGTTTGTCTCCCCATGTTTAAGATATACAATGTCCAATAATTAATTAAGTTACTGACAACTCCATTAATTAATATCTCATCCAAGAGTAGTACCACTCAACCTCATTATCATGCCAGAATAAATCCACCTGCAGGGTTTACATGATAATCCTTATGAGCTCCGCAAGTGGATATCATCAACCTATGACGGACACAGATTCCTTCTACAATCAACAACACACTATAGAGACAGCACTACTTCCCAACTCACCGAGTTTGTTGATTTAATTACATGTAAATCTCACCCATTGATAAATTAAAGAAATACATATTGCCCTGTGTGTCGAGGTTATTGTATAGGGATTAAGAGCACAAACATCCATAATAACAGAGATCAAGTTCTTCTATAAATAAGTATAAGTCTAACGATCTCAAGTGGTCCTGCTCAATACACAAAAGTGCACTAATGTTATTCTATAACCAAGACAAGCTAATACCAAACCATACTACAACCATCCCGATAGAGAGTCCCCGTCTATCTCGGTTGTAAGCATCTGTTTATACTTTATAAGGTAACCAATAATATGATTTTCCATGTGTTGTTGTACAACATATTATCTACAGTATAAAGTAAATGGACTATTGCATCGACATATAAATAAACTATAAGACACAATTATTTGATCATATGATTCTCATTTCAAATAAATTATTATTACATTGTTCATACAAAAAGCTAGACTTTCAGTATACAATCCAACATTTTCTTCATCACGAGCTTCATCATGATGCATATTTTCTTCATCATGACGCATATTTCATTCATCATGATGCATATGCACATTTTCTTCATCATGATGCATATTTCTTTCATCAAGATGCTCACTTTCTTCGTCATGATGCTCATTTTCTTTGTCATGATGCATATTTTCTTCATCATGATGTTCATTTTCTTTATCATAATGCTCATTTTCTTCAACATGATTCATATTTTCTTCATCATGATGCATATTTCCTTCATCATGATGCAAATTTCCTTCATAATGATGCTCATTTTCTTCATCATGATGCATATTTTCTTCATCATGATACTCATTTTTTTCATCACGATGCATAATTTTGTCACCATGATGCATATTTTATTCATAAAGATGCTTATATTCTTAATCATGATGTATATTTTCTTCATCATGATGCACATTTCCTTCATCATGATGCTCATTTTCTTCATCATGATGCTCATTTTCTTCATCATGATGAACATTTTCTTCATCATGATGCTCATTACCTTCATCATGATGCTCATTTTCTTCATCATATTGCATATTTTCTTCATCCTGATGCTAATTTTCTTCATCATGATGCTCATTTTCTTCATCATGATGCATATTTTCATTATCACGAGCTTCATCATAATGCATATTTTCTTCAACATGATGCATATGCTCATTTTCTTCATCATAATGCATATTTTCTTCATCAAGATGCTCATTTTCTTTGCATGATGCTCATTTTCTTTGTCTTGATGCATATTTTCTTCATCATGATGCTCATTTTCTTCATCATGATGCTTATTTTCTTCATCATCATGCATATTTTCTTCATCATGATGCTAATTTTCTTCATCATGATGAATATTTTCTTAATCATGATGCTCATTTTCTTCATCATGATGCTCATTTCTTCATCGTGATGCTCATTTTCTTCATCGTGATGCTCATTTTGTTCATCGTGATGCTCATTTTCTTTATCGTGATGATGAATTTCTTCATCGTGATGCTTATTTTCTTTATCATGATGCCCATTTTCTTCATCGTGATGCTCAATTTTTCTTAGTGATACTCGTTTTCTTTATCATGATGCTCATTTTCTTCATCATGATACATATTTTCTACATCTTGAAGCATATTTTAATCATCATGATGATCATTTTCTTCATTATGATGCCTATTTCCTTCATCATGATGCTCATTTCCATCATCATGATGCTCATTTTCCTTATCATGATGCTCATTTTCTTTGTCATGATGCCCATTTTCTTCATAATGATGCTCATTTTCTTCAACATGATGCTCATTTCCTTTATCATGACGCTCATTTTCTTCATGATAATGTATATTTTCTTCATCACGATGCTCATTTCTTCATCATGATGCTCATTTTCTTCACCATGTTGCATATTTCCTTCATCATGATGCATATTTTCTTTATCATGAAGCTCATTTCCTTCATCATGATGCATATTTTCTTTATTATTATGCTCATTTTCTTCATCACGATGCTCATTTTCTTCATCACGATGCTCATTTTCTTCATCATGATGTGTATTTTCTTCATCATGATGCTCATTTTATTCCTCATGATGCTCATTCTCTTCATCATGATGCATGTTCTCTTCATCATGATGCATATTTCCATCATAATGATCATATTTTCTTCATCTTGACGCTTATTTTCTTCATCATAATGCATATTTTCTTCATCATGATGCACATTTTGTTCATCATGATGCACATTTTCTTCATCATGATACACATTTCCTTCATCATGATTCTCATCATGATGCTCATTTTGTTCATCATGATGCTCATTCTCTTCATCATGATGCATCATGATGAATATTTTATTCATCATGATGCATATTTTATTCATCATGATGCTTATTTTCTTCATTATTTTGCTCATTTTTCCATAATTATACATATTTCCTATATCATTATGCTCATTTTCTTCATAATGATGCATATTTTCTTCATCGTGATGCTCAATTTCTTCATCAGGATGCATATTTTCTTCATCATGATACATATTTTCTACATCATGATGCTCATTTTCTTCATCATGATGGATATTTTATTCATCATGATGCTCATTTTCTTCATCATGACGTATATTTTCTTCATCATGATGCATATTTTCTTTATTATGATGCTCATTTTCTTCATCATGATGCTCATTTTCTTCGTCATGATGTGTATTTCCTTCTTCATGATGCTCATTTTCTTCATCATGATGCTCATTTTCTTCATTATGATGTATATTTTCTTCATTAGAGCTTCATCATGATGCGTATTTCTTTCATCATGATGCATATGCTCATTTTATTCATCATGATAAATATATTCTTCATCAAGATGCTCATTTTCTTCGCATGATGCTCATTTTCTTTGTCATGATGCATATTTTCTTCGTCATGATGCTCATTTTTTTCTTCATGATGCTCATTTCCTTCATCGTGATTCTCATTTTCTTCATCGTGATTCTTATTTTCTTCATCGTGATTCTCATTCTTTATCGTGATGATGAATTTCTTCATAGCGATGCTCAATTTCTTATTTTCTTCATAATGATGCAAATTTTCTTCATCATGATGCATATTTTCTTCATCATGATGCTCATTTTCTTCGTCATGATGCTCATTTCCTTCATCATGATGCATATTTTCTTTAACATGTTGCTCATTTTCTTCATCATTATGCATATTTTCATCATCTTGATGCATATTTTCTTCATATTGATGCTTATTTTCTTCTCCATGATGCTCATTCTCTTCATCACGATGCCTATTTTTGTCATCATGATGCATATTTTCTTCATCATGATGCTAATTTTCTACATCATGATGCACATTTCTTTCGTCTTGATGCTCATTTTCTTCAGCATGATGCATATTTTCCTCATTATGATTCTAATTTTCATTATCATGATGCTCATTTTCTTCATCATGATGTATATTATCTTCATCATGATGCATATTTCTTCATCATGAAACTCATTTTCTTCATCATGATGCTCATTTTATACCTCATGATGGTCATTTTCTTCATCATGATGCTCATTTTCTTCAACATGATGCATATTTTCTTCATAAAGATGTATATTTTCTTCATCACGATGATCATTTTCTTTATCATGATGCATATTTTCTTCAACAAGTTGTATATTTTCTTCATCATGATGCTCATTTTCTTCATCTTGATGGATATTTTCTTCATCATGACGCTAATTTTCTACATCATTATTCTCATTCTCTTCATCACGATGCTCATTTTCTTCATAATGATGCATATTCTCTTCATTATGATGCTCATTCTCTTCATCATGGTGCTCATTTTCTACATCATGATGCATATTTTCTTCAACATGATGCTCTTTTTCTTCATCATGATGCATATTTTATTCATCATGATGCTCATTTTCTTCATCATGATGCATATTTTTTTTCATCATGATGCTCATTTTCTTCAGCATCATGCTCATTTTCTTCGACATGATGCGTATTTTCTTCTTCATGATGCTCATTTTCTTCATCATGATGCTCATTTTATTCAGCATGATGCTCATTCTCTTCATCATGATTCATATTATATTCATCATGATGCTTATTATCTTCATCGTGATGCATATTTTCTACATCTTGATGAATATTTTCTTCATCTTGATGCTCATTTTCTTCATCATGATGCATATTTTCTTTATTATGATGCATATTTTCTACATCTTGTTGCTCATTTAATTCATCATGATGCTCATTTCCTTCATCACGATGTTTATTTTCTTCATCATGATGCTCATTTTCATCATCATGATGCTCATTTTCTTCATCATGATGTATACTTTCTTCATTATGTTGCTCATTTTCTTAATCATGATGCATATTTTCTTCATCATGATGCATATTTTCTTCATCATGATGCTCATTTTCTTCATCATTATGCATATTTTCTTCATCGTGTTGCTCATTTTCTTCATCATTATTCATATTTTCATCATGTTGATGCATATTTTCTTCATCTTGATGCTTATTTTCTTCTTTATGATGCTCATTTTCTTAATCATGATACAAATTTTCTTCATCATGATGCTCATTTTCTTCAGCATGAAGCATATTTTCCTCATCATGATACTCATTTTCTTCATTATGATGCTCATTTTCTTCATCATGATGCATATTTTCTTCATCATTATGCATATTTTATTCATCATGATGCATATTTACTTAATCATGAATCTCATTTTCTTCATCATGATGCTCATTTTCTTATTCATGATGCTCATTTTCTTCCTTATGTTGCTCATTTTCTTCCTCATGATGCTCATTTTTATCATCATGCTGATCATTTTCTTCAACATTATGCATATTTTATTCATCATGATGCTCATTTTCTTCCTCATTAAGAATATTTTCTTCATCATAATGCTCATTTTCTGCATCATTATTCTCATTTTCTTCATCATGATGCTCAGTTTCTTTATCATGATGCTCATTTTCTTCATCATAATGTTCATTTTCTTCATCATGATGCATATTTTCTTCATCATGATGCTCATTTTCTTCATCATGATGCATATTTTCTTCATCATGATGCTCATTTTCATCATCATGATGCACATTTTCTTCATCATAATGCATACTTTCTTCATCATGTTGCTCATTTTTTTCATCATGATGCATATTTTCTTATTTATGATGTATATTTTCTTCATAATGATGCATATTTTCTTCATCATGATGCATATTTTCTTCATCAAGATGCTCATTTTCTTCATCATGATGCTCATTTTCTTCGTCATGATGCATATTTTCTTCATAATGATGCTCTTTTCCTTCATCATGATGCTCATTTCCTTCATCATGATGCTCATTTTTTTTATCATAATGCATATTTTTTTATCATGATGCATATTTTCTTTATCATGATGCTCAGTTTCTTCATCATGATGCTCATTTCCTTCATCATGATGCATATTTTCTTATCATGATGTTCATTTTCTTCATCATTATGCATATTTTCTTCATCATGATGCACATTTTCTTCATCAGGATGCATATTTTCTGTTGGCATTCAATCATTTGGTTAACGTGACCCGTTAGGGTTCCATAGGTTTCTAACAAGCAGCGGAAGCAAGTAAACAAGAAACATATTAAGCTCGTGATCTTCTAAATCTGTTGTTCCCTTACCCTCCTCACAGTGTTAGGCGTGATTAATCTCATAGATTAGGATTTCCGGACAGCTGAGATGACTTATATATGGGCTACAACAGGGATCAGGAGGAGAAATTAGAGTTGGGCCTCCATTGGGCTTAAGTATCCAAGCTTAGCCCAAAGCTTATATTTAAGTCAAATAACAATAATATATACCACTAAAATATTATTACTGCACTACAGTTCTAATCCCATAATTACGTTATGGGCTCCTTCTTATTATGAGATTGTCTGTTTCCCCATGTTTAAGATATACAATGTTCAATAATTAATTAAGTTACTGAAAACTCCATTAATTAATATCTCATCCAAGAGTAGTACCACTAAACCTCATTATCATGCTGGAATAAATCTACCTGCAGGGTTTATATGATAATCCTTATGAGCTTCTCAAGTGGACATCATCAACCTATGACGAACAGGGATTTCTTCTACAATCAACAACACACCATAGATACAGCACTACTTCTTAACTTACCAAGTTTGTTGATTTAATTACATGTAAATCTCACTCATTGATGAATCAAAGAAATACATATTGCCCTACGTGTCGAGGTTATTGTATAAGGATTAAGAGCACGAACATCCATAATAACAAAGATCAAGTTCTTCTATAAGTAAGTATAAGTCGAACGATCTCCAGTGGTCCTGCTCAATACACACAAGTGCACTAATGTGATTTTATAACCAAGACAAGCTAATACCAAACCACACTACAACCATCCTGATAGAGAGTCCCCCGTCTATCTCGATTATATGCATCTGTTTATACTTTATAAGGAAACTGATAACATGATCTTCCGCGTGTTGTCGCACAACATATTATCTACAGTATAAAGTAAATGGATTATTGCATCGACATATAAATAAATTATAAGACGCAATCATTTGATCATATGATTCTCATTTCAAATAAATTATTATTAAATTGTTCATACAAAAAACTAGACTTTTAGTATACAATCCAACATTTTCTTCATCACGAGCTTCATCATGATGCATATTTTTTTCATCATGATGCATATTTTCTTCATCATGATGCATATTTCTTTCATCATGATGCATGTGCTCATTTTCTTCATCATGATGCATATTTTCTTCATCAAGATGCTTATTTTCTTCATCATGATGCATATTTCCTTCATCATGATACATATTTTCTTCATCATAATACTCATTTTCTTCATCATGATGCATATTTTCTTCATCATGATACTCATTTTTTTCATCACGATGCATATTTTCGTCACCATGATGCATATTTTCTTCATCATGATTCATATTTTCTTCATCATGATGCCTATTTTTTTAATCATGATGTATATTTCCTTCATCATGATGCTCATTTCCTTCATCATTATGCACATTTCCTTCATCATTATGCTCATTTTCTTCAACATAATGCTCATTTCCGTCATCATGATACTCATTTTCTTCATCATCATGCACATTTTCTTTTTCATGATGCTAGTTTTCTTCATCATGATGCATATTTTTTTCATCATGATGCTTATTTTCTTCATCGTGATGCATATTTTAATCATCATTATACATACTTTCTTCATTATTATGCATATTTTCTTCATCATGATGTTCATTTCCTTCATCATAATGCTCATTTCCTTCATTATGATCCTCTTTTCCTTCATCATGAAGCATATTTTCTTCATCATGATGCTTAATATCTTCATCATGATGCTTATTTTCTTCATCACAATGCATATTTTCTTCATCCTGATGTTCATTTTCTTCATCATGATTCTCATTTTCTTCATCATGATGCTCATTCTCTTCATCAAGATTCATATTCTCTTAATCATGATTCTTGTTCTCTTCATCATAATGCATATTGTCTTCATCATGATGCTCATTTTCTTCATCATGATGCATATTTTCTTCATCATGTTGCTCATTTTCTTCAACATGATGCTCATTTCATCCATCATGATGCATATTTTCTTCATCATGATGCTTATTTTCATCATCATAATGTTCATTTTCTTCATCATGATGCATACTTTCTTCATCATGTTGCTCATTTTCTTCATCTTGATGCATATTTTCAATATCATGATGCGTATTTTCTTCATAACGATGCGTATTTTCTTCATCAATATGCAAATTTCCTTCATCATGATGCTCATTTTCTTCATCTTGATGCTCATATCCTTCGTCATGATGCTCATTACTTCATCATGATGCATATTTCCTTCATCATGATGCTCATTTTCTTCATCATGATGTATTTTTCTTCATCATTATGCTCATTTTCTTTATCATGAAGCTTATTTTCTTCATCATGATGCTCATTTTCTTCATCATGATGCTCATTTCCATCATCATGTTCCTCATTTTCTTCATCGTTATGCATATTTTATTCACCATGATGTATATTTTTTTCATCATTATGCATATTTTTTTCATCATTATGCATATTTTCTTCTTCATGTTGCTCATTTTCTTCATCATTATGCATATTTTATTCATCATGATGCATATTTTCTTCATCATGATGCTCATTTTCCTCATTATGATGCTCATTTTTTCATAATTATGCATATTTTCTTCTTCATTATGCTCATTTTCTTTATCATGATGCATATTTTCTTCATCGTGATGCTCAGTTCTTCATCAGGATGCATATTTTCTTCATCACGATACATATTTTCTATATCATGATGCTCATTTTCTTCATTATGATGGATATTTTCTTTATCATAATGCTCAGTTTCTTCATCATGATGCTCATTTTCTTCATAATGATGCATATTTTCTTCATCATGATGCTCATTTTCTTCATCATGATGCATATTTTCTTCATCATGATGCTCATTTTCTTCATCATGATTCATATTTTCTTCATCATGATGCATCTTTTCTTTATTATGATGATTATTTTCTTCATCATGATGCTTATTTTCTTCGTCATGATACGTATTTCCTTCTTCAAGATGCTCATTTTCTTCATCATGATGCTCATTCTCTTCATCATGATTCATATTCTCTTAATCATGATTCTTGATCTCTTCATCATAATGCATATTGTCTTCATCATGTTGCTCATTTTCTTCATCATGATGCATATTTTCTTCATCATTATGCTTATTTTCATCATCATGATGCTCATTTTCTTCATCATGATGCATACTTTCTTCATCATGTTGCTCATTTTCTTCATCATGATGCATATTTTCAATATCATGATGCATATTTTATTCTAAACGATGCGTATTTACTTCATCATGATGCATATTTCCTTCTTCATGATGCTCATTTTCTTCTTCTTGATGCTCATTTCCTTCGTCATGATGCTCATTACTTCATCAAGATGCATATTTCCTTCATCATGATGCTCATTTTCTTCATCATCATGTATTTTTCTTCATCATTATGCTCATTTTCTTCATCATGATGCATATTTTCTTCATCATGATGCTCATTCTCTTCATCATGATGCTCATTTCCTTCATCATGATGCATATTTTCTTCATCATGTTGCTCATTTTCTTCATCATTATGCATATTTTATTCATCATGATGCGTATTTTTTTCATCATAATGCATATTTTCTTCTTCATGATGCTCATTTTCTTCATCATGATGCATATTTTCTTCATCATGATGCTAATTTTCATCATCATGATCCTCATTTTCTTCATCATGATGCATATTTTCTTTATCATGTTGCTCATTTTTTTCTTCATTATGCATATTTTTTCTTCATCACGATGCATATTTTCATTATAATGATGCATATTTTTTCTTCATCATTATGCATATTTTATCATCATCATGATGCATATTTTCATCATGATGCATATTTTTTCTTCATCATGATGCATATTTTCATCATAAAGATGCGTATTTTCTTCACAAGATGCATATTTCCTTCATCATGATGCTCATTTTCTTCATCTTGATGCTCATTTCCTTCATCATGATGCTCATTTTCTTCATCATGACGCATATTTCCTTCATCATGATGATCATGATGCTCATTTTCATTATCATGATGTATATTTTCTTCATCATTATGCTCATTTTCATAGTCATGATGCATATTTTCTTCATAATGATGCATATTTTTTTCATCATGATGCTCATTTTCTTCATCAAGATGCTCGTTTCCTTCATCATGATGCAAATTTTCTTCATCTAGGATTGATTATAAAAAGTTAAAAAGAAAATAAATAATATTCCAGAATTAAAGTATAAAAAGATGCATGAAAAAGCCAAACAGGCGGATGATTTTCTTCTTCATGTAGCTAATTTTCTTCATCATGATACATATTTTCTTCATCATGATGCTCATTTTCTTCATCATGATGCTCATTTTCTTCAACATGATGCATATTTCTTTCATCATGATGCATATGTTCATTTTCTTCATCATAGGCGCATATTTTCTTCATCATGATGCTTATTTTCTTCGTCATGATGCCTATTTACTTCATCATGATGCTCATTTTCTTCATCGTAATGCTCATTTTCTTCATCATGATGCATATTTTCTTCATCTTGCTGCATATTTCCTACATCATGATGTTCATTTCCTTTATCATGACGCATATTTTCTTCATCATGATGCTCATTTTCTTCATTATGATACTCATTTTTTCATCATGATGCATATTTTCTTCATCATGATGCATATTTTCTTCATCATGATGCATATTTTCTACGTCATGATGCTCATTTTCTTAATCATGATTCATATTTTCTTCATCATGATGCCCATTTCCTTCATCATGATGCTCATTTCCTTCATCATGATGCTCATTTTCTTCATCATGATGCACATTTTCTTCATCATGATGCATATTTTCTTCATCGTGATGCTAATTTTTTCACCGTTATGCATATTTTAATCATCATAATGCATATTTTCTATATTATTATGCATATTTTCTTTATCATGATAATCATTTTATTCATCATGATGCTCATCTCCTTCATCGTGATGCTCAATTCCTTCATCTTGATGCATATTTTCTTCATCGTGATGCTCATTTTCTTCATCATGATGCATATTTACTTCACCCTGATGACCATTTTCTTCATCATGATGCTTATTTTATTCATCATGATGCATATTTTCTTCATCACGAGCTTCATCATGATGCATATGCTCATTTTCTTCATCATGATATATATTTTCTTCATCAAGATGCTCATTTTTTTCGCATCATGCTTATTTTCCTCATCGTGATTCTCATTTTATTTATCGTGATTCTGAATTTCTTCATCATGATGCTCATTTTCTTCATCGTGATGCTCATTATCTTTATCATGATGCTCATTTTCGTCATCATGATACATATTTTCTTCATCATGAAGCATAATTTAATCATCATGATGTTCATTTTCTACATCATGATGCTCATTCTCTTCATCATGATGCTCATTTTCTTCATCATGATGCATATTTTCTTTATTATGATGCACATTTTCTTCATCATGATGCTCATTTTCTTCATCATGATGCTCATTTTCTTCATCATGATGCATATTTTCTTCATCACGATTCTCATTTTCTTCATCATTATGCATATTCTCTTCATCATGATGCACATTTTGTTCATCATGATCCTCATTTCCTTCATCATGATGTTCATTTCCTTCATCATGATACTCATATTCTTCATCATGATGCAAATTTTCTTCATCACGATTCTCATTTCTTCATCATTATACTCATTTTCTTCATCATGATGCTCATTTTCTTCATCATGATGCTCATTTTCTTCAACATGATGCGTATTTTCTTCATCATGATGCATATTTCTTTCATCATGATGCATATGCTCATTTTCTTCATCATCGATGCATATTTTCTTCATCAAGATGCTCATTTTCTTCGTCATGATGCTCATTTTCTTCGTCATAATGCATTTTTTTCATCATGAAGCTTATTTTCTTCTTCATAATGCTCATTTTCTTCATCATGATGTATATTTTCTTCATCATGATGCATATTTCATTCATCATGATGCATATTTCCTTCATCGTGATGCTCATTTTCTTCATCATGATGCATATTTTCTTCATCACAATTCTCATTTTCTTCATCGTTATGCATATTCTCTTCATCATGATACACATTTTCTTCATCATGATCCTCATTTCCTTCATCATGATGCTCATTTCCTTCATCATGATACTCATTTTCTTCATCATGATGCAAATTTTCTTCATCACGATGCTCATTTCTTCATCATTATACTCATTTTCTTCATCATGATGCTCATTTTCTTCAACATGATGCGTATTTACTTCATCATGATGCATATTTCTTTCATCATGATGCATATGCTCATTTTCTTCATCATCGATGCATATTTTCTTCATCAAGATGCTCATTTTCTTCGTCATGGTGCTCATTTTCTTCGTCATGATGCATATTTTCTTCATCATGAAGATTATTTTCTTCATCATAATGCTCATTTTCTACAACATGATGTATATTTTCTTCATCATGATGCATATTTCCTTCATCGTGATGCTCATTTTCTTCATCATGATGCATATTTTCTTCATTATGATGCTCATTTTCTTCATCATGATGCTCATTTCCTTCATCATGATGCATATTTTCTTCATCATGTTGCTCATTTTCTTCATCATTATGCATATTTTATTCACCATGATGCATATTTTTTTCATCATGATGCATATTTTCTTTTTCATGATGCTCATTTTCTTCATCGTGATGCATATTTTCTTCATCATGATGCTCATTTTCTTCATCATGATGCTCATTTTCTTCATCATGATGCATATTTTCTTTATCATCTTGCTCATTTTCTTCTTCATGATGCATATTTTTTCTTCATCATGATGCATATTTTCTTCAAAATGATGCGTATTTTCTTCACCAAGATGCATATTTCCTTCATCATGATACTCATTTTCTTCATCTTGATGCTCATTTCCTTCATCATGATGCTCTTTTTCTTCATCATGATGCATATTTCCTTCATCATGATGTTCAATATTCATTATCATGATGTATATTTTCT